>JARWIR010000001.1:100767209-101164709 GCA_029959085.1 Nemophila menziesii
ATTAGAACCTTTTTTATTTGATTTCTTCTCAATTGAACCCAATACCTTGCTTTTCTTCACCTCCCTCTTGTTAGATAATATTTCTGTTCTCTTAGTCATCTCAACTGACCCCCAACTCAAAGCTTTGACAACTCTTGAAATTTGAACTTTTGAATTATTGATTGAACAAGCTTGGTTTGGTTTAGGAAAGGTGAATTGATGATGAATCTCTATGTGGGTAAGATGAATTCATGATTGATTGGTATGGATTTAATAAATTGTAGGATGAATTTTGAAAATTTAAGCTCTTGATTCTTCAATTTGATGTGTTTGGTGAGAATTGGGTATTGGAATCTCCTTTGTAATGGTGTGGAGAGAAGATTTGATGTGTTTTTATGATGATTGGGTAGTGCTTTGATGATTGGGGATGGTTTGAAGGAGCTTTAATGGAGTTGGGAGAGGTTTGGAGAAGAAAGAGAGGCTTAAGGATTTGTAAATTCAGAATAATACCTAATCTCCTTCTTTTATAAGCTTAAAACGCAATATTTTCTCTCTCCAGCGGCTAACTGCTGTATACCGGGGCTATGGTCCGGTATACCAGACCTTCTGTTCCTCGAAATTTTAATCCTCGGCAAAAAACACGAATCCCCTACCCGTGTCACGGGTTTTTGGTCCCGCGGTATACCGGGGCTGGGGCGCGGTATACCGGACCTGAAGTCCAGATTTGTTTTCTTCTCGGCACAAAACCCGAGTCATCTACCTGTATCACGGGTTTTCTCCTCTGCGGTATACCAGGTCTGAGGCACGGTATACCGGACTGAGGGTCTGAATTTTCCGAAAAATTTCGTTTTCTCCTCCCAAACTCGATTTCTCCAATACCTAAGCCTCAAAACACTAATACCTTTCTCAAATATGCAATATCAACTAAAAACAACTAAACTAAACATAAACTAAAAACGTAAAAGACATAAAAACTTAAAAAAATTGCGGGTTGTCTCCCGCACAACACTTTTATTTAACGTCTTTCAAAGTTAGACGCGTTACCTCTATCAAGATTTGCGAATATAGCCTCCCCAACAACGACTTAGGCTATGAACGTCAACTAATCTGCGCTTGATCCCCTTCTTGGGTCGAATTTCTATCACCTTGGCTGAAACAACCTTAGTGACAATGAATGGTCCCATCCACGAGTCTTTGAAACTACGTGGCCTATATTCACGTTTGTGAGCTTTCCGTAGTACTTCATGGCCAACCCCAAACTCAATGTTTGGCTCAGTATCCACAGGTTTTAAGTGGATCTTCTCAGGAGGGACTTTGTGATGTGAAAGGCTGTGGATAACAGGAACGGTGGGATCTAACTTCCTTGTTTTCTTGCCCAAGACATAGAAGGTCTCGGATATATTCTTTGCATGAAGGGTAATGGTCCCTTCTTGGAAGTTGATGACCACTTTGACTTGTGGCCATGAAAGGCCATCCAAGTATGATTGGAACCTGCTTATATGCATCAAATTCAAGTATAACAAAGTCAGTAGGGATGGCGATACTACCTGCACAGACTAAGACGTCCTCCACTGTTCCCCATGTCCTGGTAACTGAGTTGTCAGCGAACTGCAACTTCACTGGAGCTTTCTCTGATTTATGAAGTCCAAGTCTCTCGAACACGGACTTAGGCATAAGATTCACACTAGAACCCACATCGTACATAGCTTTCACCTTGAGCATACCATTTATCTGAATAGGAAGGTTAAAACTTCCCGGATCTTTGAGCTGCGTTGGTAACTCTCCTTCACTTCTTTTTGAGACTCCCAGGTTCTCTCTTGGGATCTCTACACTCGCTTCTTTCTCAGGAATAACTTGCGTAAAAACTTGTTGCGGTGTAAGCCCTTTCTTCGCAATCTCAAGCATTTGGGCATTGATATTTTCAGGTGTGTACGCCTCTACAAATGTCTTGAGTTCAGTGTCATCCCTAGGATTTATATCAGGAATAGTTGGTGACACTGGTTGAACAACAGGTGGCGATTCCACCTTCTCTTCTTTTTTTTCTTCTTGTACAGCAGGTGCAATTTCAACTTCAAATCTTGATTCCTCCTTCTCTTTAGCCAGCTCAGCTTGGAAATCCATAACCGATCTAATCTCCTCTTGCACATCTTTCAGAAGCTGTATAAACTCGGATTTTTCTGAATCGTCCTCCACATCAACCTCAGAACAGTCAGATTCCACGGGGCTAGACTTGGTTGGTTCTTTTTCGGTACTCGGAACCTCCACGGCACTAACGGCAGCATGTGGTACTTCCTTCTCTTCTTCAATTTCAAGGCAAATAGCCTTACAAGCTTCGAACCCAACATTGTCATCACCTCCTTCGATAACCTTCATTCAATTCTTTTTGTTCCATTAAATTCGTTAGAACTTTGTTTAATTGTTCTACTTGAGTACCTAAAATCTGAATTGCGGCATCTTATCCTCGTAACTTTTCATCCTGAGCATTCATATTCGTGGTCAAACGGTCCAAGACTTTTACTAATTGTTGATTATCCATAGATCCCTCTTGAGGATACTGTGGTAAAGCTTTCTGATCTAACGCATCGGTATAGGCATCTTGAACAGGTTGTTGAGGGGGAGCAGGTCTATTCTGATGTTGATTTTGATATTGACCTCTTGGTTGGAAAAAGTTGTTCTGGGGGCGCGGTCGATAATGACCAGGATTAGTGGCCCCCTGAGGATTTGAATATTTCATACCCAGATGGTTTCGGTTACCAAATTGATAGCCTCCTCGGTTGGATATGAAATAAACAGATTGTGGATTTCCTTCGCACTCTTCCCATGTATGATTATTAACCCCACATTGTTGACAACCTTGTGCTTCTTGTACTACGTTCGCTGCGGCTAAATTTTTCTGCATCTCTAGCTTAAGTTCTTTGATTTGATTTTCTAATGCGGATATTTGAGCTGAGTTTGCAGTTTCTGCATCTAATCGAAGTGTACCTCGGGTCTTTGCTACAGGAGCCCGCGTAGAAGGCCAACTCCTTTCTTGTTCAATAACATTTTCCAAAACTTCGGCGGCTTCATTATGGTTCATGGACACGAAATATCATTTTCCTATGTTATCCACCTTCTCTCTACCTTGACTGTTGAGACCTTCATAGAATATAGCTAACTGTAAAGAGGGGGTATAACCATGGAGCGGACATCTAGCTAACTTATGTTGAAACCTTGTCCATGATTCTCCTACAGTTTCTCCATCTTCTTGACAAAATCTTGCAAGCTCGCTTTGGTCTTTGAGTCTCTTACTCTTCGGATAAAAACGGTTAAAGAAAGCGTCTTGAAGTTATGTCCATGAATTGATTGTCCCTGGTGGTTGCCTATCTAGCCACTCACTAGCTCTACCGGTCCAGAAGAACGAAAACATATGACAATACAGTTGCTCGCGTGTAATGCCTGGAGTAACATAGGCATCACAAATCTGCATAAACTTCTGAATCGATCTTACCAGATCTTGAATTGATGTACCACTGTAGAGTCCAAAACTTTGAAACTGACTGAGCATACCCGGATCGGGTCGAAATTTAATATTTTAGATCTCCGGAGGACGGTAACCTATCGGTTGAACATGAAACGGCATGCGGAGGCCAGGAAGGTATTATTCAACTCGGTTTTGATCAACATTTTTTTGCCCGTTACCTCGTCCTAGTGGATGTTGTCCTTGTTGTTGCACACCAGGTGGAATAAATGGTAGTGGTCCTCCTGGTGCAAAGTATTGTAATCCTCCAGGTGGGAATTCAAAAGCTGGATCTAACTGATCTTGTACGCCTGCCATAGCTCTTCTTAAGGCTCTTTCCTCACGGATACGTTTATTATAGGATCTGAATCTCCTCTCAGGCTCCGGTAACAGAGGCCGAGAATTAAACATTGTGAAACCTGAAAAAGACTAAAGCAAACCACAAGCGTAAATCTGGAAAAATAAAAACTAAATACTGAAAAATAAAAATTAATTAAAAACTACTACTCGAAATAGATAACCCACACGCTAACGAGACACAAGTCCCCGACAGCGGCGCCAAAAACTTGGTGTCGCCTAGGGTGTGATAAAATAAGATAAATAATAAGTCAGAAAACAACGCACTCTCACCCTAGACAGGCACAGTACTGCAAGTATTACAGGATGAATGCAAGTTTTAATGATAAGTTGAGTTCGTTCTCAGGGACTTAGTGTGTTAATCGAATGGGTAGAAATAACGAGTAAGAAGTAATTAATTAAAAGACAGAAATACGAAGAAATATGAGATGAGAAGTATAGCTTAGGTTTCGCTAGTATTCACTAATCCTTCTAATTCTTTCGATTAGATCTAGTTAATAAGGGAGATAATTAGCTCTTAAATACTTAGTCAGGATTCTAAATTCCCATACCTTAGACCTTGAGAGCGACTAAGGGGGATACGGACACACCACGAGGCTGGTTCAAATAGGGTTTACAAGCGCTACCAATGCCTTAAGCAATCAATTTCCATACACGGTGATAGTGATTAAATTATACCCTAATGACTATCTAGTTAGAATCAGTGTTGTCAGGACCAATATCGGCACTAGACGTTATGTGGTGTTTCAATAATTAGACACCCAGCTAAGGTGATCATCTAAATACTATTAAGAAAGCCTAAAGTGATCAGTTCTAGGACAGACAATAAATCAAAACACATAAACAAATATGAAGGTAAGAAGCTAATATCAGATTAAAACATGTAATTCCCAAAGAAACTTAGATAGAAAGAAATTAGAATTCATAGATTATACATGATGCAAAACCCAAGCTATGGGAAGTTTAGTTCATACCTGAAGGAAATAAACTAAAAGAAATAATAAAAGACATCATCTTGCTCTCTACAATAACTTTGAAGAATAAAACCTTAAGAACTAATTACTATGAGGCAAGGGTGTATTTATAGGTGTTTAGAAGACCTAATTCGTTTTCTTGAAGGAGAAGGTAAGTAGTGGACTCCAAGCCCAACTCAAATTCATAACCCTAAAACATGAAATCAGACCCGTTTTTGTTTTGGTCCTAGCAGCTTCAATACTCACCCATTTGACGCGTATGAGTAGTCTAAATTCATCGTCTCGGAAAGATCTTCACCTTTTCTCTTGACCGTTTCTCCAAATTCCACACCGACCTTGAGATATAAGCTGATTTGTGGTTGTAGGTGCAAAAATTCAGATTTAAGGTAGCTTTTCATTTTCCATGTTTTTAGCTTTTCTTTCCTTATCTCCACTTACCATGCTTATCTCTTTCCATATCTTTTAGTCATTGACTTGGACTCTAATTAATCTCCATAATTATCTTTAAAGCTTCACACTAAATAACTAATTAAACCCAATATGCTCTAAAATATTATTTTACTAAATCAAGACTCAAAATAGGAAAGTGCACTATTTCTCAAGAAAAACGATTAGAAAGACTTCTAAATCACTAAAAATGATGTCCCATCTTAACATAAATCTGTCACAAATGAGGAGACATCATGAGGACAATAATTACTCTTTCCCTGCAAAAAATATTCATCATAATTATCAGATGTTTGAAGTAGAGGACAAGTAATTAATATATACTTAAACCAAAGAGACAACTTAATACTCTCTCTCCCCTTCCTTCTATATTTTTCTTGTTTCTCGCAACTGCTACTACTCCCTAATTCCCATGCCTTATCTCTCCATCTTCTTCCTATTACCTCTTGCACGCCTTCTCTCCCATCATTACTGAGTCTCCCTATTACCTCCGCTAAGAATTCAATCTTCTTGGTATAAACAATAAAGATCATTATTACTCCTTTCCACTCCCTTTGATTTCCCCCTTAGGCCCTCATAGGCATTATATCGAGCAGTTACCCTTCTTAACAAGATTCCCTTTCCTACTCGAGCCTTTCCATCTACAAACACAACCTTACCTTGAAAATCACCCTCACAACCATGCGCTCGTCTTCTATCCTGATACTACGTTCAATCTGACAAGTAATTATCATTACTACTTTATTTAGAATTATCAAACCAAAGCCCTTCATAGGTCCTATCGATGGAGTTCGGACTGCGAACCTAAAGCCATCCGAAGAGATTCCCATATCGATATGGACCAAATAGCAAATTAAAAAGGGGTGTAATAGATCACCGGAATTGATAAAGACAAATTTAGGTTAGGAATTAAGGATAAATTGATGAAATCTGAAATAGAAGGAGGGGTAAAAAAGTCGTATTTTCTATGAAAAAAGAGTAGAGAGATTTCTACTATCCATACCTTTCATTGTTTTTCAATGTTTACTTTTTTTTACTTAGTGTAAATACATCCACTACCCCCCTGAAATTTGCCTGTTTTGACAGTTTGCCCCCTACTATTTTTTTTGCGATTGGATTCTCCTTAAACTTCAATTTCGTGCCTCGATTCTCCTTTTTAACAAATTCGGTTAGTTTTGGCCGTTAAGTGTCATGTGCAGGTCACGTAGTCAATTTTTTTTAAAATTCATTTTTCTTAATTTTTTAATTAAACTTTTTTTTAACAAGGGCAAAATTGGTATTTCCACATATTCTTCTTCAAAGCTTCTTCTTCAAAGCTTCTTCTCCATGATCAAAGCTTGAATCTTCAAATCTTCATATTTTTAAAAAAAAACCTAGAAATTAGAACAATTAACAAATCAACAGATATAGTGAATGTATAACAATCTGGAAAAACTCGACAATCAAACATTTCAGTCAATAAAATATAGCCTCTTCCCACCTACCAAAATTACACAAATTGCATAGCCCATTTATTAAGACCTCAAAAGTAACTTCATTATGCTCACAAAGTTTCTCCATTGATATTTTATTGAACAACTTACAAGCCTCTTCCCTCTATGTTCAAGAAAGAGACCCTTTATTGTCACACACAACAATACTACCCTTCACTTTAATTAAACTCAATCCAAGTTCACAATCAAATCCAAATACCAGAGGAACCTTCTGGAGTTTTCCAAAAGTAAGTCCTCCGCCCTAAGATCATCATATCATAACAATTAATATTTTTTAAATAAAAAAGTAACTATGAATATATTAAATTTTACCAATGGTGAGAAAACTACAAGGATCCCTTTCTCAGCAACGTGAAAGGATCCAACATCAATAGGATCTTTGACCAATGGTACATCATAATCTAAACCAAGAGAAATCGCTAGCACATCAACACCATCTCTTATGGCATCATCAAACACGTTTAGGATCACACTATAAGAACATCCAGTGCTGTTGCAGGTTCTGTACGTAGCAATTCTCAATTGTGGAGACCTACCCATTGCAGTCCCAGCAGCTAATCCATAAAATGAAGCACCAGATACCTCACTTCCGACTATTGTAGATGCCACATGGTTGCCATGTCCATCCACATCTCTAGGACTATTGTTTCCTTTGTAGTATCTTTCCCCAATAACTTTTCTGTCACAAATCAAACAAACTTACCGAAAGATTATTTGTCATGTAAAAATATTCGGATGAATTTACTTGTTAAAGTTTACGTAAATGTTCAAGGCTTCTAAAATATTGATAAAGGGTCTCTTTCTTGAACATAGAAGAGAAGAGGCTTGTAAGTTGTTCTATAAAATATCAATGGAGAAACTTTGTAAGCATGATGAAGTTACTTTTGGGGTCTTAATAAATGGGTTGTGAAAGAGAAGGCATAACCCAAATGTTGTCACTTATTCTTCGTTGATCCAAGGTTTGTGTAATTTTGGTAGGTGGGAAGAGGCTAATATGTTATTGATTGAGATGTTTGATTGTCGAGTTTTTCCAGATTGTCATACATTCACTATATTTGTTGATTCATATGGTAAGAAAGGTAGTAAAATATGCAGAGAGAGTGATGGATATCATGAATAAAAAGGAATTAAGCCTGATATTGTTACCCCCAAATGTTGTCACTTATAATTCATTGATCCAAGGTTTGTGTAATTTCGGTCAGTGGGAAAAGGCTAATATGTTATTGACTGAGATATTTGACTATCGAATTTGTCCAGATTGTCATACATTCACTATATTTGTTGATTCATATGGTAAGAAGGATTGGTGGAGTATGAAGGTTTGAAGGTTTGAAAGCTTGAAGAATTAAAGCTAGAAGGTTTGAAGTTTTGGAGATTTCAAGATTTATAAATTTGAAGATTTGAAGGTTTGAAAGTTTGAAGGTTTGATCATGGAAAAGAAGTTTTGAAGAAGAAGATGTGGAAATACCAATTTTACCCTTATTGAAAAAGGGTTTAACTATTTAATTCAGAAAAAATGAATTTTTAATTAAAAAAATTGAGCACATGACTTGCACATGACACTTAACGGTTAAAATAGACGAAATTTGTTAACAAGGGGCAACGAGTCACGAAAATGAAGTTTAAATGGCATCTAGTCGCAGAAAATCTAGTAGGGGGCAAATTGTCAAAACAGGCAAAATTTAAGGAATCTGAAGGTATTTACTCTTTTACTTATTACAATTGTATAGTACAATTTTTTTTTTGTCAAAGGAGAAGAAAACAAACAATGCAGAAATTATCAACGTACACTTTTTTTTCTACAATAATTAGAGAAATAGTTTAACAAATAATCATAACTATTTTGACTTCAAAAAATCATAACTAATTTGTTATCTTATCCATTTAGGACATATTTTTTAAGATATTTATTTTCCATTTTTAAAATATAATTCTACAGCGGATGCACGGGCTTAGTGCACTAGAAGGAACATGGATTTGTTTAACTAGAGGGACTATTCTTTTACTGCTTTTAATACGTTTTTTACTAATTTTTGTAATAGTTATAGATAATTTTTAGTGGTTTTTGTTGACAAAAAAAATGCTGTCAATATTATTCTTATTTTTTTTTTGGACGTGTAAGAAATTACAGAGAATTATATCGAAAATTAACTTATCCCTAATCTTGAGAATTAACATAACACTTTTGTCAATGGTTTTTGTTCCTTTAATGCCTCTGCTTGACCATTAAACCTTTATGGGATATGTTTAAAGAAAACTGGACCATGTCAGTTTCTTGGTTTGTCTGATCCATGGTCTAACCTCCATATAACTGCCAACACCTACTTAATACCTTGAATTATTTTAAGGTTATCAAATAAAATGGTTATCTCCTCTTGAGTTAATTGTCTTCGTTGTCTAATGTGTCAAATTGTCAATATTATTTAAGATATAGTAAATGAGACCTTTGTCCATAATAAATGATACTTTATTTTATTATTATTAATTATTTTTGTTAAACGGAGGGAGTATTTTTTTTATTTTTTTTGGAAAGAAACAAAAGGCATCTATAGGGAATCCAGTTACTAGCAATAATAATAGCATTTTCCTGTTTTGATAAATCAACGCAAATGATTTGTTGTTTAATAGAAAAAAACAAAAGAAAAGGACAATCTGCTTAGCATTTTTCTTATTCAATTATATAAATAAATACATATTGTTAATGAGACATTGATTTCATGCCAAAAGATGTTCCATCACAGTGACGATAGTGAAAACAATGACAATCATATCTTAATCTAAGATATTGTACTGAATTTGAATACTCAAAGGGTGTTTATATATTTATAACAATAAGTTACTTGTCATAGAAATAATTAGTATCTGTGGTCCTTGAGATTGATTGATTATATACAAAAAACTGATCCTTGAACTCATATTGAGAATAATATAAAAGACTAATAATGCAAAAAGTGATTGTGCGTAACCCCGAACTTTGAAGAATGGAGGATAATAAGGAGTGCGACAATGGTGGTGGATACGTAAATGACGAGCTTCGAAAAAAAGAAGAAGATGAAAATCAAGAAAAAACTAAGAAATTAGTGGTTATTAAAGTTCCATATTATAAGCTCTTTGCTTTTGCTGATTCCATTGACTATGTATTAATAATTGTTGGAATTATAACTGCCATTGGAAGTGGATTCTCCGTGCCTATCATGGCGCTTTTATTTGGAGATTTGATCAACTCATTTGGACAAAATTCCATTGACAATGTTTCCCAGGTATCTATATTTAATCCATATTTTAGACGTAATATTTTCAAATCCTTGCTTATCGTGTATTATTAAATTCTACACGTGAAAATAGGTATCACTAAAATTTGTATACTTGGCCTTGGGTTCGGGTATTTCTACGGCTTCTCGTAAGTGCATTAACTAGCCTTTCTAGTTCATATATAGTAATTAAGTAAAACTTAAGTCACTCGGGTTGTTTTTGTATAGAGGTAGCTTGTTGGATGGCCACAGGAGAGAGACAAGCTGCTCGGATCAGGCTATTATATTTACAATCGATATTACGACAAGATGTTGAATTTTTCGATAAGGAAACCACAACCGGTGAGATTACTGAAAGGATGTCATCCGATACTCTAATAATTCAAAATGCCATGGGTGAAAAGGTATAAAAAAATGATTTATTTCAAGAATAGTATCCTATGGTTGAAACTTCAATCACTTTTGACATAGGTTGGGCGATTTTTGCAATTATTAGCTACGTTTTGTGGAGGGTTTGGAATTGCAATGATCAAGGGCTGGCTTCTCTCGGTAGTCTTGCTATCTTCGATTCCTCTTCTCGTCATCTCTGCTTCTATTATGACTGTCTTAATGGCAAAGCTAACATCACGCCAACAAATCGCTTATTTTAAAGCAGCAACTGTGTCCGAACAAACGATTGTCTCAATCAGAACAGTATGTAATAATTTCGTATATATACATTTTCCTATGTTTATGATATATGACCTAAAAAATCGACGTTTTGGTTCAGGTGGCATCGTTCACAGGGGAAAAGTTGGCAATCGCTAAATATAATAAGTCGCTTGAAGAAGCTTATAAGTCCGGTGTGTATGAGGGATTAGCTGCAGGCTTAGGTTCTGGCGTATTTATGTTTATCTTCTTGTGTAGTTATGCTTTAGCTGTATGGTTTGGTGCAAAAATGATTGTAGAGAAATCGTATTCAGGTGGAGATGTTATGAACGTGATTATCGCTATACTCACAGGCTCCTTGTAAGTCTCGTTTTCGCTTTTACTTTTACTTTTACAGTGTCTTTACTCTTTATCCTATTTTATCAAGAGATATTTTATGTTAGCTCTCTAGGGCAAGCATCTCCGTGTTTGAGCGCTTTTGCTGCCGGGCAAGTGGCAGCATTTAAAATGTTTCAGACGATTAATAGAACGCCAGAAATAGATACCGGTAGCACAAAGGGGCGTAAATTGAAAAATATAAGCGGTGAAGTTGAACTGAGAAATGTTTTTTTCAGTTATCCGGCAAGACCGGAAGAGAAAATCTTGAACGGGTTTTCTTTCGCGATACAAAGTGGAAAGACGGTTGCTCTTGTTGGAGAAAGTGGGTGTGGAAAATCGACTGTTATTAGCTTAATCGAGAGGTTTTATGATCCAGAAACAGGTGAAATTCTCATAGATGGTGTAAATATAAAAGAGTTGGACCTTACATGGATCAGAGGTAATATCGGTCTTGTTAGCCAGGAACCTTTGTTGTTTGCGTCAACTATTAAAGAAAATATTGCCTACGGGAGGGATAAAGCAACAATGGAAGAAATTGAAGCTGCGGTTAAACATGCCAATGCTTCCACATTCATACATGGATTGCCTCAGGTTCGGTTAATAATTATCTGGCAATATATATGTGTCTGTGTTTTACGTTCAGTGATTTTGGATATAGGGGCTAGACACGTTAGTAGGTATGCACGGTGCACAACTATCCGGGGGTCAAAAGCAACGAATTGCAATAGCTAGAGCGATTTTGAAAGATCCGAAAATATTACTTTTGGATGAAGCCACAAGTACTCTAGATGTAGAATCCGAGAGAACCGTACAAGAGGCATTGGAGAAGGTCATGATTGGTCGTACTACACTCATAGTAGCACATCGATTGAGTACTATAAAGAAAGCACACATAATTGCTGTTATTCGTGAAGGGAGGATATTCGAAAAAGGTTCACACTCTCAACTACTTGAAGATTCGCAAGGAGCATACAACCAGCTTGTTCGATTGCAAGAGCTCGGTACAAATGATATTATTCATCGTACCGTTTCTGGTTCAATGAGTCTACAGAACAAAAAGGATATGGAAGGGGCAAAATTTTTAAAACATCATGCTCTTGCTAAAGCACCAACGCAGATGAAAAAGGTTCCGCTTTGTCGATTGGCCCGTATGAATAAACCCGAGAGTTTGGAGTTGCTACTTGGTCCGTTAGCTGCAGGTGTAAATGGTCTAGTTTTACCATTAATCGGAGTACTTCATGCCCGACTAATCACATCGTTTTACGACCCACCTCATAAACTCAAGAACGATTCAGAATTCTTGGCATTAATGTATCTTGTTCTAGCAGGAGGATGTTTATTAGCTACACCATTAAAAACCTACTTTTTTTCCGTAGCGGGATGCAAATTAATCAAGAGAATCCGTCTAATGTGTTTTGAGAAAGTTGTTCACATGGACATTAGCTGGTTCGATAGAACGGAAAACTCAAGTGGTGCTATTGGTGCCCGACTTTCCGTTGATGCAACATGTGTCAGGAACTTAGTTGGAGAGTCGCTTGCTTTGCTTGTTCAGAATTTAGCGACTGCTTTAGCCGGTTTAGTTATCGGTTTTCAAGCTAGTTGGCGATTGGCTCTTATTGTGATTGTTATGTTACCTTTAATCGGACTAAACGGATATCTTCAGATGAAATATATAAACGGAATCACCGGTGATACAAAGGTTGTAGCTAATTTTGCTTTATGGACCTTATAATGGAAGGGTTTAATCGTAAATTTGTAATGTTTTTTTATTGGCAGAAATTGTACGAGGAAGCTAGTCAAGTAGCTAGCGACGCAATTGGAAGTATCAGGACGGTTTTTGCTTATTGTGCGGAAGAAAAAGTCATACGATTATACCGAAACAAGTGTGAAGGCCCAGTTAAAACAAGAATAAAACAAGGTTTAATAGGCGGTTTAGGTTTCGGCTTGTCCATGTTCTTTCTATATTTAGTCTATGCAACAAGCTTTTACGTTGGTGCTCGATTTATCGAGGCCGGGAAGATTACTTTTGCCGAGGTGTTTCAGGTTAGACGCTTTTAAACATGTTATAATGAACGTATTTTTTTCTCATGTGAACTTGTTATGTTGCAGGTTTTTTACGGTCTCACTATGATGGCCGTTGGAATTTCTCAATCAGGCGCCCTTGCTCCTGACTCAAGTCGAGCCATGAGTGGTGCTGCTTCTATCTTTACACTTCTTGACCGAAAACCGAAAATCGACTCTAATGATAACACTGGAATTGTATTGGAATATGTAAAAGGAGATATAGAATTTCACCATGTCGGTTTTAGTTACCCTAGTCGACCCGACGCTCAAGTTTTACGAGATCTATGTTTAACTATTCTCTCCGGCAAGGTAATTTTTTGTGTTAGTTTGATCATCGAATTCTAAACGATACATAACTAGTTGATAGGAATATAATTGACAGACCATCGCTATAGTAGGCGAAAGTGGAAGTGGAAAATCGACCATCGTTTCTTTGTTGCAAAGATTTTATGATCCGGATTCAGGTTCGGTAACATTAGATGGAATACAACTCAAAACACTAAATCTGAAATGGTTAAGACAACAAATGGGAGTTGTAAGTCAAGAGCCAGTGTTGTTTAACGAGACAATCCGAGCTAATATTGCGTTTGGAAAAGAAGGGAATGCTACAGAGGCTGAGATTTTACAAGCAGCTGAGTTAGCGAATGCTCACACTTTCATTAGTGGTTTACAAAACGGGTACGATACAATTGTAGGTGAAAGAGGAATTCAACTCTCGGGTGGACAAAAACAGAGAGTTGCTATAGCACGTGCTATTGTGAAAGAACCGAAAATCCTAATACTTGATGAGGCAACTAGTGCACTTGATTCTGAATCTGAGAAACTAGTTCAAGATGCTTTGGATCGAGTAACGATTGATAAAACAACACTTGTGGTGGCACATAGGCTATCTACAGTTAAGGGTGCTGATCTGATTCTAGTGATTAAAGATGGAATAGTCGCGGAACAAGGAAAACATGAAACTTTGGTCGCTATAGAAAATGGTGTTTATTGTTCGCTAATGGCGATATATACTACCTCTTCATCCCATTGTATTACATAAACATATTTTTTTCATTTTCTTTTGTATTTTAAGCCAGAAAAGAACATCAACTTGCACACTGAAGGCCCTGTTTGATTGTATTTGATGGAATCTTAGTCTAATTCAGTAAGACACTGAACCAATAAGACTGTTTTTTTACCAATTCAAATCTGACTCTTTAATTGTTCTGTTCCAAGTATTTCCATCAAAATAAGTTCCATTCACCAATTGATTTAGTAAACATCACTTATCATTTAAATAAACAAAAGAGGCCTTAATAATAAGATATTCTTTCTTATTCATCTGTTAAAAAACAAAATGAATAAATAATACACAAATTTAACAATAATACAACATTCTTCCTCCGGCCTTTGTTTTTCGAAAATACAAAACTTAACTTATATGGTCAAGAAACTAACCCTCATAATACTAGTTATCTTTACATATTCTTACAAGTATGGACAAAAAACCCTCTAAATTTATTCTTGGTCCAAAGAATGTGACAACTGTAAATAGTAGTACATAGATAGATTACATTAAGGACACTTATGATCGATCATAACCCATAACTACAACTGGTATTCTTACTTTATGACCTCTATTCCCTTTCAATACAACCTCTCCAAAACTATACGCTCCTGTTACTGATCTAACAGTGAGTGTCACAGTAAATTTACGTGACACACCTGGTCTTAAAGTCATAGCTGGAGGATTAGTTTCAATAGCTATTTGTGGAGCCATTCTTGCTGTAATTACATATGTTTCTTCATCAGCAACATTTGTCACAGTTCGTGTCACTGTTTGAGTTCCCACAAGATGTGAAATCGCAATTGAAGGAACGTTTAAATTCGAGGGATGCCCGAGTGTGTAATTACAAGGAGAATGTGTGTAGTTTTTTATCTGGTGTGAATCTATACCAGGTGTTGTACATAAAAATCCTATGTAGTCTTCATAACCTGTATCAAATATATCAAATATGAATAATCATCTATAATCTATTCACTGACTAAGCCACTGTCTAAATACTAACAATATACCTGCATCAAATATGAGTCCAGGATCTAAAGCAGCTCTAGGATTAACATGGCCACTTCCATAATCAAAAGGCGTGGCTTGAACAAGTGTCATAATTTCGGATCCTGAATATATTTGTGCTTGAAGAGGTTTTTCCGCTCTATCAAGAGTTGAAGCTGTTGTCATAAGTGCAGATTTTATAGCAGCGGGACTCCAATGAGGGTGTTTTTGCTTTATAAGAGCAGCTATTCCTGCTATATGTGGTGTAGCCATGCTTGTTCCAGATATCATAGCAAATCCTTCACCTTATTAAAAAGATATATTAATTATATATAAATGAGATTACTAGTTTAATTTTTCTTACTCACCAAGATAATTCGCCTCGTCTGTTCCGTTTGGGGCCCACGCAGCCCAGATTAACGAACCGGGAGCTAGAATATCCGGTTTCAATAAATCAGCTTCCTCGAAATTAAAATCTTTAATATTTGGTCCTCGAGCAGAGAATAATGCTACTTGAGGTGCAGATTTATCAAGTATAGATTTTAAACCATTTCCAATGCTTCCCTTTGCTTTGAAACTCTTTACACGTCCAGTCCAATCTCTTGATGTAGAGATGTTGTAATAATCTATAAGCTCCTACAATTAATCACTCCATGTAAATCAAACAATCACTAATATCAATGTTTAGGTGCTTGTTTTTTTTGAAGTAATAATTTTTTTGAAGTGATAAGTACTTAATACTGAATGAAGAGTTGAGTTGAGTCTGAGAAATCTTTGAAATCTTAATGAAACTAAGAGCCATTCAGATCTGAATTGGTCAGGAAAAACAAACTGTCTTATGATCTAGTGTCTTAATGAACCAGATTAAGAATCCGTTTTGGATTAATTATTTTAGAATTAAAAGCGCTTTTCACTTAAAATTTAAATATTTGTAAAAAATATTAAAAAGTATTTTGACATCTATAATCACTCTTAAGTGATTATTTTAATAATCACCTAATACTTTTCCTAAAAGTGATTTTAAAGGTCCAAAGTATTTTTAGGGATTTGAACATCACTTCAAGTGATTATCTTAAAAAGCAATCCGAAACGGGCCTAAGAGTCTCAATTAACCAGATTAAGAGAATATTTACCATTGACTTTTTAACATCTGTGATAAGAATTCCAGGAATTCCTACAGGAACAGGATCAAACTTTGTCCCAGGAGAAACATTTTCAACGGCTAAAACAAATCCAACTGCACCAAGACTTTTTGATGTTTGCCATACTTTTTTAATCGAGGCAGTACCAAGAACAAAATTAAACGAATATCCGCACAAAAGAATGTTTCCTTTGACTAAGTTTTTGTTCAAAACCTCGGGTCTCTGACAATCTGACGGACTATACTTTCCAACTGACGAATCTAATAAAACATCATTTGCTGAAACCATTGTAAATGTCTGGTTCGGACGTGTATTAGCTGAAATTAAGAATCACATTCACTATACGAATAAAGACTTAATTTAAAGTTAACGAGAAAAACTTACGTGACAAACCAATTCCAGATAAGATTTTCCCGTTACCCAAAGTGAGATGATTTTTGTATCGTCTATCATCAACAGCTGCAGCAACAGATGTAATCCAGGGACTATAAGACAATAAAGTTTTCGGAAATGGTCCTCCATTTCCAGCTGCTTGTACAACAAAAACCCCAGCTTTTACAGCTCCAAGAAGTGTAGCATCAAATGGGTTTAAAAACGTAGTCTTTGTAGTTGCTGGAGGACTATTCGGTCCAACTGATAAGTTCAAAATATCCACACCATCATGAACCGCCTGTAATAAAAAAAAAATTGTATATGTATTTAAGTGAATAACTGAAAATAAGGTATAAGGTTTTTAATTACCTGCTCAATAGCAGCTACTACATCTGCTACAAAACCACCAAACATCCTATAAAGCGCCTTGTAAACCGCAATCCTGATAAAAAAGGTGTTATGTTAATTAACGTGGGGAACACCCGAATGATAAATGGCTAGCTCACCTCGCACGTGGGGCCATTCCACTTGCTTTTCCGAATTCAAAACCGTGCATTCTTAAAGGAATCCCGTTATTTCCAGCTGCTATAGCTGCTGTATGACTATTGAAAATAAAATAAAATAAAGATTTATTTATAGTAAAAAGAATTAATAATAAATTTATATTACCTTCCATGTCCATCACCATCTAAAGGAGAATCTAAATCAATAGCGGAATTAAACGCACCAGATGCTTTAGCAGCTTCAGCAAAATGCTGAGCACCAATAATCTTTCCATTACAATAATCTTTTTTAGTAATAGGATTAATTTCACATTTTCCTCTGTATTTTGGGAGTGGTCCATAAGGTTGGGAATGATGAGTTGAAAAACTTGGATGATGAGCATAAATGCCAGAGTCAACAAAACCTATTACAATATCTTCTCCAGCTTTATCAAATCCACCTCCTGTGGGCCATACTCCAGTTGTAAGCCCAAGAAATTGAGGCGTATGTGTAGTAAGCCTTCTTATTTTCCAATCTCTTTCTAATGACTTTACACCAGGTGCTACTCTTAATATTTCTGCCTACATATATAAATATGTATTATATTCAAAGTTTAGGAATATGATCCAGATCGATAGTTGGTAATCTTATTGGAGTCAAAATGATTCCGAGTCCAAATTGGCTCTCATTTGTATTAAAAAAAAAAAAAAATATGATGTCTTTTTTACGCCTCACCTGCTCAGAAGAAATATCAACTGCAAAACCATTAATAAGATGACGATAACTATAGATTTTCTTGTAAGAACCACGCTCAAAAATCATTTCAAGAAGCATATCGTGTCTATTTTCCAGATGGTGAGCATAGGATGTAACTAATTCACTGAAAAATGGATAATTTACATAGGATTTAAGCTTTTATATGTTTACAATACTTGAAAATTCACTTACCTGGTGACATCGATCTTCTCATCAGATTCTAAAGAAGCAGTGGCTTCGAAACCATTAACACCGCCTTTATAACTTATTACAGGCTCTCCTTCCATAGTCACTATATAAATTTCAGCTTTTCCGATAATACAGATACTTAATAACATTATTATCATAAAATTTATTTCCATGGTCTCCTTGAACTCCCAATATCACAAAATCTACTTCATTAAAACCAAGGAAGCCATCGTTATTAATGCTAATAAAGATTAAAGAATATAATGTAGTGATAATATCTCCTTACCAAAACAAGTTAATGACCTTATCCGATAATATCTGAACTGAAATCAGCTTCTTCTCTTTCACTCTTGTTTACATAATTTGCAAGTGTTTTCTATAATATAACACATATAAGTAGTCTAAAGTAGTAACTTAAGAACGCAAGCAAAGAATCAAATAAAAAATCAAAAGAAATGAAAAAAAAAATGGGATTTGGATATGCAGAAAAAAGAAAAAACTTTACTCACATTGGGTGAAGAAAAGAATCAAAAAATGAAACTTTTACTGCACAGTGCAGTTTATTTAGAACCAAAAGGATTGAAGATCATAGAAAAATTTACAGCACACCAACAAGTGTGTTACTTTCGTTAGCTGAGGCCTGTGAGTAAGTGAATGAGTTCATAAATTGAATAATGACAGTGAAAGAGACTCTGTCAATGGAGGTAGATAAGGTTGTTTTCCTTTTTCTTATAATAAAACAAATAAGGGCCACGTCCCTTGTTTGGGAATTAATATGGGGAAAAACTTACGTAAACTCACCCCATATGTGGGGCCGTAGTTTTTGTATTAAAATAAATATTTTTCATTGTTTGAGTAAGAAAGAGAATCTGGATAGTTTGGCTTTAATTTTTTTTTCTCCATTGTTTTTCATAACATGTTTTTTCATTGTTTATTTGATAGTAATAAATTTAAAAAAGTTTGTTTTACATATATAATAAAAAACGTTGACCAAAACAAGATATATTATATATAATTTGAATTTTTTTTGTAAGTTTAAAACTTTTAACAACATAGGGTTATAGCTAAAATATAAATAAATAATACAAATTGTGTGATTTTTATAATAAATTGGAAAGTCACATTGGACTCGAAATCATTGATTAGATTTGAACATGTACCGCTTAGAAGAAGAACCAAGGTCCTGACTAGTTGAGCTTACCTAATCGGTTAAGATTGTGTAATCTTTTAATTAGTATGTATTGCTTAATTAATTATATTAATTTTTTTTTCATTCTTTCATACTTAAAGAACGTATAGATAGATATGATTTTTAATTTATTTATTTTTTCTTTTCAAGGTTTATTTCATAGTAATATGAAAAAAAATCCTTTAAGATTTAAAATATTTTTCATTTTATATAATTTTTAAGAAATGTAAACAATATTGACCTAAACAAAATATATTATATACTAATAAAAACTAAAAAACTATAATGATAGAAACAGGGATTGGTTTATTTTTTTCTAAAAACTATATAATTATTTGCCTAGAAAAAAACCTTAAAGATTAGAAAAAATAGACAAAAGTATTTATTAAATATACAATTTTATAAAATTTATAAATTAAGTACAGATTTTTAATATGAAATATAGGATTTTTTTCAAAAAAATATAAAATTAAGCAATACATACTTATTTAAAAAATAGCGTATTTGTTAAAAAATGTCTAATAAAAATACCTAATTATTAAATTAAGCTTTTAATAATTTATTTAATAAAAAAATGCACGATGGAACAATTATTTATAGAAAACACCCTTTATATTTTTTATACCTTTAATGCCCTTGTTATTAAATATATTATTTTATTTTTAATACAATATTTATTTATAAATATTAAACAAATATTAGGATACTTCCACCACCACCACCACCACCACCACCACTACCATGTATTTAGCCACCACTACAACTACCACAACCACCCCACCACCCCACCACCTACTACTAATACCATCATACGAGCGGCAGTGATTTTTTAAAAATCGTCATAACTAATTCTAAAAAAATCAGAAAAATAAAAAAAATCGATTTATAGATAAATCAAATTAATATTTATGTCTAAGATTTTTTTTTCTTTTTAATTTTTTTTCACAGATGTGAATTTTCATGTTTAAAATATGAAATTCACTGTTTGAAATAATGATTTTTTTCGCAGACACGGGTTTTAATGTTTAAAACATGAAATTCTGTGTCTGCGAAGAAAAAAATTAAAAAAATCCATAAAATTCTAAAAAAAATCATATAAATAAATATTAATTTGATTTATACAAATATATAAATTTTTTATTTTTTTGACTTTTTCGACTTTTTTAGAACTAGTTATGAAGATTTTAAAAAAAAATTCACGGACGCGCGCGTGTGTTTATTAGTTTTTGTTTTGTTTTTCTTTTAATATATTTTTTCATTTTTTAATTACTATTTGTAGGGGTATTGTGGGTTGAGAAGTTTTTTTATAACGAGTCTTATTCTAGGTACCTTTTTAGTAATAGTTTTTTTAATAGACATTTTTTTTATTATTGACTAAAAAAATTACACAATCTTAACTCAGATAGGTTAGCTTGGTTCTCCTTTTAAGCGGTACAGATTCAAATCGAGTCAATAATTCTGATTCCAAAGTAACTTTCTGGTTTATGACTACATAATTTTTATTTTTTATTTATATTTTATCAATAACCCTATCTTATAAAAAATAATTAAATCTTTTAAAAGATTATCAATTTTTTTCTTTAATCAAATTTATATATAATACATTTTGTTTTGGTCAACGTTTTTCTTTATTATATATATATTTTTTCAACAATATTATTATATATATTTAAAACAATCTTTTATTGAATTTCATATTACTATGCAATAAACAATGAAAAAAAAAAGTTAAAACCAAACCTCCATTTTCTATGTCCTACTCAAACAATGAAAAATGGTATTTTAATCCAAAAACTACGGCCCCATACATGGGGTAGGTTTACGTAAGTTTTTCCCATTAATATGCGTGAGTTTTTATTTGCGAAATTTATTAGTACTCCTTTTTTTTTTCAACTAAATTTGTTTTTTTTTTTTTTTGCATTAATAAAAAATGAGTAAAGATGCCTTTTCTTTTTTCTTCTTTCTGACTATAATAATATTTATATCACCTATTAGGAAAAATTGTTTTTAATAATTATCTCTTGATTATTTATATTCTCTCATTTTTATTTAGTGTCATGCAACATATAACATTATTAGTTATAACATATAGGGCGGAGCAAAATAAAACCGAAAAACCAAACTCACCCCAAAAATCAAAAAATCTAAATAGAAAAAACGGCTGATTCGGTGTAAGTTTTAGAAAAACCGAAAAAGTTTGGTTAGGTTTGATTTTTCTATGGTCAACCGAATAAAAAAAACAGAATCGAAAAAAATACAAAAACTAATATATATCTCCCGTACATTATAGTTTTGAATGACCTACCATCTATCTTTAGTTAGGCATTCTTGATTTTCATTTATATTTATAGAAAGATTATGATAAGGGATAGAAAATGGATTAAATTTTGAAAACAAAATTGCTCATATACGGCATGTACCACCCCTGAAAAGGTCATAACATGCAAAAAGTCTGCACATAAATCACTAGTCGATATATCTCAAAAGATCATTTGTTTATTGAAATTTTTTTAAACTTAAATATACACATTAAATTATATAAATATTACTTTGTAATTAGTTGTTTACAATTTAATGCATAATATTCCAGTTCCAAGAATGCGAATTTCCTACATCGGTCAATAACATGAAAAATGAACACTTCATATATGGTTATGTTAGATAATAAAACGTAAGTAGACGTCCTTGAAATCTATCTAGTTACCGAATCAAACACATACAAAAACCATAAAAAATACCGAACCAAAAATATATTGAACCAAAAACCGACAAATATAGTTCAGTTCAGTGGCTGCATCCTTAAGAACTGAACTATTCGGTTTAGGTATTGATTTTAGCCAAAAATCAAGCTGAATCATACCATACTCACCCCTAATAACCTGTGTCTGAAGATATTGTACACTTTTTTTCTTTTTTCTTGTATAAATTAAAGTGAATGATGCATTTTTAATTTTTTTATATAGTTTATACTCGTATTTTAAAAATTTCATGGTTTAAGGTTCAAGGTTCATCTTTCATGATTCAGGATTTCATGGTTATCAGTGAAGGTTCAAAGTTCAAAATTTAAGTTTCAAGATTCAGTTCTAGAGAAGCATGGGATAAGACACCGTGTATCTACCGCTTATCATCCACAAGCCAATGGTCAAGCTAAGGTCTCTAATCGAGAGGTTCTGGGACCGACAGATGGTTTCGCCATCTAAGATCATCTGTTTTACGTTTTGAGATGTGTTTTGGTGGCTTTTAGGTTGTTTTTCATATTCTATTTTAGGATATCGTATATTGGGTCCGTTAGGTTTTTAAAAACCGTAACATTCAACCCTAATTTCTAAAGTCTCTAACGTTATACCCTAAACCATAAACACAAAACCTTATCCCTATAACCTACACCTAATCCATCACCATAAGCCCTAATTACTAACCATAAACACTAAAGATATACCGTAACCAGAAACCCCAAATCCTAGACAATAAACCCTATACCCTAATCCCAAAACCATAATCACTGAATCCTAACCGTGGAAACGATAATAAAAGGAATATTTTGGCTCGTTTCTATCATCCAAACACTCTGCAGACCGTTTTTAAGATTTTTGAAGTTCCCAGGAGGGATTTTGCTAACATTCGCATACTTTCTCAGAATGGGGCACATAATATATGTTTTTTGAGTGCGTTGGGCCTTCCGGGACCAACAGCTAGCTTTGCCAACTAAGATGATCTGTTTTACGTTTTGAGATGTGTTTGTTGACTTTTAGGTTGTTTTTAATATTCTATTTTAGGATATCGTATGGGTTAGTTAGGGTTTTACTAACCGTAACATTCAACCCTAATTTCAAAAGTCTCTAACGTTATACCCTAAACCGTAAACACAAAACCTTAACCGTATAACCTACACCTAATCCATCACCATATGCCCTAATTACTAACCATAAACACTGACAATAAATCATAACCAGAATCCCCAAACCCTAGAAATAAACCATATACCCTAATCCCAAAACCTTAATCACTGAACCCTAACCGTGGAAACGATAATAACGTGAAGATTGTGGCTCGTTTCTATCATCCAAACACTCTGCAAACCGTTTTTAAGATTTTTGAAGTTCCCATGAGGGTTTTTGTTAACTTTCACATACTTTCTCAAAACGGGGCACATAATATATGTTTTTTTAGTGTGTTGGGCCTTTTGGGACCGACATATAGCTTCTCCAACTAAGATGACCTGTTTTACGTTTTGAGATTTGTTTTGTTGACTTTTTAGGTTGTTTTGAATATTCTATTTTAGGATATCGTATTTTGGGTCCGTTAGGGTTTTACCAACCGTAACATTCAACTCTAATTTCTAAAGTCTCTAACATTATACCCTAAACCATCAACACAAAACCTTAACCCTATAACCTACACCTAATCCATCACCATAAGCCCTAATTACTAACCATAAACACTAACAATAAACCGTAACCAGAAACCTCAAACCCTAGACAATAAACCCTATACCCTAATCCCAAAACATAAATCACCTGTACCCTAACCATGGAAAGGATAATAACGTGAAGATTTTGGCTCGTTTTTTATCATCCAAACACTCTGCAAA
The DNA here is from genome assembly GCA_029959085.1 of Nemophila menziesii. Classification (NCBI taxonomy): domain Eukaryota; kingdom Viridiplantae; phylum Streptophyta; class Magnoliopsida; order Boraginales; family Hydrophyllaceae; genus Nemophila; species Nemophila menziesii. The sequence goes on from JARWIR010000001.1 coordinate 100,791,054, forward strand.
CCTATTCTAAGATTTTTGAAGTTCCCAGGAGGATTTTCGCTAAATTTCGCATACTTTCTCAGAATGGGGCACATAATATATGTTTTTTTGAGTGCGTTAGGCCTTCTGGGACCGACAGATCGCTTCGCCATCTAAGATCATCTGTTTAACGTTTTAAGATGTGTTTTGTTGACTTTTAGGTTGTTTTTAATATTCTATTTTAGGATATTGTCTTTTGGGTTCGTTAGGTTTTTACCAACCGTAACATTTAACCCTAATTTCTAAAGTCTCTAACGTTATACCCTAAACCATAAATACAAAACCTTAACCCTATAACCTACACCTAATCCGTCACCATAAGCCATAATTACTAACCATAAACACTAACAATAAACCGTAACTAGAAGTCCCAAACCCTAAACACTAAACCCTATACCCTAATCACAAAACCCTAATCACTGGACCCTAACCATAGAAAGGAGAATCCCGTGAATATTTCGGCTCGTTTCTATCATCCAAACACTCTGCAAGCCGTTTTTAAGATTTTTAATGTTCCTAGGAGGGTTTTTACTAACTTTCGCATACTTTCTCAGAATGGTGCACATAATATATGTTTTTTAGTGCGTTGGGCCTTCTGGGATTGACAGATAGCTTCGCCAACTAAGATTATCTGTTTACATTTTCAGATGTGTTTTGTTGACTTTTAGGTTGTTTTTAATATTCTAGTTTAGGATATCGTATTTTGGGTCCGTTAGGGTTTTACCAACCGTAACATTCAACCCTAATTTCTAAAGTCTCTAACGTTATACCCTAAACAATAAACACAAAACCTTAACCCTGTAAACTACACCTAATCCATTACCATAAGCCCTAATTACTAACCATAAACACTAACAATAAACTGTAACCAGAAATCCCAAACCCTAGACAATAATCCCTATACCCTAATCCCAAACCCTTAATCACAAAACCCTAACCGTGGAACCAATAATAACGTGAATATTTTGGCTCGTTTCTATCATCCAATAACTCTGCAAACCGTTTTTAAGATTTTCGAAGTTCCCATGAGGGTTTTTGCTAACTTTCGCATATTTTCTCAGAATGGGGCACATAATATATGTTTTTTAAGTGTGTTGGGCCTTCTGGGACCGACAGATAGATCTGCCAGCGAAGATGATCTGTTTTAAATTTTGAGATGTGTTTTGTGGACATTTAGGTTGTTTTTAATATTCTATTTTAGGATATCGTATTTTGGGTCTGTTAGGTTTTTACCAACCGTAACATTCAACCTTAATATCTAAAGTCTCTAACGTACACCTAATCCATCAACATAAGCCCTAATTACTAACCATAAACACTAACAATAAACCATAACCAGAAACTCTAAACCCTAGACAATAATCCCTATACCCTAATCCCAAAACCTTAATCACTGAATCCTAACCATGAAAACGATAATAACGTGAATATTTTGGCTCGTTTCTATCATCCAAACACTCTACAAACCGTTTTTAAGATTTTTGAAGTTCTCGGGAGGATTTTTGCTAACTTTCGCATACTTTCTCAGAATGGGGCATATAATATAGGTTTTTTGAGTGCGTTGGGCCTTCTGGGACCGACAGATTGCTTCACCAACTAGATGATCTATTTTACGTTATGAGATGTGTTTTGTTGACTTTTAGGTTGTTTTTAACATTCTATTTGAGGATATCGTATTTTGGGTCCGTTGGAGTTTCCCAACCGTAACTTTCAACCCTAACTTCTAAAGTCTCTAACGTTATACCCTAAACCATAATCACAATACCTTAACCCTATAACCTACACCTAATCCATCACCATAAGCCCTAATTAATAACCATAAACACTAACAATAAACCGAAACCAGATCCCCAAACCCAAGACAATAAACCCTATACCCTAATCCCAAAAACTTAATCACTGAACCCTAACCGTGGAAACGATAATAACGTGAATATTTTGGCTTGTTTCTATCATCCAAACACTCTGCAAACCGTTTTTAAGATTTTTGAAGTTCCCAGGAGGGTTTTTGCTAAATTTCGCATATTTTCTCAGAATGGGGCACATAATATAGGTTTTTTAAGTGCGTTGGGCATTCGGGGACCGACAGATAGATCTGCCAACAAAGATGATATTTTTTTGCGTTTTGAGATGTGTTTTGTTGACTTTTAGGTTGTTTTTAATATTCTATTTTAGGATATCGTTTTTTGGGTCTGTTAGGTTTTTACCAACCGTAACATTCAACCCTAATATCTAATGTCTCTAACGTTATACCCTAAACCATAAACACAAAACCTTAAACCTATAACCTACACCTAATCCATCACCACAAGCCCTAATTACTAAACATAAACACTAACAATAAACACTAACAATAAACCGTAACCAGAAACCTCGAACTCTAGACAATAATCCCTATACCCTAATCCCAAAACCTTAATCACTGAACCCTAACCGTGGAAACAATAATAACGTGAATATTTTGGCTCGTTTCTATCATCCAAACACTCTACAAACCGTTTTTAAGATTTTTGAAGTTCCTAGGAGGGTTTTTGCTAACTTTCGCATAGTTTCTCAAAATGGGTATGTTTTTTTATTTTGTAGGGTTTTTTGGGACTGATAGATCGTTCGCCATCTAAGATAATTTGTTTTATGTTTTGAGATGTTTTTTGTTGACTTCTAGTTTATTTTTAATATTCTATTTTACGATATCGTATTTTGGGTCCTTTAGGGTTTTACCAACTGTAACATTCAACCCTAATTTCTAATGTCTCTAACGTTTTAGCCTAAACCATAAACACAAAACCTTAACCCCATAACCTACACATAATCCATCACCATAAGCCCCAATTACTAACCATAAACACTAACAATAAACCGTAACCAGAAACCCCAAACCCTAGACAATAAAACCTATACCCTTATCCCAAAACCTTAATCACTTCACCCTAACCATGGAAAGGATAATAACGTGAAGATTTTGTCTTGTTTCCATCAACCAAACACTCTGCAAACCTATTTTAAGATTTTTGAAGTTCCTGGGAGGATTTTTGCTAACTTTCGCATACTTTCTCTGAATGGGGCATATAATATAGGTTTTTTGAGTGTGTTGGGCCTTCTGGGACCGACAGTTTGCTTCGCCAACTAGATGATCTATTTTACGTTATGAGATGTGTTTTGTTGACTTTTAGGTTGTTTTTAATATTATATTATAGGATATCGTATTTTGGGTCCGTTAGGGTTTCCCAACCGTAATATTCAACCCTAATTCCTAAAGTCTCTAACATTATACCCTAAAACATAAACACAATACCTTAACCCTATAACCTACACCTAATCCATCACCATAAGCCCTAATTACTAACCATAGACACTAACAATAAACCGTAACCAGAAACCCCGAACCCTAGACAATAAACCTTATACCCTAATCCCAAAACCTTAATCACTGAACCCTAACCATGGAAAGGATAATAACGTGAAGATTTTGGCTCGTATATATCAAACAAACACTCTGCAAACCGTTTTTAAGATTTTTGAAGTTCCTGGGAGGATTTTTGCTTACTTTCGCATACTTTCTCAGAATGGGGCATATAATATAGGTTTTTTGAGTGCGTTGGGCCTTCTGGGACCGACAGATTGCTTCACCAACTAGATGATCTATTTTACGTTATGAGATGTGTTTTGTTGACTTTTAGGTTGTTTTTGATATTCTATCCCTACAACCTACACCTAATCCATCACCGTAAGACCTAATTACAAACCATAAACACTAACAATAAACCGTAACCAGAAACCCCAAACCCTAGACAATAAACCCTATGCTCTAATCCCAAAACCTTAATCACTGAACCCTAACCGTGGAAACGATAATAACGTGAATATTTTGGCTCGTTTCTATCATCCAAACACTCTGCAAACCATTTTTTAGATTTTTAAAGTTCCCAGGAGGGTTTTTGCTATCTTTGGCATACTTTCTACAAATAGGGCACATAATATATGTTTTATGAGTGTGTTGGGCCTTTTGGGACCGACAAATGGCTTCTCCATCCAAGAGGATCTGTTTTACGTTTTGAGATATGTCTTGTTGACTTTTAGGTTGTTTTTAATATTCTATTTTAGGATATCATATTTTGGGTCTGTTAGACTTTTACCAACCGTAACATTCAAACTTAGTTTTTAAAGTCTCTAACGTTATACCCTAAACCATAAACACAAAACCTTAAACCTATAACCTACACCTAATCCTCCATCACCACAAGCCCTAATTACTAAACATAAACACTAACAATATACCGTAACCAGAAACCTCGAACTCTAGACAATAATCCCTATACCCTAATCCCAAAACCTTAATCACTGAACCCTAACCGTGGAAACAATAATAACGTGAATATTTTGGCTCGTTTCTATCATCCAAACACTCTGCAAACCGTTTTTAAGATTTTTGAAGTTCCTAGGAGGGTTTTTGCTAACTTTCGCATTTTTTCTCAAAATGGGTATGTTTTTTTTATTTCGTTGGGTCTTTTGGGACTGACAGATCGTTTCGCCATCTAAGATAATTTGTTTTACATTTTGAGATGTTTTTTGTTGACTTCTAGTTTATTTTTAATATTCTATTTTACGATATCGTATTTTGGGTCCTTTAGGGTTTTACCAACCGTAACATTCAACCCTAATTTCTAATGTCTCTAACGTTTTAGCCTAAACCATAAACACAAAACCTTAACCCCATAACCTACACATAATCCATCACCATAAGCCCTAATTACTAACCATAAACACTAACAATAAACCGTAACCAGAAACCCCAAACCCTTGACAATAAAACCTATACCCTAATCCCAAAACCTTAATCACTTCACCCTAACCATGGAAAGGATAATAACGTGAAGATTTTGTCTTGTTTCCATCAACCAAACACTCTACAAACCTATTTCAAGATTTTTGAAGTTCCTGGGAGGATTTTTGCTAACTTTCGCATAATTTCTCTGAATGGGGCATATAATATAGGTTTTTTGAGTGTGTTGGGCCTTCTGCGACCGACAGTTTGCTTCGCCAACTAGATGATCTATTTTACGTTATGAGATGTGTTTTGTTGACTTTTAGGTTGTTTTTAATATTCTATTATAGGATATCGTATTATGGGTCCGTTAGGGTTTCCCAACCGTAACATTCAACCCTAATTTCTAAAGTCTCTAACATTATACCCTAAAACATAAACACAATACCTTAACCGTATAACCTATACCTAATCCATCACTATAAGCCCTAATTACTAACCATAGACACTAACAATAAACCGTAACCAGAAACCCCGAACCCTAGACAATAAAACTTATACCCTAATCCCAAAACCTTAATCACTGAACCCTAACCATGGAAAGGATAATAACGTGAAGATTTTGGCTCGTATATATCAAACAAACACTGTGCAAACCGTTTTTAAGATTTTTGAAGTTCCCGGGAGGATTTTTGCTAACTTTCGCATACTTTCTCAGAATTGGGCACATAATATATGTATTTTGAGTGCGTTGGGTCTTCTGGTACATATGGCTTTGCCATCTAAGATCATCTGTTTTAAGTTTTGAGACGTGTTTTGTTGACTTTTAGGTGGTTTTTATTATTCTATTTTAGGATATTGTATTTTGGGTCCGTTAGGTTTTTACCAACCGTAACATTCAACCCTAATTTCAAAAGTCTCTAACGTTATACCTAAACCATAAACACAAAACCTTAACCCTACAACCTACACCTAATCCATCACCGTAAGACCTAATTACAAACCATAAACACTAACAATAAACCGTAACCAGAAACCCCAAACCCTAGACAATAAACCCTATACTCTAATCCCAAAACCTTAATCACTGAACCCTAACCATGGAAACGATAATAACGTGAATATTTTGGCTCGTTTCTATCATCCAAACACTCTGCAAACCATTTTTAAGATTTTTGAAGTTCCCAGGAGGGTTTTTGCTATCTTTGGCATACTTTCTCTAAATAGGGCACATAATATGTGTTTTATGCGTGTGTTGGGCCTTTTGGGACCGACAAATGGCTTCTCCATCCAAGAGGATCTGTTTTACGTTTTGAGATATGTCTTGTTGACTTTTAGGTTGTTTTTAATATTCTATTTTAGGATATCATATTTTGGGTCCGTTAGACTTTTACCAACCGTAACATTCAACCTTAGTTTTTAAAGTCTCTAACGTTATACCCTAAACCATAAACACAAAACCTTAAACCTATAACCTACACCTAATCCATCACCACAAGCCTCAATTACTAAACATAAACACTAACAATAAACCGTAACCAGAAACCTCGAACTCTAGACAATAATCCCTACACCCTAATCCCAAAACCTTAATCACTGAACCCTAACCGTGGAAACAATAATAACGTGAATATTTTGGCTCGTTTCTATCATCCAAACACTCTGCAAACCGTTTTAAAGATTTTTGAAGTTCCTAGGAGGGTTTTTGCTAACTTTCGCATACTTTCTCAAAATGGGTATGTTTTTTTATTTCGTTGGGTCTTTTGGGACTGACAGATCGTTTCGCCATCTAAGATCATTTGTTTTACGTTTTGAGATGTTTTTTGTTGACTTCTAGTTTATTTTTAATATTCTATTTTACGATATCGTATTTTGGGTCCTTTAGGGTTTTACCAACCCTAACATTCAACCCTAATTTCTAATGTCTCTAAAGCTTTAGCCTAAACCATAAACACAAAACCTTAACCCCATAACCTACACATAATCCATCACCATAAGCCCTAATTACTGGTGGTCCTTTGTGTGTTCTAAATAAATGCAAATAATCGAACCACAACCGCAAGTGCACGGTTGTCCCAAGTAATATAGATGATAATACAGATTCGTTCCAAGGACGGGATGGTTGACTACAATGTTTAGCAAATAATGATTGGTTGCACTTATGAAAGCAAGTAAATAAAATATGTTTGTTTGGTTTTGTTGATTAAAACTCCTAAATAAAAGACAAATTATAAATGCAAGTAAAAGCTAAGACGCAAGTAAAATGAGTGAAAACGCAATATGAGAAGTAGTACTTGAGAACGCAAGGATCCTCCCAATCTTATTTCCTAACTTATGTTGTTTAAGGGCTAAATTGGTCAATTACAATGGTCGGGATTCTAAATTCCTTATACCCCCGTCAGGGTGGACTATAAGGCGATCCTAAAGTGTCACTAGTCCCGTCAGGGTAAATATGATCCACCGTTGGATGTTTAAGTTTTATTACCTCATTGGCCCTAGAATTAGCTAAGTTCGTCAGAATCAATTAGCTTCTATCCTAGATTGAATAATTAATTCTATACCTAAACCCTCCGTCAGGATGATCCACACGCCACATATGTGGAATAGCCTAGATACTAATACTTGTTCTTAGTTCGCGACTCTAAAAACAGTAAATAATCACAAATTATCGAAAAGAGTAAAAGACCCAATCTAATTTAATTTACATAAACCCAAATTCAACATTCGTTATTTCGTAAAATTGGGATTCATCCATTGTTTATTCTCAAGCACTATGAAAAGCTTAGCTCATATTAAAAAAACAAAAACTAAATTAAAAGAAATGGAATTCATATTTGATTACAAAATTAAAATTAAGAAGAACCTAATTTCCGGAATTGGAATGACTACGAACGGAGATATAGACGCTCTCCAGCTCTTGTAGCTTCTTCTTTCTTCCTTCTGTTGCTTCTCTCTGGTGTTTAATCTTGTGGAATGTGAATTGTGTGAAAAATAGAAGTCCAGACCTCCTTTTATAAGCATAAAAACGGATTAGGGCTTGGACCAGAAAATAAAACACTAATTAAATGTCCAAGCCCAAAATCCCGTAACTGCTGATACACCTTCACTAAAACGGCTTTTCCCGATGCGTTATGACTCCGATTGACCTCATTCCAGTTGCTAAAGTTCCTTAACTCGATAAGGAATGTTTTCTCTTCAAAGGTCAGCTGCTAGATCATCGCTTAAGCACCTCGAAATCAGCAATCTATGGCCTGGAAAATGGATTTTCAGCTCTAAAAATGATATCTTCGGGATTTATCTTCAAGTCTTGACTCTAATTCACGATCTTTGACTTTCTCCTCGGATTCCTCTCCTAGCTAACATCTAAAACCTGTAAACTTTTCACTAAAAATACCAATATTACGCGCAAAAGCTTAATAAATTAAAAATGCTAGAAATAAAAAGGAAATTCCGGATTATTGCATATTAAGTCCAAATGTCTATCAAATTAATTAAATAAACACCAAAAATGATGTCTCCCAAGGGTCGAAAATAAGAACAATTAGGGAGACATCAAGACCCCCAACTCAAACCTTTGTCGTCCCGACAAAGTAAAACAAAACAAAGAGGTAGAAGTAAGCGTATAAACCAGTAGAAGCTAGCAAATAAACCCTAAAGCAATTCTCAAAATAAATCTCATATAGCAAACTTTAAACACTAATATACACATACATCTAAAATGCAACATCAAACATAAATAATCTCAATCATAAAATTAAAGTTGCAATGCTTGAAGGTTACACTTGTACTCATCTCTGTATGATGGCTATAGGGTGGTCATTAATCCTAATTCGCTTTGAACGCTCCACCTAGTGTATTCCCTATCAACAGAATAATAAATTCACTATGCACTTAGGAATCACGAGGTCTTTACGGTTATAATATTGGCTTAAGGACGGGTGTGGATATATATTTGGTAAATTTGAAGTGAGCTTTTGGCTCTCTCCTCACTTACCATCAACAGTGTCCTCGAGCTTGAGTTAACGCTCAAAAGATGTTCTCACTCACCCATATACGCAACAATTTAGCGTCCCATGTCTACCCACGACTAACAAGATGATTTTCAGAAAATTCCACTTTGCCGAATGTTTTATTCATTCATATTTTTCTTTTTCTTTTCTTTTCTCTTTTTTTTTTGTACAGAAGCAAACCGGGTTCCCGGTTTTGACGAATCCGGGTTCCCGGTTCCTACTGTATGAATTTTCAACTTTTTTCATTTTTTCTTTCTTTTTCATTTTTCTTCATTCCCGGCAAAGGGTTATAAGTATATATCATCTGCAATTGTGCTACAATACAAAGCACATCAATCCCTACCCATTTAATTTCCCATATGTGGTCCCACCACCCCAAACTCAAGCTCGAGACATGTCTCAGGATTGTGATTCAAGTGCGGGTCATATGGTTATGCCTAATAATCTAAGGGATAATGGCTTATATCGTGGCTACAAAGAAAAGGCTAAAGGCTCAAAGTGGGCTAAGACGGATAATCATTAATATAAGGGATAGAAGGCTAAAAGGCACAAATGGCTAGCAAAGAACTGCCCCTATCATTTTCCTAAGTACATAGCTTGTCTTTAGTTCATATCTAGGTGGGTTCTCTACTAATTAGGATTTCACGTTCTACACACCAAACATATTCCTTGAGTACAAGCTTACTTCATTTGCATTGTTCATTAATTTTTCCTATTAATTACCTATGTTTGCATGCAATTCTAAATGCGTTTTATATCAATCCCTAAAGTCCACTATTTACTATCATAGATTCATCAAAAGTATGTTTAAAGGGATATTTAAAAATTTCTACAGTCAAACGCAACTCCGAAAATTCTTTTATTGAAAGCAAATAGAGCAAATAACACATAAAAACTGGGATGAGGCAACGAACCCCACCCCAAACTCAAAAATGAGTTGTGTCCCCACGACTCGAAAAGACTCAATAAAGCTTTTAAACTAATCTACACTAAGAGGAAAGTTTAGAAAACGTATCTTAACCAGCGCGAGGTTGGTTATCGGTGTTGCGTTCTGGACCTTTATCTCGCGTAACAGCATCATAAATCGCGTTTTGAAGTGTATTTACGCCTAGGATTAAATTTCGCAGTAGGTCCAATTCTTTTGTAACGTTTCCCAAGGTAGCAATCATCTTCTCCTGATTCTCCTCCAACACCTAAATTTTGGACTCCAACTCTGGAACAGTCTTCGCTCTCTTTGATTGAGGAGTTCTAGGACTTTTGGTAGCTCGTGTTGCTTCTTCATGGATATTCTTGATCGTGCTCAAAGCTATACTTACACCAACTGAAACAACGTCAATATCTGCGTTCCTACGCGGAATCTTTGCGTCTAGACACAACTGAGTAATAGTACAAGGAAACTTCAGATTTTGTTGTTTCATTGGTGATTTCGCGAACTCCATGATTGTGTCATAAATGATCTTGGCAACATCAAATGGTTTCTCCTCCAAAATACACTTAATAACAAATACGTGCTCTTTCTTCAACTCGGAAGTGTGTTTAATACCAAAGAAAGTGGGTATTACGAAACGAGACCAAACCTTAGCACGAGGTGTCAAATTACTGCTGTAATATCTTTCTCCTTCAGGAATTGGGCTAGTCCCATTAACAAGCACGGTCCCCCAAAGGGATTCAAAATCGAAAGAAGGGTCATTAAGAGTCTCTTAGAAAGGGCATGTTCCAGAAAAGTTGGGTAATTTTAAGGATTTCCGAATACGTTCAATAGAGAAAGGAACTACCTTTTTGCGGATATCAATGGCATCACGGGAGGTGGCTAAACCTTCATAAAATTCTCGCACCAAGGTAGGAATAAACTCAAGCTTCCTTTCTTGCAACTCTTTCCAACCAAACTTAGCACATGTCACAGCATATTCCTTGTGTTCACTACTCATAGTACCCTTAGGAAAATTTGTCTCCTCACCAAACTTCAAAAATTCAATTCTTTCACGAACCTGAGTATTCCAACAAGTATAAACCCTCTTAGTCTTGTGGGCCCACATCTTCATACGCGGAGGTTTCTATTGAACTGGTGCTTCCGGAATCTCTTGTTCAGTTTCCTTCTCAATGTCCTTCGCAATTTCCTCTTCTGGTTCCTTCTCACTTTCTATCTCATCAATTAATCTTCTCTTTTGACCTGTGATTTCTTTTCTGTTAGAATCAAGTTTAATTTCGCCAATTTTTCGTTTAGGACGCGAATCAGGAATCTCAATAGCTTGATCTTGAGAACCACCAATGGTGGTTTTTCTTCTAGGAGCAGTTCTTCGAAAATCACCGGTTCTGTTAGTCATCTCTTTCCACCCCAAACTCAAAACTTCAAATAATGAAAAACTTAGAGAGAAAGTTTAGAATTATGATGTTTTGAGGTTTAGGAGTTTAAGAACTAGGTGGGATATGAGATGGGTCTTGTTTAATTTGGATGGGAGAAGAAAGAATTGGGTTTTATTTAAGGATTTGATGAAGAAGAATCTTGGGAAAAGACTAAGGATTTGATGTTATTTTGGAGAGGAGGTGAGTTGATTTGGTGTTTTTGTGGTGAAAGAGGGTAGGATTTGATGATATATACTGTTTTGGTTGATGAATTTCGGAGGTGGGGAGGCTATTGGTGCGTTTTAGGTAAAAACTTGCAGAAGAGGCTAAGAAAACTAGGTTAAGGCTTTCAAAACCGACATCACAGCTTCAAAACCGGGTTCCCTGTTCCGCGTCGTTGTGACGGCGCGGAAAAACAATTGTTGATTTTTTTTTTCAACACGCACCAAAACGCAGGACCCCAAGACGCGGGTTCAGAGATTTTACTCGCCGAAACCGGGTTCCCGATCCTGTGGAATGCGGGTACCCGGATTTTTCTCGATGGCGCGAATCAAGACGCGCCAAAACGCAGGACCCCAAAACGCTGGGTCAGAACTTTTGGAATTTTTCAGCTCCGAAACCGTGTACCCGGTTTTGCCAAATGCGGGTTCCCGGTTTTGTGTCGATGGCGCGAATCAAAACGCAGCAAAACGCAAGCTACCAAAACGCTGGGTCAGAACTTTTCAGGAATTATAGCACCAAAACCGGGTTCCCGGTTCCGACGCTGTATCGTGAACCCAAAACGCCAAGTGTTGCGTGAAAATGGTTGGTACCAGCTCCAAAACCGGGTTCCCGGTTTTTGCGAAACCGGGTTCCCGGTTTCTCCTGGACATCCAACCAATTTTTCTCCCATTTTCGCTTCATCGACCCCAAACTCATGACCTTTTTGTTAGCCTCACCTTTTTTTTATTCCCGTTTTAATATTCGACAAATTATCATTTAAACTAAAATACATTTTGGTATCACTTAAGATGTTTTCCAAAACCCCTCATTAGATTAGTTGTGTTTACTTCCTTGTATTTAGCTTGATATTCAAAAGAGCAGCTCCGCGGTACACCGGACGAATCACGCGGTACACCGCAGAGTCACGGACCAGAAGCGCGGTGCACAGGATAGCCCGTCAGTATGCTCATAAAATTGCACGGTACACCGGACCTAGGCGCGGTACACCGGACCAAGGCACGGACCAGGGTTGCGGTACATAGGAGAGTCCGACCAGTAAGCTCGAAGTTAAGACAAACAGCTCTGCGGTGCACCGGACCATATCCGCGGTACACCGCACAAGAGGGTTTTCTGCACTATTACAAGAGGACAAAGCTTATATCCGTTGGAGATAAAATAGATCCGTTAGATAGAAGCCTTATGACCGTTGGACCACATTTTCAGCTATAAAATGGAGTTCATTCAAGACACAACTCAAGCCTTCCATCTACCAATCTTAAGAGCAATTAATTCTATCATTCAAGGAGGTTTCAAAGGAGCATTCAAGTCATATTTATTGTGAAGCTACTTAGTTCTTATCTACTCATTGAGGAGTTTAGTTACAAAGCTTTTATAAGCACCCCTAAACACTTTTCCCCTTTCCTCTTAGTTCTTGTAATAGATTAAGTAGTGTGAGCATAGGTTTATGCTTGGTTCCTTGTGTTGGTGATAACACAAGTGTATTTCCTTCAAAGGGTTTTTGAAGTGGTTGTAAGGGTTTGTATCTCACCCGGTTAAGAGTTACGAAGATTAGTTGAATCTTGCAATTCCTAAGGAGGCTTCCTTAGGTAGTGGATGTAGGGAAACCGAACCACTATACATCGTTGTGTATCGTATTCTATCTCTACACTCTTTACTTTCTGCACTCTATATGCTTGTTAAAATGCCTACTTGAATAGTTTGATAATATTGTCTTTTAGGATTATCTAGTTTTATACTATTTAGTTTGCTAATACAATAGGATTCAAATTAGCTTTTAATTTTATTTACTTGAAATAAAATTAGCCGATTAATTTCTATTGTCCTATTCAACCCCCCCTTCTAGGACGCATATAGTATATCAATTGGTATCAGAGCCTAGCTCTATTGTACTTAATCGTTTCTAGAGTTAATACGATATGGATTCTAATCAACCGGAAGGTTCATGTTCTACTAGACCTCCGCTTTTTGTAGGAAAAGACTACTTTGGGTGGAAAAAGAAAATGGAGATTCACGTCAAAGGAATTGATTACTTTTTGTGGCTTGCTATCAAGAAGGGTCCTTATATTCCTTATGTTACGGGTAGTACTACGGAGGTGAAAAGTGAAGATGATTACAATGATCAAGACATAGCTAAACTCACCAAAAACAACAAAGCTATGAACATCCTCATTAATGGATTAAGTGTCACGGAATACGCTAGAGTTAGTGAATGCAATTCCGCTCATGAAATGTGGCAACTCTTGGAGCTATCATATCAAGGAACGGAAGATATCAAAGAAACTAAGATTGGTCTCTTTATCACTAAGTATGAGCTATTTCGTATAGAGCCCGATGAAGCCTTAAATGCCATGCATCAAAGATTTTCTAACATTGTCAACACCTTGAAAACTCTTGGTCAAGAGTACACCAACAAAGAACAATGCCGAAAAATCTTATTTGCTCTTCCAAGGAAATACAAATCTAAAATCAACTCTATAAGAGATACTAAAGATCTTTCAAAAATGACGGTTCATGAACTCATTTGCAACCTCATGACGGAAGAGCTTGTGCTTGAAGAAGAAAAGATAAGAGATGATGAGGAGAAGAAGATTAAGAAATCTATTGCTTTCCATGCCATGAGTTCCAAGTTGAAAGAACGAAAAGAAAGAAAGGAAAGTGAAGAAGATAACTCACATGAAGAAGAAACTAGTGAAGATGAAGGAGTGGCTATGTTAGCAAGAGATATGAAAAAATTCATGAGATACAAACGCTTTGCTAAGAAAGGAAGTTCTTCCTCACCCTATAAGAAGAATGATAGAGCTATCAAACAAGATGAACCCACTTGCTATCATTGCAAGAAAGTTGGTCACATCAAAACCTATTGTCCTCTTCTTCAAAAGGAGAAACCTAAGAGAGCAATGCATGCTAATATCACTTGGGATACTCAAAATTCGGATGAAGAAGAAAGTGAAAACGAAAACGTCAATCTTGTTGCTTTTATGGGAGTACTTGAAAATGATGAAGATGCTTCTTCGGATGATGATACCGGCTATGTTGTAGATCTCGGTTTCGGGCGCTAGGCGGTCGACCGGGGCCTAGCGCCTAGACGGGATTACACGGGGCCTAGGCGGAATTATACGGTTTCGAATCCCGATGTGTAATTTTGTATATTTAGTAATATATATGTAGAAATTATAGCAATTTTAACTATTCGAGTCATAAAATTCATCTAACAACACTATAGTAAATATAAAATTACTAAAAATTGAGTTATAATATCAACTTAAGAATTCAAGAGAATAAAAAAAAATAACAAAAAGGTCTATACGGGCATGTTTTTCCATTAATCGGCGCCTAGGCGGCCATATTTTTCCATTAATCGGTGCCTAGAGGGGCTAGGCGCCTATTCCTCGGCGACTAAAGCGCTAGGCAAAAACGCCTAGAATTTTAACTAGGCGTAAGCGGCTGAGGGGGGAGTTGACGCCTACGCGGCGCCTAGGCGCGCCTAGGCGGGGAGATCTACAGCATAGGATACCGGCTCAACTCACTTTGCCTTTATGGCAAATCATGAAGAGGGATTGAGCATCAAGAAGCAAAATATATGGCTCCTTGATAGTGGATGCTCAAGACACATGACCGGGAATCCATCATTATTTACTCGTTTATATAAAACAAAAGGTGATAGAGTTACTTTTGCCGACAACACTAAGAAACGCGTTTTGGGTAAAGGTAACATCGGTAACATGAATTCTTTACTCATCTCTAATGTGTTACTTGTTGAGGGTCTCTCTTTTAACTTGCTTAGTATTAGTCAACTTTGTGATGTTGGTTTTAGTGTTAAATTTGAAGCATCTAGATGTGTTGTTTTTAAAAATGATGAGTTAGATACCATGTTTATTGCAAAAAGATCGGATAATGTTTTTGTTGTTGATCTTGAAAGTCTTATGTCTAAACATATTAAATGCTTATCCGTGGTAAATGATAGTTGGCTTTGGCATAGACGTTTAGGGCATGCTAGCATGGATTTGATTTCAAAATTATCTAGAAAAAATCTTGTTGTTGGTTTGCCTATTCATAAATTTGATAAAGATAAATTATGTGATGCATGTCAACTTGGTAAACAACATCGTTCATCTTTTA
This sequence comes from Nemophila menziesii, assembly GCA_029959085.1. Taxonomy (NCBI): domain Eukaryota; kingdom Viridiplantae; phylum Streptophyta; class Magnoliopsida; order Boraginales; family Hydrophyllaceae; genus Nemophila; species Nemophila menziesii. The sequence continues at coordinate 100,806,528 of JARWIR010000001.1, forward strand.
AATCCATAAATAAGGTCATCACCGTTAGGCCACTTCAATTATTGCATATGGATCTTTTTGGTCCCGTTGATGTCACTAGTCTAGGGGGCTCTAGATATGTCTTTGTTGTTGTTGATGATTTCACTAGATATACATGGGTGATGTTCCTTGCTTTAAAAAGTGATGCCTTCAATGAATTTGCAAAACTTTGTAGAAAGGTGCAAAATGAGAAAGGCTACTCTATTACATGCATTCGTAGTGATAATGGTAGTGAATATGTGAATTCTCCTTTTGTGCATTTTTGTGATGAATTTGGGATTGAGCATAATTTTTCGGCCCCTAGAACTCCCCAACAAAATGGGGTAGTGGAAAGGAAAAACCGAACTCTACAAGAAATGGCTAGAACAATGCTAAAAGAACATAGCTTGCCTACATACTTTTGGGGTGAAGCCGTTCATACGGCTTGTTATGTGTTAAATAGAGTTCTTATTAGACCCATTATTAAGAAAACCCCTTATGAACTTTGGAATGGTAGACCACCAACTATTGCTTATTTTCGTGTTTTTGGGTGCAAATGTTTTATCCTAAACACTAGGGACTATTTGGGAAAATTTGATGCTAAATCGGATGAAGGCATTTTTCTTGGTTATTCCACTAAAGGAAAAGCCTATCGCATTTTCAACAAACGTACTCGTACTATTGAGGAATCTATGCATGTTGACTTTGATGAGACTAATCCGTTTTGTATCAAGAAAGTGGTAGATGTTGATGAAGATACTCCACTAGATCAACCCCTAGAATCTCCTACTCAAGTATTAAAATCTAATGAAGAACCTTTTAAGGAAAATGATCAAGTTTTAAATGAAGCTAGTACGGATTTACCAAAGTGTTGGAAACATATCAAAGATCACCCAAGTGAATTAATTCTAGGTGATCCAAAAGAGGGTGTTACCACTCGCTCCCGTATTATTGCTCTATGTGCTCATCAAGCGTTCTTATCTCAAATTGAGCCCAAGAATATTAAAGAAGCATTGTTAGATGATCATTGGATTAACGCTATGCATGAGGAATTAAATCAATTTGAGCGTAGTAAAGTTTGGACATTAATGGAGAAACCAATTGGCCCCACTATTATTGGCACTAAGTGGATATTTCGCAACAAGCTAGATGACACCGGCATCATTACTAGAAATAAAGCAAGGTTAGTTGCTCAAGGGTACAATCAAGAAGAAGGTATTGATTTCGATGAAACTTTTGCTCCGGTAGCTAGACTTGAATCTATTCGTATGCTACTTGCTTTTGCTTGTTATATGAATTTTAAACTTTACCAAATGGATGTCAAAAGTGCTTTTTTAAATGGATTTATAGACGAAGAAGTCTTTGTTAAACAACCACCGGGTTTTGAGGATCCAAAATTTCCAAATCATGTTTTTAAACTCTCAAAAGCTTTATATGGTTTAAAACAAGCACCTCGTGCTTGGTATGAACGATTAAGCAAATTTTTATTAGATGATGGTTTTAAAAGAGGAAATATTGACTCCACTTTATTCATAAAAAGGTCTTCAAAAGATATCCTTCTTGTTCAAATTTATGTGGATGATATTATATTTGGTGCTACTAATGAAAATCTTTGTGAGAATTTTTCTAAAAGCATGCATAAGGAATTTGAGATGAGCATGATGGGAGAATTGAATTACTTTCTTGGACTTCAAATCAAGCAAATGAAAGATGGCATCTTTGTCAATCCAGCCAAATATACAAAAGAATTGATCAAAAAGTTTGGACTTGAAGATGCAAAGGAAATTGGAACTCCAATGAGCACATCCACAAAATTAGACAAAGATGAAGATGGTAAGGACGTTGATGAGAAACTATATCGAGGTATGATTGGTAGCTTACTTTATCTAACCACTTCTAGACCCGATATTATGTTCCCCGTGTGTCTTTGTGCTAGATTTCAATCCTCTCCTAAAGAATCCCATCTTAGTGCCGTTAAGCGTATTTTTAGGTATTTGAAAGGAACCCTTAGTCTAGGACTTTGGTACCCTAGATTTACTTCTTTTGAGCTAATAGGTTACTCGGATGCCGATTATGCCGGGTGTAGACTTGATAGGAAGAGTACTAGTGGTAGTTGCCAATTCTTAGGTCAATCCCTTGTTTCTTGGTCTAGTAGAAAACAAAATAGTGTTGCTTTATCCACGGCCGAAGCCGAATATGTTGCGGCCGGAAATTGTGTGACTCAAATTCTTTGGATGAAACAAACCTTACTAGATTTTGGCCTAGAGTATGATCGTGTTCCCATTCGTTGTGATAACACTAGTGCTATCAATCTTACCAAAAATCCTATTCAACAATCTAGAACAAAACACATCGAAATCCGCCATCATTTTATCCGTGATCACACTCAAAAAGGGGATATTGTACTTGAATTTGTCACTTCGGAAAATCAACTCGCCGATATCTTTACTAAACCTTTACCCCAAGATCCTTTTGAGAAAATTCGGTGTGAGATTGGCATGCAAATTCTCTAACCCTCTTTTCTTGCATTTTTTATTTTAGTGCTTTTTGTGTATATTCTCTTGTTGCTAATATTTTCTTGATGTGATAGGATCCTTGAAGTTTCTACATTGTTATCCATTTACTTCCTTAGTCTACATTGTTTTACTCAAATTTTTTTTTTACCCCTTTTCTTTTTCAAAAATCGTATCATTAGTTCTTTTTGTTGTTGACAAAGGGGGAGAAATTTTAGTTAAACTTTTTCAAATGCATTTTGTGAGGGGGAGTTTTTATAAAAACTCTAGTGATTAGATTGAGGGGGAGTTTTTTGATCAAAACTAAATCTTAGGCATCTTCAAAAGTTTATGATTTGTCAAACATCAAAAAGGGGGAGATTGTTAGCCTCACCTTGTTTTTATTCCCGTTTTAATATTCGACAAATCATCATTTAAACTAAAATACATTTTGGTATCACTTAAGATATTTTCCAAAACCCCTCATTAGATTAGTTGTGTTTACTTCCTTGTATTTAGCTTGATATTCAAAAGAGCAGCTCCGCGGTACACCGGACGAATCACGCGGTACACCGCAGAGTCACGGACCAGAAGCGCGGTGCACAGGATAGCCCGTCAGTATGCTCATAAAATTGCACGGTACACCGGACCTAGGCGCGGTACACCGGACCAAGGCACGGACAAGGGTTGCGGTACATAGGAGAGTCCGACCAGTAAGCTCGAAGTTAAGACAAACAGCTCCGCGGTGCACCGGACCATATCCGCGGTACACCGCACAAGAGGGTTTTCTGCACTATTACAAGAGGACAAAGCTTATATCCGTTGGAGATAAAATAGATCCGTTAGATAGAAGCCTTATGACCGTTGGACCACATTTTCAGCTATAAAATGGAGTTCATTCAAGACACAACTCAAGCCTTCCATCTACCAATCTTAAGAGAAATTAATTCTATCATTCAAGGAGGTTTCAAAGGAGCATTCAAGTCATATTTATTGTGAAGCTACTTAGTTCTTATCTACTCATTGAGGAGTTTAGTTACAAAGCTTTTATAAGCACCCCTAAACACTTTTCCCCTTTCCTCTTAGTTCTTGTAATAGATTAAGAGAGTAGTGTGAGCATAGGTTTATGCTTGGTTCCTTGTGTTGGTGATAACACAAGTGTATTTCCTTCAAAGGGTTTTTGAAGTGGTTGTAAGGGTTTGTATCTCACCCGGTTAAGAGTTACGAAGATTAGTTGAATCTTGCAAATCCTAAGGAGGCTTCCTTAGGTAGTGGATGTAGGGAAACCGAACCACTATACATCGTTGTGTATCGTATTCTATCTCTACACTCTTTACTTTCCGCACTCTATATGCTTGTTAAAATGCCTACTTGAATAGTTTGATAATATTGTCTTTTAGGATTATCTAGTTTTATACTATTTAGTTTGCTAATACAATAGGATTCAAATTAGCTTTTAATTTTATTTACTTGAAATAAAATTAGCCGATTAATTTCTATTGTCCTATTCAACCCCCCCTTCTAGGACGCATATAGTATATCACTTTTTACCCCTGAAATCATCAAAAACAACTACCCTTCCTCATTTCTTAATAATAAACACTAAAATTACGAAAATCAAACTATTCTAAAATGCAAAAAATTAAAAACTCAGCTAATATACAATGAATTGGCTTTTGTTTAACGTCGTTAAGCTCGACGGGTTACCTCACGCTCTTAAGGAGTTTCGAGGAGATACATGACCTCCCCGGGATTTGGATCTTCTGAGCGATTGGTATCTTCACCTCCATGGTATATCTTCAATCTGTGACCGTTAACCATAAAGGTACGGTTCTCTAGCGGATGTTCTATTTCTATCGCCCCATGAGGTGTAACTTTGGTCACAATGTATGGACCTGACCACTTAGATCTTAACTTACCCGGATAATTGCTGAACTTTGAGTTATACTTCAACACTCTTTGCCCCACTTCAAAGTTCTTTGGACGAATCCGATTATCATGCCATTTATTTGTGTTTTCTTTGTAAAGTTTGGCATTTTCATAAGCATGCAATCGGAATTCGTCAAGTTCATTAAGCTTCATCATACGGTTCTTTCCGGCTAAGATAGGATCTAAGTTCAACTACGTAATTGCCCAATAGGCACCCATTTCAAGCTCTAAAGGTAAGTGACAAGCCTTACCATACACCATACGATAGGGAGAGGCACCCACTGGAGTCTTAAACGCAGTACGATATGCCCACAACGCGTCATCTAACTTCATTGACCAATCTTTTCTTGTAGGACCAACGGTTTTCTCTAGGATTGACTTGACTTCACGATTCGAAACTTCAGCTTGACCATTGGATTGTGGATGGTATGTAGTAGAAACACGATGTCTAACTCCATACTTCTCTAGAACAGTCTTCAGATATTTATTAACGAAATGAGATCCTCCATCGCTAATAATCACTCTAGGTGTGCCATGTCTAGTGAAAATATGTGAATTCAAGAACTTGATCACCACTCGTGAATCATTGGTAGGTAAAGCCACCGCTTCTACCCACTTAGATACATAATCAACAGCTAATAAGATGTAGAGGTTACCATTTGAAGGAACAAAAGGACCCATAAAGTCTATACCCCAAACATCGAATATCTCAACCTCTAACACATTATTACGCGGCATCTCATCCCTCTTAGATATGTTTTCGGTAAACTGGCATCTCGTACATTTCTTAACATATTCATGACAATCTTTAATAAGAGAAGGCCAGTAGAAACCTGATTGAAATACCTTCGCAGCAGTTCTATCTCCTTTGAAATGTCCTCCATATAATGAATCATGGCATCCAACTATAATGGCTTCAGTCTCTTCCCTTGCTACACATCTTCGTATCATTTGGTCAGCACAAACTTTGTAGAGGAACGGATCCTCCCAAAAGAACTGTCTAGCACGATGAGCTAACCTCTTTCTTTCTTGATAAGTAGAACCTTCGGGAAAAACAACACTCACCACTAAATTCGCAATATCTGCATACCACGGAGCTTCATAATCTCGAACAGCGAATAAACTCTCATCAGGAAACTCTTCTCTAACTGCTTCAGTACCACTATTCATCTTTGAACCCTCTAAGCGCTATAGATGATCTGCAACCTGATTCTCACAACCCTTTCTATCTTTGATCTCTAAATCGAACTCTTGAAGTAATAACACCCATCTGATTAACCTTGGTTTCACATCCTTCTTTTCCATAAGATATCTGATCGCGGAATGATCTGTATAAACAATCACTTTCGCTCCAAGAAGATAAGAGCGAAATTTATCAAATGAATATACAACTGCTAGTAACTCTTTTTTTGTAACTGTGTAATTAATCTGAGCACCACTAAAAGTTTTACTAGCATAGTAAATCGAATGAAAAACTTTCTCTTTCCTCTGTCCCAATACAGCTCCCATACACAAATCACTTGCATCACACATAACCTCAAACGGTAAATTCCAATCTGGAGGTAACACTATAGGGGCAGAAATAAGCTTTTCTTTGATTGCTTTGAAGGCCGTTAAACAAGCTTCATCAAAAAGGAATTTGGAGTCCTTTTCGAGTAAGTTGCATAACGGTTTAGCAATCTTAGAAAAATCCTTAATAAATCGTCTATAGAAGCCAGCATGGCCAAGAAAACTCCTTACCCCTTTAACAGAAACAGGAGGGGGAAGAGTTTTAATTACCTCTATCTTCGCTCTATCAACCTCTAACCCAGAACTCGAAACTTTGTGACCCAGAACAATACCTTCACGAACCATGAAATGACACTTCTCTCAATTTAACACCAAGTCTGTTTCTTTGCACCTTATCAACACTTTCTCCAAGTTATCTAAGCATTTATCAAAATCATCACCGAACACGGAGAAATCGTCCATAAACACTTCCAGGAAATTATCAATCATATCCCAGAAGATGGCCATCATGCATCTCTGAAAAGTAGCAGGAGCGTTACACAACCCAAATGGCATTCTGCGATATGCGAAAGTACCAAATGGGCATGTAAATGTAGTCTTATGTTGATCTTCTGGAGCCACGTAAATCTGATTGTACCCGGAGTAACCATCCAAGAAGCAATAGTACTCTCTTCCGGCTAATTTATCTAACATCTGATCGATGAAGGGCAAAGGGAAATGATCTTTTCTGGTGGCCTTGTTCAGTTTTCTGTAATCCATGCAAACTCTCCACCCAACTACCGTTCTTGAAGGAATCGCCTCATTTTTATCGTTAAGAACTGTTGTCATTCCTCCTTTCTTCGGTACACACTGGACTAGGCTCACCGATTCACTACTCGAAATGGGATAGATAATCCCTGCATCTAAAAGCTTGATCACCTCCTTCTTCACCACATCCTTCATCACGGGCATCAATCTCCTTTGACCTTCAACTGAGCGTGCGTTATTATCTTCAAGTATAATTTTGTGTTGACAATAGGATGGACTAATGCCTTTGATGTCAGCAATTGTCTAACCTATTGCCTCTTTGTTAGCTCTCAACACACGCAACAGTTTATCTTCTTGTGCACCTATTAAATTAGCTGAAACAATAACAGGTAGAGTTTCATTAGTACCCAAATATGCATACCTCAAGTGTGATGGCAGTGGTTTTTCTTCCAATTCCGGAGGAGATTCAATTGAAGGCTTCTTTTTAGGAATAGTCTTCCCCGGTTCTCTCACAGGTTCATAGGCAAGACGCCTATACTTCGGATTTTCAGAATTAAGAGCCGCCACTGTTTCGGCAAGCTCTTCCATCATCTCAGGCAAGTCTAATGTTAAAGCGGCCTGCAAAACATCATCAAAATTTAAACAATCAAATACCTCTTGCGATGCCTGCTAAATACATACATTCTGAAGCAATCTTCCTGAGAATCTGGAAATTTCATAGCTCGAAATACATTGAATTTAACTTCCTCAGCTTGAATCCTCATCGTGAATTCGCCATTCTCTACATCGATCAATGTACGCCCTGTAGTTAGGAATGGTCTACCCAAAATAATGGGGACATTTCTATCTGCATCGTACTAAAGTATTACGAAATCAACAGGAAATATAAGTGTACCTGCCTTAACGAGAACATCTTCAATGCGGCCTTCAGGATGTGCAAGAGACCTGTCCGCCATTTGCAAGACCATAGAAGTGGGTCTTGCGTTTCCAATTTTAAGCTTATCAAAGATTGACTTGGGCATCAAATTGATGCTTGCCCCCAAATCACATAGCGCTTTTCCTTTCCATTCTTCTCCAATTGATATCGGAATCGTGAAACTCCCCGGATCAACTAACTTCGGAGGTAATTTACTCTGGCAAATCGCACTACACTCTTCAGGGAGACCAATCATCTCATTATCACAATAAGGCCTTTTGTTAGTGAGGGCCCTCTTCAAAAATTTTGTGTACTTAGGTATATCTCGAATCGCCTCTAATAACGGAATATTAATACTTAAGCCCTTCACTCTATTAAAGAATTTCTGAAAATCACCCAAATCACACTTTTTCTGAACTCGCGATGGAAGCGGTGGTGGAGGTCGATTGATCACAATATCATCTTTCTTTTTCGGAATTTCTCTTGGCCTCACTATTTCTTCAACCTCACTATCTTTTTCATTCTCTTTTTCTTCCTCACCCACTTCCTTTTCTTTTCTTGGAACTTCTTTCTCTTTCATAATGGGAAAAGGAGGTGGAGGAAGGTTCTTACCACTTCTTAGTGTAACGGCTTTGCAATCTTCACGTTGTATTGGATTCTCAGTATCGCTAGGAAGTTGTCCTTGTGGACGTTGATTCAGTTGTTTATTAATTTGACTTAGCTGATTCTGAAACAACTTCATATTTGCTTCGGCTTCATTTTGACGTTCCATAGCTTGTGTCTGAAGAGCAATTAAACTTTCAACCGTCTTCTGAAGGGTAACTACTCCTTCTTGTGGATGGGCAGGTAAGGCTTTCTGGTTCAAATTTTCATCATAAGTATTCTGAGGCGCTTGTCTTTGTACATAATTGCCTTGATTCTGTCCTCCTTGATAATTGTTGTGTGGTCTTGGATTATAGTTGTTACCTTGGGGACGCGGCTGATACACATAGGTAGGATTGGCTGCCCCATTAGGATTTGAGTATTGAAACCCAGGATGGTTTCTGTTAGGCTGATATCCATTACCACTTGAATTGAAATTACCTCTATTGGACATAAACATCACGGACTCTTGGTTATTCGGACAATTTTCCTCATCATGATCATCTACTCTGCAAATCGAACACATATAAACCTCTTGTGCAGCATGCACAACTACCTTCTTACCCGAAAATCCTTCTTTTACAGCTAACGTAAGCTGCTTCAATTGTTGCTCTATAGTATTCTGAATCTTATTCTCAAGCGTAGCAAATTTTTCTTCCATATCAACATTATTCACTCCCTTAACCGGTGTTCTTACTGAATTCCACCCAACTTCATTCTTGACTGTTCTCTCTAAAATAATTTTAGCATGAGCGGGTTGAACTTGAAGAAAACCTGCTCCACATAGCGTATCCAATTTCTCTCTCGAAGTCCCGTCAAGACCTCTGTAAAAGATCTTAAGCTGTTGTTGTTCAGAAAGGCCATGAGTGGGAACTCTACGTAAACACATCTGAAATCTTGTCCAACTCTTACCCACAGTTTCATCATATTCTTGACGGAAGTGCGTCAATTCTAACTCAGCATCTAATCGCATGTTACTTGGTTAATACCTGTCAAAGAAAGCAGTCTCTAATGGGTCCCAATTAGTAATCTTCGTAGGATCTTGCGTATCGTGCCATTCACTTGCTCCATCAATAACAAAGAATTTAAACGCAGCGAAAAACATCCGTTCTCTTGAAACTCCTTGTGTGATATACGAATCACATATCTGCTTAAACTTCTGTACTGCTCTAAGAGGATCTTCTGATGGTCTTCCACGAAAATTTCAACAGTTTTGGAATTGAGCTAACATACCCGAATCTGGACGGAATCGCGGAACATCAATATCTGGAGCAACTACTCCTATAGCAGGAGCACGGAATGGAACTTCTGGTGGACCATTAGTAAACCATGGATCTTGATTCATCACTATCTGAACTTGAGGATTAGGAATCACTGGTGGAATTGGAGGAATAACGCCTGGAGCCAAAGGTTGGCCATTTGCGCCTAGTTGACCTGGTTGATTATCTTGTTGATTCTGAAGATTGATATTCTCCATTCTGTTAACTAACTCTTCTACTTCTAAAGCTTCTCGTTCTCTTCTTCTCTTGTTAGCAAGTCTGATCAACGATTCTGGATTACTAAGGATCGGAGGTGTTGGATCTAGATCCTTGAATAGCCTTTTTCGCATACACCAAACCTAAAAACCTGAGAAAGATAACAAATAAAAAGCGTAAAACTGATAAAATAAAATAAATGCAACTATCACTAAAGGATAAACACCGTGGTCACACGCTACCGTCCCCGGCAGCGGCGCCAAAAACTTGGTGGTCCTTTGTGTGTTCTAAATAAATGCAAATAATCGAACCACAACCGCAAGTGCACGGTTGTCCCAAGTAATATAGATGATAATACAGATTCGTTCCAAGGACGGGATGGTTGACTACAATGTTTAGCAAATAATGATTGGTTGCACTTATGAAAGCAAGTAAATAAAATATGTTTGTTTGGCTTTGTTGATTAAAACTACTAAATGAAAGACAAATTATAAATGCAAGTAAAAGCTAAGACGCAAGTAAAATGAGTGAAAACGCAGTATGAGAAGTAGTACTTGAGAACGCAAGGATCCTCCCAATCTTATTTCCTAACTTATGTTGTTTAAGGGCTAAATTGGTCAATTACAATGGTCGGGATTCTAAATTCCTTATACCCCCCGTTAGGGTGGACTATAAGGCGATCCTAAAGTGTCACTAGTCCCGTCAGGGTAAATATGATCCACCGTTGGATATTTAAGTTTTATTACCTCATTGGCCCTAGAATTAGCTAAGTTCGTCAGAATCAATTAGCTTCTATCCTAGATTGAATAATTAATTCTATACCTAAACCCTCTGTCAGGATGATCCACACGCCACATATGTGGAATAGCCTAGATACTAATACCTGTTCTTAGTTCGCGACTCCAAAAACAGTAAATAATCACAAATTATCGAAAAGAGTAAAAGACCCAATCTAATTTAATTTACATAAACCCAAATTCAACATTCGTTATTTCATAAAATTGGGATTCACCCATTGTTTGTTCTCAAGCACTATGAAAAGCTTAGCTCATATTAAAAAGAAAAACTAAATTAAAAGAAATGGAATTCATATTTGATTACAAAATTAAAATTGAGAAGAACCTAATATCCGGAATTGGAATGACTACGAACAGAGATATAGACGCTCTCCAGCTCTTGTAGCTTCTTCTTTCTTCCTTCTGTTGCTTCTCTCTGGTGTTTAATCTTGTGGAATGTGAATTGTGTGAAAAATAGAAGTCCAGACCTCCTTTTATAAGCATAAAAACGGATTAGGGCTTGGACCAGAAAATAAAACATTAATTAAATGTCCAAGCCCAAATTCTAAGCCCAAAATCCCGTAACTGCTGATACACCTTCACTAAAACGGCTTTTCCCGATGCGGTATGACTCCGATTGACCTCATTCCAGTTGCTAAAGTTCCGTAACTCGATAAGGAATGTTTTCTCTTCAAAGGTCAGCTGCTAGATCATCGCTTAAGCACCTAGAAATCAGCAATCTATGGCCTGGAAAATGGATTTTCAGCTCTAAAAATGATATCTTCGGGATTTATCTTCAAGTCTTGACTCTAATTCACGATCTTTGACTTTCTCCTCGGATTCCTCTCCTAGCTAACATCTAAAACCTGTAAACTTTTCACTAAAAATACCAATATTACGCGCAAAAGCTTAATAAATTAAAAATGCTAGAAATAAAAAGGAAATTCCGGATTATTGCATATTAAGTCCAAAAGTCTATCAAATTAATTAAATAAACACCAAAAATGATGTCTCCCAAGGGTCGAAAATAAGAACAATTAGGGAGACATCAATTACTAACCATAAACACTAACAATAAACCGTAACCAGAAACCCCAAACCCTAGACAATAAACCCTATACCCTAATCCCAAAACCTTAATCACTTCACCCTAACCATGGAAAGGATAATAACGTGAAGATTTTGTCTTGTTTCCATCAACCAAACACTCTGCAAACCTATTTTAAGATTTTTGAAGTTCCTGGGAGGATTTTTGCTAACTTTCGCATACTTTCTATGAATGGGGCATATAATATAGTTTTTTTGAGTGTGTTGGGCCTTCTGGGACCGACAGTTTGCTTCGCCAACTAGATGATCTATTTTACGTTATGAGATGTGTTTTGTTGACTTTTAGGTTGTTTTTAATATTCTATTATAGGATATCGTATTTTGGGTCCGTTAGGGTTTTCCAACCGTAACATTCAACCCTAATTTCTAAAGTCTCTAACATTATACCCTAAAACATAAACACAATACCTTAACCCTATAACCTACACCTACTCCATCACCATAAGCCCTAATTACTAACCATAGACACTAACAATAAACCGTAACCAGAAACCCAAAACCCTAGACAATAAACCTTATACCCTAATCCCAAAACCTTAATCACTGAACCCTAACCATGGAAAGGATAATAACGTGAAGATTTTGGCTCGTATATATCAAACAAACACTCTGCAAACGGTTTTTAAGATTTTTGAAGTTCCCGGGAGGATTTTTGCTAACTTTCGCATACTTTCTCAGAATTGGGCACATAATATATATTTTTTGAGTGCGTTGGGTCTTCTGGAACATATGGCTTTGCCATCTAAGATCATCTGTTTTAAGTTTTGAGACGTGTTTTGTTGACTTTTAGGTTGTTTTTATTATTCTATTTTAGGATATTGTATTTTGGGTCCGTTAGGTTTTTACCAACCGTAACATTCAACCCTAATTTCAAAAGTCTCTAACGTTATACCTAAACCATAAACAAAAAACCTTAACCCTACAACCTACACCTAATCCATCACCGTAAGACCTAATTACAAACCATAAACACTAACAATAAACTGTAACCAGAAACCCCAAACCCTAGACAATAAACCCTATGCTCTAATCCCAAAACCTTAATCACTGAACCCTAACCATGGAAACGATAATAACGTGAATATTTTGGTTCGTTTCTATCATCCAAACACTCTGCAAACCATTTTTAAGATTTTTGAAGTTCCTAGGAGGATTTTTGCTATCTTTAGCATACTTTCTCAAAATAGGGCACATAATATATGTTTTATGCGTGTGTTGGGCCTTTTGGGACCGACAAATGGCTTCTCCATCCAAGAGGATCTGTTTTACGTTTTGAGATATGTCTTGTTGACTTTTAGGTTGTTTTTTATATTCTATTTTAGGATATCATATTTTGGGTCCGTTAGACTTTTACCAACCGTAACATTCAACCTTAGTTTTTAAAGTCTCTAACGTTATACCCTACACCATAAACACAAATCCTTAAACCTATAACCTACACCTAATCCATCACCACAAGCCCTAATTACTAAACATAAACACTAACAATAAACACTAACAATAAACCGTAACTAGAAACCTCGAACTCTAGACAATAATCCCTATACCCTAATCCCAAAACCTTAATCACTGAACCCTAACCGTGGAAACAATAATAACGTGAATATTTTGGCTCGTTTCTATCATCCAAACACTCTGCAAACCGTTTTTAAGATTTTTGAAGTTCCTAGGAGGGTTTTTGCTAACTTTCGCATACTTTCACAAAATGGGTATGTTTTTTTATTTCGTTGGGTCTTTTGGGACTGACAGATCGTTTCGCCATCTAAGATCATTTGTTTTATGTTTTGAGATTTTTTTTGTTGACTTCTAGTTTATTTTTAATATTCTATTTTACGATATCGTATTTTGGGTCCTTTAGGGTTTTACCAACCGTAACATTCAACCCTAATTTCTAATGTCTCTAACGTTTTAGCCTAAACCATAAACACAAAACCTTAACCCCATAACCTACACATAATCCATCACCATAAGCCCTAATTACTAACCATAAACACTAACAATAAACCGTAACCAGAAACCCCAAACCCTAGACAATAAACCCTATACCCTAATCCCAAAACCTTAATCACTTCACCCTAACCATGGAAAGGATAATAACGTGAAGATTTTGTCTTGTTTCCATCAACCAAACACTCTGCAAACCTATTTTAAGATTTTTGAAGTTCCTGGGAGGATTTTTGCTAACTTTCACATACTTTCTCTGAATGGGGCATATAATATAGGTTTTTTGAGTGTGTTGGGCCTTCTGGGACCGACTGTTTGCTTCGCCAACTAGATGATCTATTTTACGTTATGACATGTGTTTTGTTGACTTTTAGGTTGTTTTTAATATTATATTATAGGATATCGTATTTTGGGTCCGTTAGGGTTTCCCAACCGTAACATTCAACCCTAATTTCTAAAGTCTCTAACATTATACCCTAAAACATAAACACAATACCTTAACCCTATAACCTACACCTAATCCTTCACCATAAGTCCTAATTACTAACCATAGACACTAACAATAAACCGTAACCAGAAACCCCAAACCCTAGACAATAAACCTTATACCCTAATCCCAAAACCTTAGTCACTGAACCCTAACCATGGAAAGGATAATAACATGAAGATTTTGGCTCGTATATATCAAACAAACACTCTGCAAACCGTTTTTAAGATTTTTGAAGTTCCCGGGAGGATTTTTGCTAACTTTCGCATACTTTCTCAGAATTGGGCACATAATATATGTTTTTTGAGTGCGTTGGGTCTTCTGGAACATATGGCTTTGCCATCTAAGATCATCTGTTTTAAGTTTTGAGACGTGTTTTGTTGACTTTTAGGTTGTTTTTATTATTCTATTTTAGGATATTGTATTTTGGGTCCGTTAGGTTTTTACCAACCGTAACATTCAACCCTAATTTCAAAAGTCTCTAACGTTATACCTGAACCATAAACACAAAACCTTAACCCTACAACCTACACCTAATCCATCACCGTAAGACCTAATTACAAACCATAAACACTAACAATAAACCGTAACCAGAAACCCCAAACCCTAGACAATAAACCCTATACCCTAATCCCAAAACCTTAATCACTTCACCCTAACCATGGAAAGGATAATAACGTGAAGATTTTGTCTTGTTTCCATCAACCAAACACTCTGCAAACCTATTTTAAGATTTTTGAAGTTCCTGGGAGGATTTTTGCTAACTTTCGCATACTCTCTCTGAATGGGGCATATAATATAGGTTTTTTGAGTGTGTTGGGCCTTCTGGGACCGACAGTTTGCTTCCCAACTAGATGATCTATTTTACGTTATGAGATGTGTTTTGTTGACTTTTAGGTTGTTTTTAATATTCTATTATAGGATATCGTATTTTGGGTCCGTTAGGGTTTCCCAACCGTAACATTCAACCCTAATTTCTAAAGTCTCTAACATTATACCCTAAAACATAAACACAATACCTTAACCCTATAACCTACACCTAATCCATCACCATAAGCCCTAATTACTAACCATAGACACTAACAATAAACCGTAACTAGAAACCCCAAACCCTAGACAATAAACCTTATACCCTAATCCCAAAACCTTAATCACTGAACCCTAACCATGGAAAGGATAATAACGTGAAGATTTTGGCTCGTATATATCAAACAAACACTCTGCAAACCGTTTTTAAGATTTTTGAAGTTCCCGGGAGGATATTTGCTAACTTTCGCATACTTTCTCAGAATTGGGCACATAATATATGTTTTTTGAGTGCGTTGGGTCTTCTGGAACATATGGCTTTGCCATCTAAGATCATCTGTTTTAAGTTTTGAGACGTGTTTTGTTGACTTTTAGGTTGTTTTTATTATCCTATTTTAGGATATTGTATTTTGGGTCCGTTAGGTTTTTACCAACCGTAACATTCAACCCTAATTTCAAAAGTCTCTAACGTTATACCTAAACCATAAACACAAAACCTTAACCCTACAACCTACACCTAATCCATCACCGTAAGACCTAATTACAAACCATAAACACTAACAATAAACCGTAACCAGAAACCCCAAACATTAGACAATAAACCCTATGCTCTAATCCCAAAACCTTAATCACTGAACCCTAACCATGGAAACGATAATAACGTGAATATTTTGGCTCGTTTCTATCATCCAAACACTCTGCAAACCATTTTTAAGATTTTTGAAGTTCCCAGGAGGGTTTTTGCTATCTTTGCCATACTTTCTCAAAATAGGGCATATAATATATGTTTTATGCATTTGTTGGGCCTTTTGGGACCGACAAATGGCTTCTCCATCCAAGAGGATCTGTTTTACGTTTTGAGATATGTCTTGTTGACTTTTAGGTTGGTTTTAATATTCTATTTTAGGATATCATATTTTGGGTCCGTTAGACTTTTACCAACCGTAACATTCAACCTTAGTTTTTAAAGTCTCTAACGTTATACCCTAAACCATAAACACAAAACCTTAAACCTATAACCTACACCTAATCCATCACCACAAGCCCTAATTACCAAACATAAACACTAACAATAAACACTAACAATAAACCGTAACCAGTAACCTCGAACTCTAGACAATAATCCCTATACCCTAATCCCAAAACCTTAATCACTGAACTTCTAACCGTGGAAACAATAATAACGTAAATATTTTGGCTCGTTTCTATCATCCAAACACTCTGCAAACCGTTTTAAAGATTTTTGAAGTTCCTAGGTGGGTTTTTGCTAACTTTCGCATACTTTCTCAAAATGGGTATGTTTTTTTATTTCGTTGGGTCTTTTGGGACTGACGGATCGTTTCGCCATCTAAGATCATTTGTTTTACGTTTTGAGATGTTTTTTGATTACTTCTAGTTTATTTTTAATATTCTATTTTACGATATCGTATTTTGGGTCCTTTAGGGTTTTACCAACCGTAACATTCAACCCTAATTTCTAATGTCTCTAAAGTTTTAGCCTAAACCATAAACACAAAACCTTAACCCCATAACCTACACATAATCCATCACCATAAGCCCTAATTACTAACCATAAACACTAACAATAAACCGTAACCAGAAACCCCAAACCCTAGACAATAAACCCTATACCCTAATCCCAAAACCTTAATCACTTCACCCTAACCATGGAAAGGATAATAACGTGAAGATTTTGTCTTGTTTCCATCAACCAAACACTCTGCAAACCTATTTTAAGATTTTTGAAGTTCCTGGGAGGATTTTTGCTAACTTTCGCATACTTTCTCTGAATGGGGCATATAATATAGGTTTTTTGAGTGTGTTGGGCCTTCTGGGACCGACATTTTGCTTCGCCAACTAGATGATCTATTTTACGTTATGAGATGTGTTTTGTTGACTTTTAGGTTGTTTTTAATATTCTATTATAGGATATCGTATTTTGGGTCAGTTAGGGTTTCCCAACCGTAACATTCAACCCTAATTTCTAAAGTCTCTAACATTATACCCTAAAACATAAACACAATACCTTAACCCTATAACCTACACCTAATCCATCACCATAAGCCCTAATTACTAACCATAGACACTAACAATAAACCGTAACCAGAAACCCCAAACCCTAGACAATAAACCTTATACCCTAATCCCAAAACCTTAGTCACTGAACCCAAACCATGGAAAGGATAATAACGTGAAGATTTTGGCTCGTATATATATCAAACAAACACTCTGCAAACCGTTTTTAAGATTTTTGAAGTTCCCGGGAGGATTTTTGCTAACTTTCGCATACTTTCTCAGAATTGGGCACATAATATATGTTTTTTGAGTGCGTTGGGTCTTCTGGAACATATGGCTTTGCCATCTAAGATCATCTGTTTTAAGTTTTGAGACGTGTTTTGTTGAATTTTAGGTTGTTTTTATTATTCTATTTTAGGATATTGTATTTTGGGTCCGTTAGGTTTTTACCAACCGTAACATTCAACCCTAATTTCAAAAGTCTCTAACGTTCTACCTAAACCATAAACTCAAAACCTTAACCCTATAACCTACACCTAATCCATCACCGTAAGACCTAATTACAAACCATAAACACTAACAATAAACCGTAACCAGAAACCCCAAACCCTAGACAATAAACCCTATACCCTAATCCCAAAACCTTAATCACTTCACCCTAACCATGGAAAGGATAATAACGTGAAGATTTTGTCTTGTTTCCATCAACCAAACACTCTGCAAACCTATTTTAAGATTTTTGAAGTTCCTGGGAGGATTTTTGCTAACTTTCGCATACTTTCTCTGAATGGGGCATATAATATAGGTTTTTTGAGTGTGTTGGGCCTTCTGGGACCGACAGTTTGCTTCGCCAACTAGATGATCTAGTTTACGTTATGAGATGTGTTTTGTTGACTTTTAGGTTATTTTTAATATTATATTATAGGATATCGTATTTTGGGTCTGTTAGGGTTTCCCAACCGTAACATTCAACCCTAATTTCTAAAGTCTCTAACATTATACCCTAAAACATAAACAAAATACCTTAACCCTATAACCTACACCTAATCCATCACCATAAGACCTAATTACTAACCATAGACACTAACAATAAACCGTAACCAGAAACCCCAAACCCTAGACAATAAACCTTATACCCTAATCCCAAAACCTTAGTCACTGAACCCTAACCATGGAAAGGATGATAACGTGAAGATTTTGGCTCGTATATATCAAACAAACACTCTGCAAACCGTTTTTAAGATTTTTGAAGTTCCCGGGAGGATTTTTGCTAACTTTCGCATACTTTCTCAGAATTGGGCACATAATATATGTTTTTTGAGTGTGTTGGGTCTTCTGGAACATATGGCTTTGCCATCTAAGATCATCTGTTTTAAGTTTTGAGACGTGTTTTGTTGACTTTTAGGTTGTTTTTATTATTCTATTTTAGGATATTGTATTTTGGGCCCGTTAGGTTTTTACCAACCGTAACATTCAACCCTAATTTCAAAAGTCTCTAACGTTATACCTAAACCATAAACACAAAACCTTAACCCTACAACCTACACCTAATCCATCACCGTAAGACCTAATTACAAACCATAAACACTAACAATAAACCGTAACCAGAAACCCCAACCCCTAGACAATAAACCCTATGCTCTAATCCCAAAACCTTAATCACTGAACCCTAACCATGGAAACGATAATAACGTGAATATTTTGGCTCGTTTCTATCATCCAAACACTCTGCAAACCATTTTTAAGATTTTTGAAGTTCCCAGGAGGGTTTTTGCTATCTTTGGCATACTTTCTCAAAATAGGGCACATAATATATGTTTTATGAGTGTGTTGGGCCTTTTGGGACCGACAAATGGCTTCTCCATCCAAGAGGATCTGTTTTACGTTTTGAGATATGTCTTGTTGACTTTTAGGTTGTTTTTAATATTCTATTTTAGGATATCATATTTTGGGTCCGTTAGACTTTTACCAACCGTAACATTCAACCTTAGTTTTTAAAGTCTCTAACGTTATACCCTAAACCATAAACACAAATCCTTAAACCTATAACCTACACCTAATCCATCACCACAAGCCCTAATTACTAAACATAAACACTAACAATAAACACTAACAATAAACCGTAACCAGAAACCTCGAACTCTAGACAATAATCCCTATACCCTAATCCCAAAACCTTAATCACTGAACCCTAACCGTGGAAACAATAATAACGTGAATATTTTGGCTCGTTTCTATCATCCAAACACTCTGCAAACCGTTTTTAAGATTTTTGAAGTTCCTAGGAGGGTTTTTGCTAACTTTCGCATACTTTCACAAAATGGGTATGTTTTTTTATTTCGTTGGGTCTTTTGGGACTGATAGATCGTTTCGCCATCTAAGATCATTTGTTTTACGTTTTGAGATTTTTTTTGTTGACTTCTAGTTTATTTTTAATATTCTATTTTACGATATCGTATTTTGGGTCCTTTAGGGTTTTACCAACCGTAACATTCAACCCTAATTTCTAATGTCTCTAACGTTTTAGCCTAAACCATAAACAAAAAACCTTAACCCCATAACCTACACATAATCCATCACCATAAGCCCTAATTACTAACCATAAACACTAACAATAAACCGTAACCAGAAACCCCAAACCCAAGACAATAAACCCTATACCCTAATCCCAAAACCTTAATCACTTCACCCTAACCATGGAAAGGATAATAACGTGAAGATTTTGTCTTGTTTCCATCAACCAAACACTCTGCAAACCTATTTTACGATTTTTGAAGTTCCTGGGAGGATTTTTGCTAACTTTCGCATACTTTCTCTGAATGGGTTATATAATATAGGTTTTTTGAGTGTGTTGGGCCTTCTGGGACCGACTGTTTGCTTCGCCAACTAGATGATCTATTTTACGTTATGACATGTGTTTTGTTGACTTTTAGGTTGTTTTTAATATTATATTATAGGATATCGTATTTTGGGTCCGTTAGGGTTTCCCAACCGTAACATTCAACCCTAATTTCTAAAGTCTCTAACATTAAACCCTAAAACATAAACACAATACCTTAAACCTATAACCTACACCTAATCCATCACCATAAGTCCTAATTACTAACCATAGACACTAACAATAAACCGTAACTAGAAACCCCAAACCCTAGACAATAAACCTTATACCCTAATCCCAAAACCTTAGTCACTGAACCCTAACCATGGAAAGGATAATAACATGAAGATTTTGGATCGTATATATCAAACAAACACTCTGCAAACCGTTTTTAAGATTTTTGAAGTTCCCGGGAGGATTTTTGCTAACTTTCGCATACTTTCTCAGAATTGGGCACATAATATATGTTTTTTGAGTGCGTTGGGTCTTCTGGAACATATGGCTTTGCCATCTAAGATCATCTGTTTTAAGTTTTGAGACGTGTTTTGTTGACTTTTAGGTTGTTTTTATTATTCTATTTTAGGATATTGTATTTTGGGTCCGTTAGGTTTTTACCAACCGTAACATTCAACCCTAATTTCAAAAGTCTCTAACGTTATACCTAAACCATAAACACAAAACCTTAACCCTACAACCTACACCTAATCCATCACCGTAAGACCTAATTACAAACCATAAACACTAACAATAAACCGTAACCAGAAACCCCAAACCCTAGACAATAAACCATATACCCTAATCCCAAAACCTTAATCACTTCACCCTAACCATGGAAAGGATAATAACGTGAAGATTTTGTCTTGTTTCCATCAACCAAACACTCTGCAAACCTATTTTAAGATTTTTGAAGTACCTGGGAGGATTTTTGCTAACTTTCGCATACTTTCTCTGAATGGGGCATATAATATAGGTTTTTTGAGTGTGTTGGGCCTTCTGGGACCGACAGTTTGCTTCGCCAACTAGATGATCTAGTTTACGTTATGAGATGTGTTTTGTTGACTTTTAGGTTGTTTTTAATATTATATTATAGGATATCGTATTTTGGGTCTGTTACGGTTTCCCAACCGTAACATTCAACCCTAATTTCTAAAGTCTCTAACATTATACCCTAAAACATAAACACAATACCTTAACCCTATAACCTACACCTAATCCATCACCATAAGACCTAATTACTAACCATAGACACTAACAATAAACCGTAACCAGAAACCCCAAACCCTAGACAATAAACCTTATACCCTAATCCCAAAACCTTAGTCACTGAACCCTAACCATGGAAAGGATGATAACGTGAAGATTTTGGCTCGTATATATCAAACAAACACTCTGCAAACCGTTTTTAAGATTTTTGAAGTTCCCGGGAGGATTTTTGCTAACTTTCGCATACTTTCTCAGAATTGGGCACATAATATATGTTTTTTGAGTGCGTTGGGTCTTCTGGAACATATGGCTTTGCCATCTAAGATCATCTGTTTTAAGTTTTGAGACGTATTTTGTTGACTTTTAGGTTGTTTTTATTATCCTATTTTAGGATATTGTATTTTGGGTCCGTTAGGTTTTTACCAACCGTAACATTCAACCCTAATTTCAAAAGTCTCTAACGTTATACCTAAACCATAAACACAAAACCTTAACCCTACAACCTACACCTAATCCATCACCGTAAGACCTAATTACAAACCATAAACACTAACAATAAACCGTAACCAGAAACCCCAAACCCTAGACAATAAACCCTATGCTCTAATCCCAAAACCTTAATCACTGAACCCTAACCATGGAAACGATAATAACGTGAATATTTTGGCTCGTTTCTATCATCCAAACACTCTGCAAACCATTTTTAAGATTTTTGAAGTTCCCAGGAGGGTTTTTGCTATCTTTGGCATACTTTCTCAAAATAGGGCATATAATATATGTTTTATGCGTGTGTTGGGCCTTTTGGGACCGACAAATGGCTTCTCCATCCAAGAGGATCTGTTTTACGTTTTGAGATATGTCTTGTTGACTTTTAGGTTGGTTTTAATATTCTATTTTAGGATATCATATTTTGGGTCCGTTAGACTTTTACCAACCGTAACATTCAACCTTAGTTTTTAAAGTCTCTAACGTTATACCCTAAACCATAAACACAAAACCTTAAACCTATAACCTACACCTAATCCATCACCACAAGCCCTAATTACCAAACATAAACACTAACAATAAACACTATCAATAAACCGTAACCAGAAACCTCGAACTCTAGACAATAATCCCTATACCCTAATCCCAAAACCTTAATCACTGAACTTCTAACCGTGGAAACAATAATAACGTAAATATTTTGGCTCGTTTCTATCATCCAAACACTCTGCAAACCGTTTTAAAGATTTTTGAAGTTCCTAGGAGGGTTTTTGCTAACTTTCGCATACTTTCTCAAAATGGGTATGTTTTTTTATTTCGTTGGGTCTTTTGGGACTGACGGATCGTTTCGCCATCTAAGATCATTTGTTTTACGTTTTGAGATGTTTTTTGTTTGCTTCTAGTTTATTTTTAATATTCTATTTTACGATATCGTATTTTGGGTCCTTTAGGGTTTTACCAACCGTAACATTCAACCCTAATTTCTAATGTCTCTAACGGTTTAGCCTAAACCATAAACACAAAACCTTAACCCCATAACCTACACATAATCCATCACCATAAGCCCTAATTACTAACCATAAACACTAACAATAAACCGTAACCAGAAACCCCAAACCCTAGACAATAAACCCTATACCCTAATCCCAAAACCTTAATCACTTCACCCTAACCATGGAAAGGATAATAACGTGAAGATTTTGTCTTGTTTCCATCAACCAAACACTCTGCAAACCTATTTTAAGATTTTTGAAGTTCCTGGGAGGATTTTTGCTAACTTTCACATACTTTCTCTGAATGGGGCATATAATATAGGTTTTTTGAGTGTGTTGGGCCTTCTGGGACAGACATTTTGCTTCGCCAACTAGATGATCTATTTTACGTTATGAGATGTGTTTTGTTGACTTTTAGGTTGTTTTTAATATTCTATTATAGGATATCGTATTTTGGGTCAGTTAGGATTTCCCAACCGTAACATTCAACCCTAATTTCTAAAGTCTCTAACATTAGGCTAAGTCCAATAGCTTCTCTATTGTGGCTTTTCCTTACAATTGGGGGTTGAATCTATTATTTTAGCTCTCCAATAGCAACCCAATTCTATGGATCCCAATTCTATTCATCCCAATTGAAAGCTTTTTATCAATACATCTAGCTAACTTTTTGGTATCAATACATTTATTAATTAATTATTTTTTCTTTTTTGTTACTTTACTTTTATTATATATATATATATATATATATATATATATATATATATATATATATATATATATACAACTTATTTTTTTTCTTCTAATTTTTTGTATTAATTTAGTTATTTTTTTTCTTTCAAGTTATTTTATTTTTTTTGTCATCAATTTCGTTTCCTTTTCTTTTATAACTAATCTTTCCTTTTTTATACTAATTATCTATTTTGTTGTATTAAATATTTATTTATGATTTTTTTAATTTTCTCTATAAATAAATAAGATTAAAAATAAGTCTAAGTATTTTTTTTATATTTGATATTTGATATTTTATAATTTATATATTTATATAAGAAATGTTAATTAATATTTATAATAAATAATTAAGGTAATTATAAAATAATATCACTTGTTAATTTCGTTAATCTATATTTACTTTATTAATATAATATTTATATAAAAATTGAAGAATAATTAATTAATTAATTCAAATAAAGAATTTATTAGTATAAAGTTATAATTGAGAGTTTGAAATTGGGAAGCTGTTGGAGTAAAACTGTTTTTAAAGTTGCTATTTGAAAGAAATACCCTGTTTGACTCCCAATTCTGGCTTTTCAATTGGGTAGCTGTTGGACTTAGCCTTATACCCTAAAACATAAACACAATACCTTAACCATATAACCTACACCTAATCCATCACCATAAGCCCTAATTACTAACCATAGACACTAACAATAAACCGTAACCAGAAACCCCAAACCCTAGACAATAAACCTTATACCCTAATCCCAAAACCTTAGTCACTGAACCCTAACCATGGAAAGGATAATAGCGTGAAGTTTTTGGCTCGTATATATATATCAAACAAACACTCTGCAAACCGTTTTTAAGATTTTTGAAGTTCCCGGGAGGATTTTTGCTAACTTTCGCATACTTTCTCAGAATTGGGCACATAATATATGTTTTTTTGAGTGCGTTGGGTCTTCTGGAACATACGGCTTTGCCATCTAAGATCATCTGTTTTAAGTTTTGAGACGTGTTTTGTTGACTTTTAGGTTGTTTTTATTATTCTATTTTAGGATATTGTATTTTGGGTCCGTTAGGTTTTTACCAACCGTAACATTCAACCCTAATTTCAAAGTCTCTAACGTTATACCTAAACCATAAACACAAAATCTTAACCCTACAACCTACACCTAATCCATCACCGTAAGACCTAATTACAAACCATAAACACTAACAATAAACCGTAACCAGAAACCCCAAACCCTAGACAATAAACCCTATGCTCTAATCCCAAAACCTTAATCACTGAACCCTAACCATGGAAACGAAAATAACGTGAATATTTTGGTTCGTTTCTATCATCCAAATACTCTGCAAACCATTTTTAAGATTTTTGAAGTTCCCAGGAGGGTTTTTGCTATCTTTGGCATACTTTCTCAAAATAGGGCACATAATATATGTTTTATGAGTGTGTTGGGCCTTTTGGGACCGACAAATGGCTTCTCCATCCAAGAGGATCTGTTTTACGTTTTGAGATATGTCTTGTTGACTTTTAGGTTGTTTTTAATATTCTATTTTAGGATATCATATTTTGGGTCCGTTAGACTTTTACCAACCGTAACATTCAACCTTAGTTTTTAAAGTCTCTAACGTTATACCCTAAACCATAAACACAAAATCTTAACCCTATAACCTATACCTAATCCATCACCATAAGCCCTAATTACTAACCATAAACACTAACAATAAATCATAAGCTGAAAACCCAAATCCTTGAGAATAAACCTTATACCCTAATCCCAAAACCTTAATAACTAAACCCTAACCGTAGAAACGATAATAACGTGAATATTTTGGCTCGTTTCTATCGTCCAAACACTCTGCAAACCATTTTTAAGTTTTTTGAAGTTCCCATGAGGGTTTTTGCTAAATTTCGCATATTTTCTCAGAATGGGGCACATAATATATTTTTTTAAGTGTGTTGGGCCTTCTGGGACCGACAGATAGATCTTCCAACTAAGATGATCTGTTTTACGTTTTGAGATGTGTTTTGTTGAGTTTTAGGCTGTTTTTGATATTCTATTTTAGGACATCGTATTTTGGGTCCATTAGGTTTTTACCAACCGTAACATTCAACCCTAATATCTAAAGTCTCTAACGTTATACCCTAAACCATAAACACAAACCTTAACCCTATAACCTACACCTAATCCATCACCATAAGCCCTAATTACTAACTATAAACACTAACAATAAGCCGTAACCAGAAACCCCAAACCCTAGACACTAATCCCTATACCCTAATCCCAAAACCTTAATCACTAAACCCTAACCGTGGAAACGATAATAAAGTGAATATTTTGGCTCGTTTCTATTATTCAAATACTTTGCAAAACGTTTTTAAGATTTTTGAAGTTCCAGGAGGGTTTTTGCTAACTTTCGCATATTTTCTCAGAATGGGGTACATAATATATGTTTTTAAGTGCGTTAGGCCTTCTGGGACCGATAGATAGATCTGCCAACTAAGATGATCTGTTTTACATTTTGAGATGTGTTTTGTTGACTTTTAGGTTGTATTTAATATTCTATTTTAGGATATCGTAGTTTGGGCCCGTTAGGTTTTTAACAACCATAACATTCAACCCTAATATCTAAAGTCTCTAACGTTATACCCTAAACCATAAACACAAAACCTTAACCCTATAACCTACACATAATCCATCACCATAAGCCCTAATTACTAACCATAAACACTAACAATAAACCGTAACCAGAAACCCCGAACCCTAGACAATAATTCGTATACCCTAATCCCAAAACCTTAATCACGGAACCCTAACTGTCGAAACAATAATAACGTAATTATTTTGGCTCGTTTCTATCATCCAATAACTATGCAAACTGTTTTTAAGATTGTTGAAGTTCCCAGGAGGGTTTTTGGTAACTTTCGCATTATTTCTCAGAATGGGGCACATAATATATGTTATTTGAGTGCGTTGGGCCTTTTGGGACCAACAGATCGCTTTGCAATCTAATATCATCTGTTTTACGTTTTGAGATGTTTCTTGTTGACTTCTAGGTAGTTTTTAATATTCAGTTTTAGGATATCGTATTTTGGGTCCGTTAGGTTTTTACCAACCGTAACATTCAACCCTAATTTCTAAAGTCTCTAACGTTCTACCCTAAACCATAAACATAAAACCTTAACCCTATAACTCACACCTAATCCATCACTATAAGCCCTAATTACTAACCATAAACACTAACAATAAACCTTAACCAGAAACCTGAACCCTAGACACTAAACCCTATATCCTAATCCCAAAACCTTATTCACTGAACCCTTACCATGGAAAAGATAATGACGTGAAGATTTTGACTCGTTTTTATCATCCTAACAATCTGCAAACCGGTTTAATGATTTTTGAACTTCCCGGGAGGATTTTTGCTAACTTTGGGATACTTTCTCATAATAGGTATGTTTTTTGATTGCCTTGGCCTTTTGGGACCGATAGATCTCTTCGCCATCTAAGATCATCTGTTTTTCGTTTTGAGATGTTTTTTGTTGACTCCGACTTTGTTTTTGATATTCTATTTTACAATAACGTATTTTGGGTCCTTTAGGTTTTTCTCAATCGTAACATTCACCCCTAATTTCTAATGTCTCTAACGTTAAACCCATAACCTACACCTAATCCATCACATGCTGTCTCCCTTTTTGTTCTAATTATATGCCCTTAGGAGACATAAAATTAGGTGATTATTTGACTTATTTACTAGATTTTTAAGCTTATTCAATCATATTACGATTTCTTCCCTTGGATTTGGATTATTTGTGTTTTAGAGCTTTTATGCGTTAATTCGTTAATTTTTAGTATAAAGTTCTTAGGTTTATGATTTGATGGAATATCAAGACAAGGAGAAGAAATGGGAATAAAAGTCTTGGATTAAGCGTTGAAGTCAATGGCGAGAATAATTGATTCGAAGAAGTAATTAGTGGAGAATGAAATCTGGAATGCTGTCACAAATCACCATTTTTGAGCATCTTAGCCACTGATTCGGCCTTGGAGCATAAAATGAGGTAGATAGAGCTTGAAGTCAGAAAGTTTTTACAAGTTGAATGAAGTGATTCCGAGTCCGGACGCAAAAGTTACAGCTGTTTTAGTAACAGCTGGTCACCAGTTACGGGATTTCATTAAATGGATTGGGCTTTTATTCTAATTAACCTAATCCTTCTTTTTAAAAGCCAAATCCGTTTTTCCCACTATAAATAGGCCCTTTAAATTCAGTTTTTACACACACAATTCAATTTAGAGAAGAGGCAACGCTTAGCAGAATTCAGAGAAGCAAAACGGAGAGAGAAAGCTGAAGCTAGAGAATTTCTTCTTCCAACAACAATAATTATCAACCCTTTCATTAGGTTTTTCTTATTTCCATGATTCAGTATGAACTTCTTTTATTTTAATTCATTAGTTTTTATTTCTTTCATGAGCTAAATTTAATTAATATTTGAGAACGCATCAATGGGTTAAGCCCCAATTTGTTTAATTCAATGTTTCTGGTTTTGGGATTGTAATGATTTAATAGGAATTGGGTAATTTAGTATTTTTTATTATCTTGCGTTTAATAACTATTCTTGAAGTAATTAATCAACAATAGGATTTAGTAACTAGGCTATTCCATATAGTGGCGTATGGATCACCTTGACGGGGGGTTTAGTTACGAAACTAGTTAATAAATGTAGGATAGAAATTATTGATCTTGACGGACTTAGTTAATCCTATAGCCAATTGGGTAGAGTAATTGACCATTCGAAGGTGGACTATAATCACCCTAACGGGGTTTGTAGCATACTAGAATAGCTCCTTAGTCCACCCTGACGGGGTAAGGAGAATATCGACTAATACTAATTACAAATTCGTCCCTTAAACAAGACATTGATTTAACAAGTTTAGGTGAAGCCCTAGCGTTACTCAAGTACTATCTCTCCCTCTCAAGTTTACTCAATTTTTACTTGCGTCTAGTTTAGTTGAATTATTTATTTTAGTACTTTAATTTATTTGCACTTAGGTTCTTAAACAAAAACCCAACAAACTCTGTTATCATCTATTTTCAGCATCATATAACAATTATCTACACTTATAACATAACATCTAAAGTCATACCTAATCCTTCCCTGAGATCGAAATCCCGTTTACCAGATATTACTTGGACGACCCGTACACTTGCGGTACATGTCTTGCCTTTTTAGGTGTGTTTATTTAGAACACACAAGGAGACACCAAGTTTTTGGCGCCGCTGCCGGAGACGGTAGCGTGTGACCACGGTGTTATCTGTAAGTGTTTTAATTGTTATTTTTACTTTTTGTTTTCAGTTTTACGCTTTTCTTTGTTTTGCTACTTCTCAGGTTTTATAGGTTTGGTGTATGCTCTCGGACCCCGAGAGACTAGTCCGAGCTAAGAACAAGAGAGACAGGGAAGCAAAAGAAAAAGCAAGGTTAGAACGAGAAATGGAGGAATTGAACATTCATCACGTTGACAATCCTGGCGTTCAGTTGGACGCAAATGGTCAACCAATAATATCGCCAGTCCTTCCATATCCCCCAATCATTCCAAATCCAGCTCTCAACAATCAACAAAACCATCCACCTATGCAACAAGCTCAACACCCTATGTATTATGATCCATGGTTCGTACATGGTCCAGAACAAGCTCCGTATCGCTCTCATTCTCTCTGTATTGGTCCTGCAAATATCAATGTTGCACATTATAGACCTAATCCTGGTAAGCTATCCCAATTTCAAAATTTCGGAAACTTTCGAGGAACACCTGGAGAAGACCCTATTCGTGCAGTTCAAAAGTTTATGCAAATCTGTGATTCGTATATAAAGCAAGGAGTGACCAAAGAGCACATGTACTTTGCTAATTTCGCATTTTTCTTGATAGACGCAGCTAGTGAGTGGCACGATTTGCAAGAACCGGGAACAATCAATACCTGGGATGAGTTACAGACAGCGGATTTTGGTCGCTATTATCCGACGAATATGAGATTAGACGCACAGGTGGATTTGACATCATTTGTCCAAGAGCAAGATGAAACTTTGGGAAGATGTTGGACAAGATTTCAATCATGTTTGAGAAGAGTTCCTGACCATGGCCTTAATGAGCAACAACAATTAAAAATCTTTTATAAAGGCTTGTATGGAGGATCAAGAAAAGACCTCCATTTATTATGTGGTGGTCGATTTCTATAGGTAGCTCCAGTCCATGCGAAGATTATTTTAAATAGAACGGTAACTAATGATCAAGGTTGGAGTACAGTGAGAACACCTATCCGAGGTAGAAAAGAAAGTAATATGGGTATTGATGAGAAATTCTCCTCTTTGGAGGATAAATCAAAGACTACGTTAGAACATCAATTGAAACAGCTCACGATAGCTGTTAAATAAGGTTTATCAGGTAAGAAGGAAAGTGTTAATGTGACTCAAGATGTTTATGGGTGTTCGAATTGTGGTGTTCAAGATCATGACTGGGAACATTGTGAACGTAATCCCGAAGCTGTAATGTTCGTTTCTAATAGGGGGAATTACAATTCGAGTGGTCAAGGATACCAACCTAACAGAAACCATCCGGGTTTCCAATATTCGAATCCTAATGGGGCAGCTAATCCTACTTATGCTTATCTACCGCGTCCCCAAGGTAACACATATCAACCTAGACCGCAAAATAATTATCAGGGAGGACAAAATTATGGAAACAATGCTCAAAGACAGCCTCCTCAAGATAATTACAACGATACAATGAATCAAAAAGCCTTACCTGCTCAACCTCAAGAAGGAACAGAAGATCTTCGTGTAACTGTAGACAAATTAATGGCACTTCAGGCACAATCTATTCAGAGTCAGCAAGCTAATGAGGATGCACTTAAATTATTGGGGAATCAAATTGATCAGATATCGAAATAGTTAAATCAGCGTCCGCAAGGAAGAGTCCCTAGTGATACTGAAGTCCCAACCCAATATGAAAATTGTAGCGCTATCTCACTAAGAAGTGGTAAGAAGCTCCCTCCACCTCCTTTTCTAGTTATGAAAGAAAAAGAAGTTACCAACAAAGAGAAACCAGTAATAGAGGTGGAAGGGAAAGAAGATGAACCTGAAGTGGTAGAAGTGAAGAAAATTCTGGAAGTTCAGAAAAAGAAAGATGTTATAGAAACCCGTCCTCCTCCACCTTTCCCTTCAAGAGTTCAGAAGAAAGGAGATACAACTGAATATCAACGATTCATGGATATGGTAAGCAAGCTCAACATTAATATACCTTTCTTAGAGGCTATCAAGGGGATACCAAAGTATTTAAAATTCTAGAAAAAAGCTATCACCAATAAACGCAAATATCTCGAGAATGAAATGATTGGATTGCCAGAAGAATGTAGTGCAATATGCCAGAGTAAGTTGCCACCTAAGTTGCTTGATCCTGGGAGTTTTACAATCCCGATTTCGATTGGCGATGAATGGAAAGGGAGATATTTGTGTGATTTGGGTGCGAGTATTAACCTCATGCCTAGATCTATTTTTGAGAAGTTGAAGATAGGAAATGAGAAACAGACCTCTATGGTCTTACAGATGGCTGATAGATCACTCGTACATCGAGAGGGACAAATAGAAGATGTACTCGTCAAGTCAGGTATGTTAATCTTTCCCGCTGATTTAGTTATACTTGATTATGACGCGGATAGGAATGTCCCCATTATTTTGGGAAGACCATTCCTAGCCACGGGGTGTACTTTGATTGATGTAGAAAACGGAGAATTGACGATGCGAATCCAAGACAAGGAGGTGAAATTCAACGTTTTTAGACCTATGAAGTTTCCAGATTCCAAGGAGGAGTGCTCCCGGTTGGAAACCATTGGTCAAAAAGAGAAAGAACCAACCAAGGTAGGGGAAATCTTAGGAATGGAGGAGAAAAAGCTAAGAAAGTAACCGCCTAATAAATCTCCTCCATATCCTAAAGAAACCCCACACCTTGATCGTGCAAAGAATAAAGGTAAGGAACGTGCCATTAAAATGACAAAAGAACCTAAGAAAGAACGGAAGAAGGAGAAGATAAGAGTGGGAGATGAAGTCTCATTGAGAAAGCATGAACCCCCTCCGAAAACCCGTAAGTTAAAAGGTTCTTGGAATGGATTATTCACGGTCACACAAATTATTTTGGAGAACCTAGTTGGAATCAAAGCCAAAGGATGCAAATTTCGAATAGCTAATGTTGATAACCTCACTCACTGCTGGGGAGGTTATGTTAAGAAATGACGCACGAGGTAATCCGTCGAGCTCAACGACGTTAAACAAAAGCAATTTTTTTTTTTTTTTTATGACGAGGGTTCCCGGGCTTACACCCGACTAGTCCCCCGGGAGATATGACTGCCTCCCCAACCATACCTCCAGGCAATCAGAACTAGGTTGCCCATGTTCTGGGGAGGGTTTCGCACCTTGGAAACTTTCCAAACATAATAACTTTCTTCCGCTTGCGAGATTCGATAACTTTCTGCCGCCTGCAGGATTCGAACCATGTACCTCTCACTTGAGAGAACTTTTTCCAACTTCAATAACATTCTGTCGCCTGCGGGATTCGAACCATGTACCTCTCACTTGAGAGAACCTTTCCAACTTCAATAACTTTCTGCCGCCTGCAGGATTCGAACCATGTACCTCTCACTTGAGAGAACCTTTCCAACTTCAATAACTTTCTGCCGCCTGCGGGATTCGAACCCTGTACCTCTCACTTGAGAGACAGAGCCCTGGCCAGATGAGCTAGCTCACCTGGTTCAAAAGCAACATTAATTGTATATTAGTTTAAATGCTTTCATGTCTTTTATTTCGTAGTGGTTAATTTAGTATTAGTGTGTATTCTTAAAAAGAAATGAGAAAGGTATGGTGTTTTGATGTTTTACAGGTATTTGATCCACGAGTTTGGGGTTAACACGTGTGAGACGCGAGAAAAAGCGTGTTTTGATCATAGTATTGATCACTCGTACCGGCTAGCTGGTCATCTGACTGGTATGCCGGTCAACGAGGATCAAACGAAGATCATCACACACACCTATACAGTGCGTCGCCGAGAAAAAGCATTCGTGCCACCGGCTAGCCGGTCAGCTGACCGGTATGTCATCGGAAGGAAACACGAGCCCTCCGGTTCAGGACTCGTGTATTTTGCCGAGAAGTATATCTTGTGGAAAGACGCCCACCGGCAATGCCGGTCACCTAACCGGTATACCGGCCAAAGGAAGCGAGCTGCTGTCTTCGAGGAGTTTCAAAAAAAAATGCGAGGGCTCGGGGTCTAGCCTTGGGTATTATGCCGAGAGGAGGAATTCGACATGGTCTGGGACCGGCTAACCGGTCATCTGACCGGTATGCCGGCCGACCAGCGGGGATTTTCCCAAAACCTTATGAAAACCCTAATTTCTTCCCTTTTAACCTAGCCTCTTCTGCAAGATACCACTATGAACGACCCCTAACCCACTGTATACCTGTAACTCATCATAAAAACACCAAAACGCATCAAATCTTTCCCTCTAAACAACTCCTAACACATAATCATCATCAATTCCTTCCACCAAACACCAAAATCATTCACTTTTCCTTCATCAAAGCTTCACTCTCACCCATTAAACCGCATCTTCTCCTTTAAATATTCATTACCCATCTCACAAAACACCTCATACCATCTTCCTATACCCTCAAAACATCGAAGTTCAAAACTTTTCCTCTAGTTTTTGAATTTTTGAAGTTTTGAGTATGGGGTTCATTAAAGATGACGAACATGAGTGATTCATTGGGAGAAAACTGAAGAGAAAGGGCGAATCCTAACATTAATGGAGCAACTCTAGCTAAGGGTATTGAAATCCCGAAGATAGGTCATCACTGGTTTGAGGAGGTTGAAGCAAGGAGGACTCCTAGAGTCCCTCCACCATCGCAGAAGGTGAATTCAAATAATGAGTTGGAAGCTAAGATTCGAGTGTTAGAGGCGAACCAAGAGAAGATGATTGCTACTTTAGGAAGCGTGAAAAATAGTTAGACCTCCTCAGAAATATGCTACTTGGGGTGAGCACCATACAACATGCCACCTACTCTGTACTCACGAAGGAAGTTTTACATGGACGCAACACCGAAAACCAGCCTAAGGCTGGTTCAGATACGTTTTCCTAACTTTCTCATTTAGTAGTGTATAATAGTTTATTTGCTTTATTGAGTCTTTTCGAGTCGTGGGGACACGACTCATTTTTGAGTTTAGGGTGGGGTTCGTTGCCTCATCCCAATTGTTATGTGCTATTTGTTTTATATGCTTTCAATAAAACTAATTTAAGGGTTGACTGTAGAGAATTTTAAATGTCCCCATTAAGCAAACTTTTTATGAATTTATGATAGAAAATAGTAGACTTTAGGAGTTAGTGTAAAACGCATTTAGATTGCATGCAAACATAGGTAATTAATAGGTAGAATTAATGAACAATGCAAAATAAGTAAACTTGTACTTAAGGAAAATGTTTGGTGTGTAGAACGCGAGATCCAAAGTGATAGAGAACCCACTTAGGTATGAACTAGAGGCAAGCTATGTAATTAGGAAGATGATAGAGGCAGTTCTTTGTTAGCCCTTTGAATCCTTTTTAGCCTTCTATCCTTAATATAATATTAACCGCCTTAGCCCCATTTTTAGCCTTTAAGCCTTTCTTTTGTCGCCACGATATAAGCCCATATCCCTTTAGATTATTATGCATTACCATATGACCCGCACTTGAATCACAATACTGAGACTTCCTGTCTTGAGCTTGAGTTTGGGATGGTGGGTTTCATTATTGGGAGATTACATTGGGAGGGATTTTGTATGCGTTTGTATTTATGTGCAATTGTTGATGATGTATAATTTGTAACCTTTTGCCGGGGTCTTTGAAAAAAAAAGACAAAAAAAAGAGGGACATGACCTTTCACATCAAAATGATTGTCATGGGTATATTGTACAAAAAAAGAAGAGAAAAAAAATAAAAATAAAGTAATCGGCAAAGTGGAATATTAGAAAGCATCTTTAATGCCTATTGGGTAATTTTGGGGATGCTACATTAGTGCGTCAAATGGGTTGAGTAAGAACGATATTCGAGTGTAAACTCAAGCTCAAGGACAGTTTGTTGATGGTAAGTGAGGAGAGAGCCAAAAGCTCACTTCAAATTTACCAAATATACATTCCATAATGTCTCTAAGACTACGCTATAACCATAAAGACCCCGTGATTCCTAGTTAGTTAGTGGATTTGTAATTCAGCCAATAGGGAGTATGCTAAGTGGAGCGTTCAAAGTTAGTGAAGATCGATGAACACCATATAGCCATCATCTTGAGATAAGTACAAGTGGAACCTTCTAGTATTGTGAAGAAAATTATTAATTGATTATTTGTGTTTCATTTTGCAAGACATTTGTAGGTGTATACTAATTCCTAGGTTCATACTATATGAGATTTATTTTAAGTTATGCTTTGGGAGTTATTCATTAGACTCTACCTTTTTGCGTATCACCTTGAACCCTTATTTTTATTTTGCTTTGTCGGGACGACAAAGGTTTGAGTTTTTACTAACCATAAACACTAACAATAAACCGTAACCAGAAACCCCAAACCCTAGACAATAAACCCTATACCCTAATCCCAAAACCTTAATCACTGAACCCTAACCATGAAAAGGATAATAACGTGAAGATTTTGGTTTGTTTTCGTCATCCAAACACTCTGCAAACCTATTTTAAGATTTTTGAAGTTCCCAGGAAGATTTTTGCTAACTTTCGCATACTTTCTCAGAATAAGGCTCATAATATATGTTTTTTGAATGCGTTGGGCCTTCTAGGACTGACAGTTTGCTTTGCTAACTAGATGATCTGTTTTACGTTATGAGATGTGTTTTGTTGACGTTTAGGATGTTTTTAATATTCTATTTTAGGATATCGTATTTTGGGTCCATTAGGGTTTTCCAACCGCAACATTCAACCCTAATTTCTACAGTCTCTAACGTTATACCCTAGACCATAAACACAATACCTAAACCTTATAACCTACACCTAATCCATCACCATAAGCCCTAATTACTAACCATAAACACTAACAATAAACCGTAACCAGAAACCCCAAACCTTAGACATAAACCCTATACCCTAATCCCAAAACCTTAATCACTGAACCCTAACCATGGAAAGGATAATAACGTGAAGATTTTGGCTCTTTTCTATCAAACAGACACGCTGAAAACCGATTTTAAGATTTTTGAAGTTCCCGGGAGGATTTTTGCTAACTTTCACACACTTTCTCATAATTGGTCACATAATATATGTTTTCGAGTGCGTTGGGCCTTCTGGGAAAGATGGCTTCGCCATATATATATCATCTGTTTTAAGTTTTGAGATGTGTTTTGTTGACTTTCAGGTTGTTTTTCATATTCTATTTTAGGATATTGTATTTTGGGTCCGTTAGGTTTTTACCAACCGTAACATTCAATCCTAATTTCTAAAGTCTCTAACGTTATACCTAAACCATAAACAAAAAACCTTAACTCTATAACCTACAACTACTCATCCACCATAAGCCCTAATTATTAACCATAAACACTAGCAATAAACCGTAACCAGAAACCCCAAACCTTAGACAATAAACCCTATGCTCTAATCCCAAAACCTTAATCACTGAACCCTAACCGTGGAAACGATAATAACGTGAATATTTTGGCTTGTTTATATCATCCAAACAGTCTGCAAACCGTTTTTAAGATCTTTGAAGTTCCCAGAAGGGTTTTTGCTAACTTTCACATACTTTCTCAGAATGGGGCACATAATATATGTTTTTTGATAGCGTTGGGCCTTCTGGGACCGACATATAGCTTGGCCAACTAAGATGATCTGCTTTAGGTTTTGAGATGTGTTTTGTTGACTTTTAGGTTGTTTTTAATATTCTATTTTAGGATATCGTATTTTGGGTCTGTTAGGTTTTTACCAACCGAAACATTCAACCCTAATTTCTAAAGTCTCTAACGTTATACCCTAAACCATAAACACAAAACCTTAACCCTATAACATACACCTATTTCATCACCGTAAGCCCTAATTATTAACCATAAACACGAACAATAAACCGTAACTAGAAACCCCAAACCCTAGACAAAAAACCCTATACCCTCATCCCAAATCCTTAATCACTGAACCCTAACCATGGAAAGGATAATAATGTGAAGATTTTGGCTCGTTTATATCACCCAAACATTCTGCAAACCGCTTTTAAGATTTTTTAAGTTCCCGGGAGGATTTTTTTTAACTTTCGCATACTTTCTCAGAATGGGGCACATAATATATTTTTTTTTAGGCGTTGGGCCTTCTAGGACCAACTAATGGCTTTGCCATCTAAGATTGGTGGGGGCAAAGGTGTGATAAAATAATAGATAAATAAAGATAATAATAAAGAGTCACACACCCTTGAGAACCACGGAACTCACTGCAAGTATCACAGATCGTATGCAAGTTTTAATGATAAGTCAAGTTCGTTCGCAGGGATTGTATCCGTTAGATCTACTTATATTTAACAAGCGTAGATGAATTTATATGCTTGGAATAAAGTATGAAAAGATAAAATAATATGAATACTATCTAACGCAAATAAATAAATAAAACAAATAAACAAAACAAATAACTAAATATGAAAGTAAGTCAAATAGATTAGGATTACTACGTCTATTACTAAATTGTTATTATAACCTGTCACATTAAGCATTATATATTAACCAGGATGCTAATAACTACCTAGCCTTTTCTAGACTTAGGAGCAACCTCTCCACTACTAGGGATTCCTAAGTAATGTTTGGAGATTAAATCAAACCTTAATGGCTATCTAGTTACACTAGACGATTATGTGGTGTTGTCAATAACTAAGATTAATCCTAAGATTGGCCAAATCTAGGGAAATAAGTCAAAACACATAATACAATATACACCAAGCTTAATCAATTAAAATAACCAAATAGTATTTAAAGACAAAATAATAATCCAACAATTAAAAGTAAACTTACTAAATAAAAGCTTAGAAATATGGTTGAGAATAGATCTATAGCTAATTACTCTAAATATAGAGAAGGTGAGATGTAGAAGAGGGGTTGTCAGTCTCCAATCTTCTTCTTCTTGTCTTCCTCTACAGGCCAGCTTGCTTCTTGGATGAATAGCTTGATTCTAAGGATGAATATTAATGTAAAGGACTAAGCTATTGTTTATAATTTAAGCTAATGTTTAGAACTGAGCAAGGAAATGTTTACAATGGATAAGGGTATATTTATAGGTGTCTTGGAAGCCCTAATTCGTTTTCTTGAAGGAGAAGTAAGTAGTGGACTCCAAGCTTAACTCAAATTCGTAACCCTAAAAACATGCAATCAGGCCCGTTTTCCTTTTGGTCCTAGCAGCTTCAATACTCATCCGTTTGACGCGTATGAGTACACCAAATTCATCGTCTCGGAAAGATCTTCGACTTTGCTCTTGACCGTTTCTCCAAATTCCACACCGTTTTTGAGATATAAGCTGATTTGTGGTCGTAGGTGCAGAAATTCAGGATTAAGGCAGCTTTTCCTTTTCCATGTTTTTAGCTTTTGTTTCCTTATCTCCAATTACCATGCTTATCTCTTTCCATATCTTGTAGTCTTTGACTTGGAATCTAATTAATCTCCATAATTATCTTTAAAGCTTCACACTAAATAAATAATTAAACCCAATATGCTCTAAAAATATTATTTTACTAAATCAAGACTCAAAATAGGAAAGTGTAGCATTTCTCAAGAAAATCGACTATAATGACTTCTAAATCACTAAAAATGATGTCTCATCCTAATATAAATCTATCACAAATGAGGAGACATCAAGACCCCCAACTCAATGTTGTATCGTCCCGATACAATAAAGATAAAAACAAAGGGAAGTCTCTAAATACACACCTAGGTCAATTAAGCATAGAAGACAGAAGATAGAAGAATATGGAGAATAGTCTCGAAGCAACTACTCAGAAAATTTCATGTAATAATATTTAAAAACTACATACCTGTACACTTCTCATATCCACAGTCAACACGGGTTGAATTCAAGATCAGATTAGTTTCGCATTGTAAGAAGGATTGGGACTTTACTCAGTTCCCCAAGGAGGCTATAGATTGTTCATCGAACTTCACTAGTATCCAAAGATCCACTTAACTACTCTCTATTGGCTCAATCACTTCTCGATTACATAGAAAAGAATCAAAAGGTCTTTAAGGTTGTAATTTAGGCTTAGGGACGGTATGATAAGTATATTTGGATAATTTAGAGTGAGATTTTGGCTCTCTCCTCACTAGCCATCAACGAATCGCCCTAGAGCTTGAGTTACTGTCATAAAACGTTTCTCACTCAACCCAATGATTTCTTGATGCATAGCATCCCCAATAACCCAATTAAAGGCTTTAAGATGTTCATATAAAAATCCACTTTGCCGGTCCGAATATATATATTTTCTTTCTTTTCAAATCAATTTCTTTATAGCTATGACTCTCTTTTAATGTTGAGATATCACGCTATTTTCTTATATATATTTTTTCTTTTAATGCCCTTGTTGGCAAATTTAGCTCGTAGCTTCTTTTTCATTCACTATTACCCCGACAAAGGGTTACAATAAAAACCTGTGAATCATCATCAATATAATAATAGAGCACAATTAATAAGCTAAAA
Source organism: Nemophila menziesii (assembly GCA_029959085.1). Lineage (NCBI taxonomy): Eukaryota > Viridiplantae > Streptophyta > Magnoliopsida > Boraginales > Hydrophyllaceae > Nemophila > Nemophila menziesii. Next base: position 100,845,602 of record JARWIR010000001.1, read on the forward strand.
AATCCCACCCCGATAACAATTCCCATAATGGTGGACCCACCACCCCAAACTCAAGCTCTAAAACAACTGTCTATGCATCGCGATTCGAGTGCGGGTCATATGGAAGAGTCCTATAATCTAAAGGGATATGGCTTATAACGTGGTTCAATAAAAAGCTTTGGAAAGGTTAGAAGGGGCTGAGAAGGATATAGCATATAAAATCAAAAATAACATGGTGAGAAGGTATAAAAAGGCTTCAAGGGCTTCAACATGAAAGAACCGCCTTAATCACTTTCTACACTATGTAATTTCGTTATTTTCTTACCTTTAGCACTTTCATCAAATGGTTTTGTCAACTAGCTTGGATCTCACGGCCTACACACTTCTCAAGGTTCCCTGAGATCGAACATACTTTCTATCGCATTGCTAACTAATCTTTTCTTTACTATCAATGTGTGTTTTCCTGCAAATACTCCAAGCATACAAAATAAAATAGCTCATAAACATACTACTTTCTATCATTAACTCACTGAGCTTATACTTTTAAGCTATTAAACACACTCTACATACATCTAAACCTTCAAATTTTTTAATTTTTACCTAAAAACAGAAAAATGGAGATGAGAGACAACGAATCCCCACACCCCCAACTCAAAAATGAGCCGTGTCCCCACGACTCGAAAATAAAATAAAAGAAAATTAAAATTTTACAGATATTGCACATAAAGAAAAGGTAAGGAAGAAAGAAAACATACTCTTCGAGGCAATTTACCTCGCCTGATCAATACCCGGAATAGGGTGCAGTGCTTTCATGTATGTAAATTTCTATGTATCACCAATTTCGCATTCCCTTACATCTTCTTATGCTCCATCCCAATTAATCACACTCTAGAAATCTCTTGTTTATCTTCTTCCAACTTTTCTTTTTGAATAATCTCTCATGAGACAGTTGTTCATCCAGGGATATGTTTTGAACACAGCTACTAGCGTCCCAGAAGCTTTTATTCATCTTTGATATAGAAATCTTTGATTAGAAGAGGTATTGGCATCTTCTGTTCCCTAATTACAATTGCTTGCTTTTTAGGATTTGAATCCACCAAAAACCGGTTCTCTAATTGCTTGACTCCAATTATCTTGTAATATATTCCCGAACTAGTATCCATCTCAATTGATTTTATCTAGAACTTACCCAATACCTTGCTTTGATTCTTCATATCCCATACACTTGATAATATCTCTATTCTCTTCATCATCTCTTTTGACCCCCAACTCAAAGCTTTAAACACTCTTGAAATTTGTAACTCATGATCATAGGTGGAACAAGCTTTATTTTGTTTAGGAAAGGTGTTGTGATGACAATTCTCCATGTGGGTATGATTGAATCAAGCTTTGATGATATGGGTTTAAGGAATTTGAGAAGAAGATTTTGAAAATCATGGTTTTGATTCTTGGTTTCTAGGTGTTTGATATGATTTGGGTGCTTGAATCTTCTTTGTAATGATGTAGGGAAGGTTTTGGATGTGAATTAATGGTGTTTTGATGTTAGGTGAAGGTTTTTATGAGCTTCACTGGAGTTGGGAGAGTTTTGGAGAAGAGAAAGAGGCTTGAGGTTTATGAAATTCGGAATTAATAGCTCTATACCTCTTTTATAAGCTCAACCCGTAACTTTCTCTCTCTGGCGGCATGGCGCGGTATACCGGGCATATCCTCCGGTATACCGGAACATCTGATGCTCCAATATTTTTACCCACTGGATAATACCCGTGGCACGACCCCGTGGCACGTGTTTTTGCTCTGCGGACCATGGCGCGGTGTACCGCGGGGGTGCTCCGCGCTTCCTACGTCAAAATACCCGTGGTAGGACCCCGTGGCACGTGTTTGTGCGGTGCATGGCACGGTATAGGGTCCGGTATACCGGACCCATCAGCTATTTTTTTTCTTTTCTGTACACACACATGGCTGCTACCGTGGCACGGGTTTTTACCTTGCGGTGCACCGCGGCTAAGGTCCGGTGTACCGCACTTGGCAAAAACCTCGCCATCAGCTAGATCTCGAAAAGTTATGCATTTTAGGCTCAAAGATCACCTGATTTCGACATCCGAGCGCAAAGATATGACTTGCCGAAGTTTCGTTCCGAAAAATTTTGCTCGCCTTCCCTAACTCGATTTCTCCAATACCTGATCATCAAAAACACTAATACCTTCCTCAAATATGCAATATCAACTAAGAACAACTAAATTAAACATAAGTTAAAAACGTAAAAGACATGAAAATAAAAAAACTACGGGTTGTCTCCCGTACAACACTTTTGTTTAACGTCTTTCAAAGTTAGACGTGTTACCTCGATTAAGGCTTGCGTACATAATCTCCCCTACAACGGGTTAGGTTATGCTCATCTACTATCCGAAGTTTGTGACCCTTCTTAGCTTGTATTTCAATCCGTTTTGACGAAATAACTCTTGTAACTACAAACGGACCCATCCACGAATCCTTGAATCCCCGTGGTCTATTTTCTTGTTTGGGGGCTTTCCATGCAACCATGTCACCAACCCCAAACTCACTTTTAATTCTCTTCTTTACGGGTTTCTTGTGGACTTTATTTTTAATTTCTTTTGTCACAACTCGGAGTGTCGGGGCTTTTTCTATACGTGATTCCTCATGCTTTTCATCCACCAAGTGGAATATTTTAGATTCTTTTCCCACTTGGAAAGTCACGGTTCCCCTATGCATATCAATTATGCTGTGACTTGTCGCCAAGAATGGGCGTCCAAGTATCAATGGAAGATGTTGACCTGCAATGCTATCAAGGATAACAAAATATGTAGGTATAGTTAAAGTACCTACTTGGACAAGCACGTCTTCAATGACTCCCCATGGCTTTATCGTTGAATTATCTAGGAGCAGCAAATCAATATCTTTTCTTTTGGCATCTCCATGCCTAACCTCTCGAATAAACTCTTGGGCATGATATTCCTTCCTGAACCCAAGTCACACATCGCTTTAGCTTTGAAGTTACCACCTATATTAATTTGGAGATATAAAGCTCCAAGATCTTGCATCTTTTGTGGTGGCTTCTTCGGAATGGTTGTTAAGCTTTCTTTAGTACGGTCCCTAATCTCGATCTCAACTTCTACACCTCCACTCTTCTTGGACAGATCTTCTTTGCAGACTATCGGTGATGTAGGCTCTTTATATGCGATTACGTCCTCTATGCATATCATGCTTTGTTCTTCTAGCTCATTAAGTGGAACTTGTGGTGATTCCACTTCCTCCTCTTCTTGAAGGCTCAACTCTTCAACAACATCGAACCAAACATCGCTATCGATTTCAGTGGCATCATCATCAATTTGTTTACGTAGGCTAGTTTGCATGTATGGGACGTCGAGTATAGGAACAATGATTTCTTCTGGGCTTGACATTTCAGATTTAGTATCACCACTAGGATATGTAATTCTTTGTAGATGTGGTGGTGATAGTAATGGTTGTGTAGGTGGTGGTTCCACCTTACTTTCTTCTTTTTGCACCTTTTGTGCGGTTGTCTCTTCTTTATCGGTTTCTTTTTCTTCTTCCACATGTCTGAATTCTGGATCAACCTCCTTCGCAATTGGATCTTTAACAATTACTTCTTCTAAGCTAAGCTTGGTTGGTTCTTCTACGGTTGAAATTTCGAACCCAACATTGCTAGAACCCAGTTTCTTATGTAATTCTTGTTGTAACTGTTGATTGATCGTAGTGAGTTCCGTTAATCTTTGCTCCATTGCTTGATATTTTTGGTGCATAAAACGTATTAAGGTTGTATTAGCATCTATATTTTCCGCATGTTGCTCTTCCATGTTTTCCAAATAACTTATACTTTCAAAAACTTGATGAGACGGAAGAGCTTGTCGTACCTGTTCTTCTATGATACTTCGGATTAACGGTGGAAACTCTTGTTGGAATTTTAGAGAAGAATTGGTCACTTAAGTGACTTGTGTCTCCAGGGTTTCCACTTTTTCAGCTAGCTCCTTGGATGTTTTATTGTTGAGCTGCGTAAAATTTTGAACCAGAATCAATAATTTATCCATCATTTCTGTTATAGCTTCATTTCGTGGATTATGCATGGTTGTGGTGGAGCTTGTAATTGATAGCTCGAACCTTCTTGATAAAATTTTTGACTTCGGGCCCCATGCATATTTTGTGCGTAATAATTCTCCATACCTAATAAACCTGAGAAGAGACTAAAAAGAAAACGCGTAAAACTGAAAACAAATAAAAAATTCTACACTAAATAAACACCAAATAGATTTAACTTAAAGATAAATCCCCGGCAGCGGCGCCAAAAACTTGGTGGGGGCAAAGGTGTGATAAAATAATAGATAAATAAAGATAATAATAAAGAGTCACACACCCTTGAGAACCACGGAACTCACTGCAAGTATCACAGATCGTATGCAAGTTTTAATGATAAGTCAAGTTCGTTCGCAGGGATTGTATCTGTTAGATCTACTTATATTTAACAAGCGTAGATGAATTTATATGCTTGGAATAAAGTATGAAAAGATAAAATAATATGACTATCTAACGCAAATAAATAAATAAAACAAATAAACAAAACAAATAACTAAATATGAAAGTAAGTCAAATAGATTAGGATTACTACGTCTATTACTAAATTGTTATTCTAACCTGTCACATTAAGCATTATATATTAACCAGGATGCTAATAACTACCTAGCCTTTTCTAGACTTAGGAGCAACCTCTCCACTACTAGGGATTCCTAAGTAATGTTTGGAGATTAAATCAAACCTTAATGGCTATCTAGTTACACTAGACGATTATGTGGTGTTGTCAATAACTAAGATTAATCCTAAGATTGGCCAAATCTAGGGAAATAAGTAAAAACACATAATACAATATACACCAAGCTTAATCAATTAAAATAACCAAATAGTATTTAAAGACAAAATAATAATCCAACAATTAAAAGTAAACTTACAGAATAAAAGCTTAGAAATATGGTTGAGAATAGATCTATAGCTAATTACTCTAAATATAGAGAAGGTGAGATGTAGAAGAGGGGTTGTCAGTCTCCAATCTTCTTCTTCTTGTCTTCCTCTACAGGTCAGCTTGCTTCTTGGATGAATAGCTTGATTCTAAGGATGAATATTAATGTAAAGGACTAAGCTATTGTTTATAATTTAAGCTAATGTTTAGAACTGAGCAAGGACATGTTTACAATGGTATAAGGGTGTATTTATAGGTGTCTTGGAAGCCCTAATTCGTTTTCTTGAAGGAGAAGTAAGTAGTGGACTCCAAGCCCAACTCAAATTCGTAACCCTAAAAACATGCAATCAGACCCGTTTTTATTTTGGTCCTAGCAGCTTCAATACTCATCCGTTTGATGCGTATGAGTACACCAAATTCATCGTCTCGGAAAAATCTCCGACTTTGCACTTGACCATTTCTCCAAATTCCACACCGTTTTTGAGATATAAGCTGATTTGTGGTCGTAGGTGCAGAAATTCAGGATTAAGGCAGTTTTTCCTTTTCCATGTTTTTAGCTTTTGCTTCCTTATCTCCAATTACCATGCTTATCTCTTTCCATATCTTGTAGTCTTTGACTTGGAATCTAATTAATCTACATAATTATCTTTAAAGCTTCACACTAAATAAATAATTAAACCCAATATGCTCTAAAAATATTATTTTACTAAATCAAGACTCAAAATAGGAAAGTGTAGCATTTCTCAAGAAAATCGACTATAATGACTTCTAAATCACTAAAAATGATGTCTCATCCTAATATAAATCTATCACAAATGAGGAGACATCAAAGATCATCTATTTTACGTTTTGAGATGTGTTTTATTGACTTTTAGGTTGTTTATAATATTCTATTTTAGTATATCGTATTTTCGGTCCGTTAGGTTTTTACCAACCGCAACATTCAACTATAATTTCTAAAGTTTCTAAAGTTATACCCTAAACCATAAACAAAAAACCTTAACCCTATAACATACACCTAATCCATCACCATAATTCTAATTACTAACCATAAACACTAACAATAAACCGTAACCACAAACCCCAAACCCTAGACAATAATCCCTATACTCTAATCCCAAAACCTTAATCAATAAACCCTAACTGTGGAAACGATAATAACGTGAATATTTTGGCTCGTTTCTATCATCCAAACACTCTGCAAGCTGTTTTTATGATTTTTGAAATTCCCGGGAGGACTTTTGCTAACTTTCACATACTTTCTCAGAATGGGGCACATAATATATGTTTTTTGAGTGCGTTGGGCCTTCTGGGACACACTGATGGCTTTTCCGACTAAGATCATCTGTTTTACGTTTTAAGATGTGTTTTATTGACCTTTAGGTTGTTTTTTAATATTCTATTTTAGGATATCGTATTTTGGGCCTGTTAGGTTTTTACCAACCGTAACATTCAACCCTAATTTCTAAAGTCTCTAACGTTATACCTAAACCATAAACACAAAACCTTAACCCTATAACCTACACCTAATCCATCACCATAATCCCTAATTACTAACCATAACCACTAACTATAAAACGTAACCAGAAACCCCAAACCCTAGACAATGAACCCTATGCTCTAATCCCAAAACTTTAATCACTGAGCCCTAACCGTGGAAACGATAATAACATGAATATTTTGGCTCGTTTCCATCATCCAAACACTCTGCAAACCATTTTAAAGATTTTTGAATTTCCCAGGAGGGTTTTTGCTAAGTTTCGAATATTTTCTCAGAATGGGGTACATAATAAATGTTTTTTTCAGTGCGTCGGGCCTTTTGGGACCGACAGATTGATTCTCCAACTAAGATGATCTGTTTTATGTTTTGAGATGCGTTTTGTTGACTTTTAGGTTGTTTTTAATATTCCATTTTAGGATCTCGTATTTTTTGGGTCCGTTAAGGTTTTACCAACCGTAACATTCAACCCTAATTTCTAAAATCTCTAATGTTATACCCTAAACCATAATCACCAAACCTTAATTCTATAACCTACACCTAGTCCATCACCATAAGCCCTAATTACTAACCATAAACACTAACAATAAACCGTAACCAGAAAGCCCAAACCCTAGACAATAAACCCTATACTCAAATCCCAAAACCTTAATAACTGAACCCTAACCGTGGAAACGAGAACAACGTGAAGATTTTGGCTCGTTTCTATCATCCAAACATTCTACAAACAATATTTTAAATTTTTGATGTACCTGGGAGGGTGTTTGCTAACTTTCGCATACTTTCTCAGAATGGGGCACATAATAGTGCGTTGGGCCTTTAGGGACAGACAGATGGCTTCGCCATCTAAGATAATCTGTTTTACGTTTTGAGATGTGTTTTGTGACATTTAGGTTGATTTTAATATTTTATTTTAGAATATCGTATTTTGGGTCCGTTAGGTTTTTACCAACCGTAACATTCAACCCTAATTTTTAAAATCTCTAACGTTATACCATAAACCATAATCACAGAACCTTAAATCTATAACCTACACCTAATCCATCACAATAATCCCTAACTACTAACCATAAACACTAACAATAAACCGTAACCATAAACCCCAAACCCTAGACAATAAACCCTATACCCTATTCCCAAAACCTTAATCACTGAACCCTAACCATGGATAGGATAATAAAGTGAATATATATGGACGCGGTTCCACAAGAACACAGAATATAAATCCAAACACATAAACAGAGAATAAAAACTATAATTCAATTTAAAACATTAAGTTCCCAAATTAGATAGATGTCAACTCAAAACTAGGGTTCATACATATATGCTAAAATTCAAACTAATAAGAATTAATTCATACAAATAAGAGAAGAGAAAAGAATTACAAAATAAGAGGTCGAAGGAGACATAGTTGATGCACAGCTCCTTCCAGACTTCTTCTCTTGTGTTGCAGCTTCCTCTTGGCCTTAAGGTCTGGCCAAGGATGATTTTTGAGTTTTAAGAGGCTGTATTTATAGGGTATAGGAAGACCTAATTTGTTTTCTTGAAGGAGAAGGAAAGTAATGGACTCCTAGTCCAACTCAAATTCGTATGGAAATAAAGATAAACACTGCTGGACCGTTTTGAGCATATCTTCTTCGTTATTGGTCGGTTTGAGCTCCATAAGATACCAAAAGAATCGCAACAGAATTATCTTTTTCCCAAAATTGGCATATTTCTTAGGTAAATAACCACTTCTTTAGGAGTATACTGCAGAATTCAGATTTAGGCAGCTTTTCCTTTTCCTAATTGAACTCAGTTTCCTTCTATCTCCAATTTCCATGCATATCTCTTTCCGTATCTTGTAGTCTTTGAATTGGACTCTAATTAATCTCCATAATTATCTTTAAAGCTTCACACTAAATAAACAATTAAACCCAGTATGCTCTAAAAATATTATGTTACTAAATCAAGACTCAAAATAGGAAAGTGCACTAAATTAAGCTAAGATCAACCTATAAACTAATAAATAAGCCTAAAATGATGTTTCTGAAGTATATTATATTATCACAAATGAGGAGACATCAAGACCCCCAACTCAAAGTTGTATCGTCCCGATACAATAAAAGTAAAGAATAGTAGGGTAGTCAAGAAGAAGAAGTAGGAGGAGAATAAGAACAGAACACAATGAATGATCTTAGAGCAAAATATCTAAAAAGTCTCATGTAGTAATGCTCAAGAAATAATGCAAAAAGATGCTTAATATACATGTAATCAACAATCCATAAATTCAAGTTAAGATTAATTTCGCAATGCCAGAAGGAGAGGATGATAACTTATTTCAGGTTAATGGCTATAGGTTGTTCATAGGTTCCAAATACAGCATCCAATGGTCCACTTACCTACTACCTAATAACTCAATTGTTTCTCCATCTAGTAGTTAGAAATCCTAAGGTCTTTGGTTATAATGTGGCTTAAGGACGGGTGTGGTATATTTGGATAATGAAAAGTGAGCTTTTGGCTCTCTCCTCACTAGCCATCAACGAATCGCCCTAGAGCTTGAGTTTTCACTCGAAGATGTTCTCACTCAACCCAATTTATTGATGCTTTTGATTTGCATCCCCAATTAATCCCAATTAAAACCTTTGATGATTTAAAATCCACTTTGCCGGTCCGAATATATATTATTTTCATATCAATTTTCTTTTTTGTATAGCTATGACTCTCTTTTTGATGTTCAAGATATCACACTATTTTTTTCATATATATATATTCTTTCTTTTTATGCCCTTGTTGGCAAATTTAGCTCGTAGCTTCTTTTCCATTCACTATTACCCCGGCAAAGGGTTACATTAATAACAATTTCATCATCAATAAAGTCACAAATATAGTTCCCAAATTCCCAAAGTTCCCTAATTATGAAACCCACCACCCCAAACTCAAGCTCTAAAACGAGTTTGTCTCAGGTTTTGCGATTCGAGTGCGGGTCATATAGATAAGTCCTAAAAACTAGGGTATGGATTATAATGTGTTTCAATAAAAGGGCTTTAGAAAGGCTCAGAGGGGTTAAGACGGATAAATAAAAATAATCAAATAAAAGGGTGAGAAAGTATAAAAGGCTTCAAGTGTTTTAATCATGAAAGAACTGCCTTATTCATTTTTCTAACTACCGGATTTTGTTACTTTTTTCACTAATAGTTCATAGATAAGCGGGTTTTCAACTAATTTTAAACCTCACGTTCTACATACCAAATAACTCTCCCTAAGTTTCAACGTGATTTCTTAGCATTGCTTGTTAACTTTTCTATCTTTTATTTCCTGTTTTCATACATGTATCTAAACATATTTGTGACATCTTTCAAAAACATACTACCTACTATCATTAACTTAATCAAATCATGCTCAAATAGGTGCATTCAACATATTCTATGCCTAAATTCAACCTAAATGTTTTTAAATTTATGAAAAAAAACACAAAAAGGAAGATGAGGACAACGAATCCCCACCCCCAACTCAAAAATGAGCCGTGTCCCCACGACTCAAAAAAGACTCAAGAAAAAATAAAATTTAAAATTAGCATACATATTGCACATAAAGAAATGGTAGGGAAGAAAGAAAACATACTCTCCGAGGCTATCACCTCGCCTTATCGATACTCGGATTAAATCTAATGTATCTTCTTCACCCAACTTCTTATTCGCTTTTCGTTCAGGACACGTGATCATACTAGGATATTGCATTATATAACGTCATGGGAGAGATCGAAAATTCGTATCACCTCCTCATAGATCAACTGTGCCACATCTTCTTCTTCTCCTCACAAAATACAATTCACAAACAACCCCATCATTCCAAATCTCCACGAATCTTCATGTATTCTCGTTCAACTTCTTCTTTAAATACTTTCTTATAAGAAAAAGGTATTTCCTTTAATTGTTTCCTCGGAGACGCTATCAGGGCCCTCGAAGCTTTCTCTTTCTCTTTGGGTGCAATACCTTGTGAAGGTTGTGTTTTATCCTTTGCATAAAAGTAAAGCTTTTTACCATTACGATCAAACAAAGGTATTCCACTCTTATCAACTCTCTCTTTACCTTTTGATTTAGAACTAGAACCTTTGTCACTTGATTTCTTCTTGTTTAAATCCAATCCCTTGTTACTCTTCACCTCCCTCTTGGTAGCTAAAATTGTTGTTCTATTAGTTATCTTCAATTAACCCCCAACTCAAAGCTTTAGCAACTCTTGAAATTTGAACTTGTGAATTATTGATTGAACAAGCTTGATTTGGCCTAGGATAGGTGAATTGATGATGAATCTCTATGTGGGTAAGGTGGATTTGTAATGGGTTGGCTTGGATTTAAGAAATTGTAGGATGAATTTTGAAAATTTTGGTCTTTGATTCTTCAATTTGAATGGATTTGGTGAGGATTGGGTGTTTGATTCTCTTGGAATGATGTGGAAAGAAGGATTGATGTGTTTTTCTTGATGATTGGGTAGTGTTTTGGTGATTGGTGAAGGTTTTGATGAGCTTCAATGGAGTTAGGAGAGTTTTCGAGAAGAGAAAGAGGCTTTAGGTTTAATAAATTCGGAATAATGAGCTCAATACCTCTTAAATCCCTTTCTTTTTTCTCTCTGGCGGCTCGTGCGGACCATCCTTGCGGACCATGGGGTGTACCGCGGGGTACACCGCGACATCTGATGGTCGAAATTTTTTTTACCCACTGGATAATACCCGTGGCACGTGTTTTTGCTCTGCGTACCATGGCGCGGTACACCGGAGGGTACCCCGCGCCTTCTGTAGCTTTCCACGTCAAAATACCCGTGGACCTACCCCGTGGCACGCGTTTTTGGCCTGCGGACCATGGCGCGGTGTAGGGGGTAGTCCGCGGGTCAATTTTTTCTTGGTTATAGACACGACCCGTGGCTCCACCCGTGGTACGGGTTTTGACCCTGCGGACCATACCTGCGGACTAGGGGTAGTCCGCGGGGGTAGTCCGCGCAGGGTATTCCTTTGCTCCGAAATTTTTTCCTCGCGTCTCTAACTCGATTTCTCCAATTCCTACACACCAAAAACACTAATACCTTCCTCAAATATGCAATATCAACTAAAATTAACTAAACTAAACATAAATTAAAAACTAAAAATGTAAAAACATAAAAGAAATTACGGTTTGTCTCCCGTACATCACTTTTGTTTAACGTCTTTCAAAGTTAGACGTGTTACCTCGATTAAAGATGACGAAATTTCTACCCTTTGCCTCTAATTCCCACGAACTTTTCAGCTCGATTCTTCATAATCATGGATGGTGCCATCCAAGATGTCGTGGGAAGTGGTGTCTCTAGTGGTAACTCGATTTCACTTGTAGCATTACACTCCTCTGGCAATCCATTCATCTCTTTAGTTTCGAATCTTCGTTTGTTAGAAAGAATGTCCTTCATGAATTGACCGTATTTTGACATTCTTGTGAGAGCTTCTACAAACGGGATGCTGATCTTTAACTGGTTCACCATGTCAACGAACTTCTTGAATTCCAGGTCATTGTCCTTTCTGACACGTGAAGGGAATGGTGGAGGAGGACATGTGTTGGTTACCACTGGGCTCTCTTTCTTTTCTGGTGTCTTCTCTTGGACACTTTTTTGTTCAACTACCTCTTCGACCTTATCTTCTGTCGTTTCTTCTCTCCCCGTTTCTGGAATAGGGACTGGTTCTGGTTCTGGTCTTGGTGGAGGTAGTTGTTTTCCACTTCCTAATTCAATTGCATGGCAAACTTTGTTTTCTGGAGCACTAGTATCACTTTGGAGTTGCCTTTCGGCAAGGATTTGAGTTTTTTTCACCATTTGTGACACTGTCTGCACCATCTCCATAAGCGCACTCTGTGAGTCTTGGGATTCTTGCTGGCTACTCTCTATATTTTCAATTAGGTTCATTATTTTAGCCATGGTTGAATTCGAACTCGACGGTTGTTCTTGTACAGTTTGCTGCATTAAATAAGGAAGTGGTTCTTGATAAGATTCATCATAAATCGGCGCTTCTTGATAGATAGGTTGTGGAGGATAATAAGCTTGTGGTCGTGGTTGATAATAATCATCATAATAAATATCATTATGATAATAAGTCTGTTGATCTCCGACCCAATTGTAACTCTGTGGGGGTTGATAATCAGCGTAATTTCCTTGGGATTGATAATAACCATCATAATAATGGTCTCTTTGGTAAGGTATAAAGGAAATTGAAGCTGGATTATTCATGCAGTATTCCCACGAGTGATCTCTTGCTAAACAACTAGGGCATGAAGGTGATGTATGTACTAGATTTCTCTGAGCTATTTCTCGCGCTTGTTCTCGTAATTCCTCAAGTTGTTGGCTTAACTCTTTGAGCTTTAGAGATTCTAAAGTCTCTGTTTGTTTTTCTGATTCGAACGGCCAACTTCTCTGGGTTTCAAGAAAATTCTCCATAATAGTATTAGTTTCTTCAGGATCTAATAACACGAAACCTTTATCTCCTAATAAATCTGCTTTCGCCTAAAAAATCTGTAAAACAAAAACTAAAAAGAAAAGCGTAAAATAGAACTAACTAAAATAAAAGCACAAGATAATTGCACAAGGACTAACGATGTAGTCCCCGGCAGCGGCGCCAAAAACTTGGTGTGGCCTAAGGTGTGATAAATGATGTATAAAATAAGTGCAAATAAACACCCTAAGCTAACACGGTTCTGCAAGTATACAGATCGTATGCAAGTTTTAATGAATAAGTAAGATTCGTTCCTCAGGGATTACGAAGGTTAAGAAGAACTTATGCAAATTATTCAAGTGCAAATATTAAAGATAGAAAAGCTAATACGCTAGTAGGAAGAAGAGATAGACAAATATTTATTTGGTTTTCAAATAATAAAACTAAACTAATAACCTAAAGACAGAAATTAAATAAAAAGAAAAGAAGATAGTATGAACGTTAGTTTGAGTAAATAGCATGCAATCCCCACTAGTTTTGCTGTTCTAAACATGTAAGGGTAAATTATGTAGTATTTTCCTAATCGGTCCCAATTCGCTATCGGTAGTTTAAAATAGGATTTACCTGTGTCAATAAGGCTTCCTAAGCAAACTTTTCCTGTAATTGGTAAATAGTCACAAGAACTAAACCATAGTGATTATCTAGCTAGGTTGGGTTGTCAGACCAGACCTTGTACTAGACGTTATGTGCTAAACATGCAATTAAACACCGTTGTCAATGGTGACCTAATTACTAGATGGTAATTCTATATGGACACGGTTCCACAAGAACACAGAATATAAATCCAAACACATAAACAGAGAATAAAAACTATAATTCAATTTAAAACATTAAGTTCCCAAATTAGATAGATGTCAACTCAAAACTAGGGTTCATACATATATGCTAAAACTTAAACTAATAAGAATTAATTCATACAAAGAAGAGAAGAGAAAAGAATTACAAAATAAGAGGTTGAAGGAGACATAGTTGATGCACAGCTCCTTCCAGACTTCTTCTCTTGTGTTGCAGCTTCCTCTTGGCCTTAAGGTCTGGCCAAGGATGATTTTTGAGTGTTAAGAGGCTGTATTTATAGGGTATAGGAAGACCTAATTCGTTTTCTTGAAGGAGAAGGAAAGTAATGGACTCCTAGTCCAACTCAAATTCGTATGGAAATAAAGATAAACACTGCTGGACCGTTTTGAGCATATCTTCTCCGTTATTGGTCGGTTTGAGCTCCATAAGATACCAAAAGAATCGCAAAAGAATTATCTTTTTCCTTACAGAAGGAAATTCCCAAAATCAGCATATTTTGTAGGTAAATAACCACTTCTTTAGGAGTGTACTGCAGAATTCAGATTTAGGCAGCTTTTCCTTTTCCTAATTGAACTCAGTTTCCTTCTATCTCCAATTTCCATGCATATCTCTTTTCGTATCTTGTAGTCTTTGACTTGGACTCTAATTAATCTCCATAATTATCTTTAAAGCTTCACACTAAATAAACAATTAAACCCAATATGCTCTAAAAATATTATGTTACTAAATCAAGACTCAAAATAGGAAAGTGCACTAAATTAAGCTAAGATCGACCTATAAACTAATAAATAAGCCTAAAATGATGTCTCTGAAGTATATTATATTATCACAAATGAGGAAACATCAATTACCATAATCCCTAATTACTAACCATAAACACTAACAATAAACCGTAACCAGAAACCCCAAACCCTAGACAATAAACCCTATACCCTAATCCCAAAACCTTAATCACTGAACCCTGACCATGGAAACAATAATAACGTGAATATTTATGCTAGTTTCTATCATCCAAACACTCTGCAAACCGTTTCTAATATTTTTAAAGTTTTCGGGAAGGATTTTGCTAACTTTCGCATACTTTCTCAGAATGGGGCACGTAACATATGTTTTTTGAATGCGTTTGGCCTTCCGGGACCAACTGATGGCTTCGCCAACTAAGATAATTTGTTTTACGTTTTGAGATGTGTTTTATTGACTTTTAGATTGTTTATAATATTCTATTTTAGGATATCGTATTTTAAGTCCGTTAGGTTTTTACCAACCGCAACATTCAACCATAATTTCTGATGTCTCTAACGTTATACCCTAAACTATAAACACAAAACCTTAACCTTGTAACCTACACCTAATCTATCACCATAAGCCCTAATTACTAACCATAAACACTAACAATAAACCGTAACGAGAAAACCCAAACCCCAGACAATAAACCCTATACCCTAATCCCAAAACCTTAATTGTTGAACCTTAACCATGGGAAGGACAATAACGTGAATATTTTGGCTCGTTTCTATCACCCAAACACTTTGCAAACCGTTTTTAAGATATTTTAAGTTCCCGGTAGGATTTTTACTAACTTTCGCATACCTTCTCAGAATGATGGCTTCGCCATCTAAGATCATCTGTTTTATGTTTTGAGATGTGTTTTATTAACTTTTAGGTTGTTTTTAATATTCTATTTTAGGATATCGTATTTCGTGCCCGTTTGGTTTTTACCAACCGTAACATTCAACCCTAATTTCTAAAGTCTCTAACGTTATACCCTAAACCATAATCACAAAACCTTAACCCAATAACCTACACCTAATCCATCACCATAAGACCTAATTACTAACAATAAACACTAACTATAAAACGTAACCAGAAACCCCAAACCCTACATAATAAACCCTATGCTCTAATCCCAAAACCTCAATCACTGAACCCTAACCATGGAAACGATAATAACATGAATATTTTTCGTTTCTATCATCCAAACACTCTGCGAACCGTTTTTACTATTTTTGAAGTTCCTAGGAGGGTTTTTGCTAACTTTCGAATATTTTCTCAGTATTAGGTACATAATAAATGCTTTTTGAGTGCGTTGGGCCTTATGGGACCGACAGATAGATTCTCCAACTAAGATGATCTGTTTTATGTTTTGAGATGCGTTTTGTTGACTTTTAGGTTGTTTTTAATACTCTATTTAAGATATCGTATTTTTTGGGTCCGTTAGGGTTTTACCAACCGTAACATTCAACCCTAATTTCTAAAATCTCTAATGTTATACCCTAAACCATAATCACCAAACCTTAAATCTATAACCTACACCTAGTCCATCATCATAAGCCTTAATTACTAACCATAAACACTAACAATAAACCGTAACCAGAAAGCCCAAACCCTAGACAATAAATCCTATACTCTAATCCCAAAACCTTAATAACTGAACCCTAACCATGGAAACAAGAACAACGTGAAGATTTGGACGTTTCCATCAGCCAAACACTCTACAAACAGTATTTTAAATTTTTGATGTACCTGGGAGGGTGTTTGCTAACTTTCGCATACTTTCTCAGAATGGGGCACATAATAGTGAGTTGGGCCTTCATGGACAGACAGATGGCTTCGCCATCTAAGATAATATGTTTTACGTTTTGAGATGTGTTTTGTGACTTTTAGGTTGATTTTAATATTTTATTTTAGGATATCGTATTTTGGGTCCGTTAGGTTTTTACCAACCGTAACATTCAACCCTAATTTCTAAAATCTCTAACGTTATAACCTAAACCATAATCACAAAACCTTAAATCTATAACCTACACCTAATCCATCACAATAATCCCTAAATACTAACCATAAACACTAACAATAAACCGTAACCATAAACCCCAAACCCTAGACAATAAACCCTATACCCTATTCCCAAAACCTTAATCACTGAACCCTAACAGTGGATAGGATAATAAAGTGAATATTTTGGCTCGTTTCTATCATCCAAACACTTTGCAAACCGTTTTTAAGATTTTTGAAGTTCCGGGAGGTTTTTGCTAACTTTCGGATACTTTCTCTAAATGGGGCACATAATATATGTTTTTTTAGTGCGTTGGGCCTTATGGGGCCGACAGATAGATTCTCCAACTAAGATGATCTGTTTTATGTTTTGAGATGCGTTTTGTTGACTTTTAGGTTGTTTTTAATACTCTATTTAGGATATCGTATTTTTTGGGTCCGTTAGGGTTTTACCAACCGTAACATTCAACCCTAATTTCTAAAGTCACTAACATTATACCCTAAACCATAAACACAAAACCTTAACCCTATAACCTACACCTAATCCATCACCATAATCCCTAATTACTAACCGTAAACACTAACGAGAAACTGTAACCAGAAACCCCAAACCCGAGACAGTAAACCCTATGCACTAGTCCCAAAACCTTAATCACTAAACCCTATCCATGGAAACGATAATAACGTGAATATTTTGGCTCGTTTCAATCATCCAAATACTCTTTAAACCGTTTTTAAGATTTTTGAAGTTCCCAGGAAGGGATTTTGCTAACTTTCGCATATTTTCTCAGAATGGGGCACATAATATATGTTTTTTGAGTGCGTTGCGTCTTCTGGGACCGACAGATAGCTTCGCCATCTTAGATGATCTGTTTTATATTTTGAGATGTGTTTTGTTGACTTTTAGGTTATTTTTAATATTCTATTTTAGGATAACGTATTTTGGGTCCGTTAGGTTTTTACCAACCATAACATTCAACCCTAATTTCTAAAGTCTCTAACGTTATAACCTAAACCATAATCACAAAACCTTAAATCTATAACCTACACCTAATCCATCACAATAATCCCTAAATACTAACCATAAACACTAACAATAAACCGTAACCATAAACCCCAAACCCTAGACAATAAACCCTATACCCTATTCCCAAAACCTTAATCACTGAACCCTAACAGTGGATAGGATAATAAAGTGAATATTTTGGCTCGTTTCTATCATCCAAACACTTTGCAAACCGTTTTTAAGATTTTTGAAGTTCCCGGGAGGTTTTTGCTAACTTTCGGATACTTTCTCTAAATGGGGCACATAATATATGTTTTTTTAGTGCGTTGGGCCTTATGGGGCCGACAGATAGATTCTCCAACTAAGATGATCTGTTTTATGTTTTGAGATGCGTTTTGTTGACTTTTAGGTTGTTTTTAATACTCTATTTAGGATATCGTATTTTTTGGGTCCGTTAGGGTTTTACCAACCGTAACATTCAACCCTAATTTCTAAAGTCACTAACATTATACCCTAAACCATAAACACAAAACCTTAACCCTATAACCTACACCTAATCCATCACCATAATCCCTAATTACTAACCGTAAACACTAACGAGAAACTGTAACCAGAAACCCCAAACCCGAGACAGTAAACCCTATGCACTAGTCCCAAAACCTTAATCACTAAACCCTATCCATGGAAACGATAATAACGTGAATATTTTGGCTCGTTTCAATCATCCAAATACTCTTTAAACCGTTTTTAAGATTTTTGAAGTTCCCAGGAAGGGATTTTGCTAACTTTCGCATATTTTCTCAGAATGGGGCACATAATATATGTTTTTTGAGTGCGTTGCGTCTTCTGGGACCGACAGATAGCTTCGCCATCTTAGATGATCTGTTTTATATTTTGAGATGTGTTTTGTTGACTTTTAGGTTATTTTTAATATTCTATTTTAGGATAACGTATTTTGGGTCCGTTAGGTTTTTACCAACCATAACATTCAACCCTAATTTCTAAAGTCTCTAACGTTATACCCTAAACCATAATTACGAAACCTTAACTCTATAACCTACACCTAATCCATCACAATAATCCCTAACTACTAACCATAAACACTAACAATAAACCGTAACCAGAAACCCCAAACCCTAGACAATAAACCCTATACCCTCATCCCAAATCCTTAATCACTGAACCCTAACCGTGAAAAAGGATAATAATGTGAATATTTTGGCTCGTTTATATCACCGAAACATTTTGCAAACCGCTTTTAAGATTTTTTAAGTTCCGGGGAGGATTTTTGCTAACTTTCACATACTTTCTCGGAATGGGGCACATAATATATGTTTTTTTGAGTGCGTTGGGCCTTCTAGGACCAACTAATGGCTTTGCCATCTAAGATCATATGTTTTACGTTTTGAGATGTGTTTTATTAACTTTTAGGTTGTTTATAATATTCTATTTCAGTATATCGTATTTTCGGTCTGTTAGGTTTTTACCAACCGCAACATTCAACCATAATTTTTAAAGTTTCTAAAGTTATACCCTAAACCATAAACAAAAAACCTTAACCCCATAACATTCACCTAATCCATCACCATAATTATAATTACTAACCATAAACACTAACAATAAACCGTAACCAGAAACCCCAAGCCCTAGACAATAAACCGTATACTCTAATCCCAAAACCTTAATCAATGAACCCTAACCATGGAAACGATAATAACATGAATATTTTGGCTCGTTCCTATCATCCAAACACTCTGCAAACCGTTTATAAGATTTTTGAAATTCCCGGGAGGACTTTTGCTAACTTTCACATACTTTCTCAGAATGTGGCACATAATATATGTTTTTTTGAGTGCGTTGGGCCTTCTGGGACACACTGATGGCTTTTCCGACTAAGATAATCGGTTTTACGTTTTGAGATGTGTTTTATTGACCTTTAGGTTGTTTTTAATATTCTATTTTAGGATATCGTATTTTGGGCCCGTTAGGTTTTTACCAACCGTAACATTCAACCCTAATTTCTAAAGTCTCTAACGTTATACCTAAACCATAAACACAAAACCTTAACCCTATAACCTACACCTAATCCATAACCATAATCCCTAATTACTAACCATAACCACTAACTATGAAACGTAACCAGAAACCCCAAACCCTAGACAATAAACCGTATGCTCTAATCCGAAAACCTTAATCACTGAACCCTAACCATGGAAACGATAATAACATGAATATTTTGAATCGTTTCTATCATCCAAACACTCTGCAAACCGTTTTTCAGATTTTTGAAGTTCCCAGGAGGGTTTTTGCTAACTTTTGAATATTTTCTCAGAATGGGGTACATAATAAATGTTTTTTGAGTGTGTTGGGCCTTATGGGACCGACAGATAGATTCTCCAACTAAGATGATCTGTTTTATGTTTTGAGATGCGTTTTGTTGTCTTTTAGGTTGTTTTTAATATTCTATTTTAGGATATCGTATTTTTTGGGTCCGTTAGGGTTTTACCAACCGTAACATTCAACCCTAATTTCTAAAATCTCTAATGTTATACCCTAAACCATAATCACCAAACCTTAAATCTATAACCTACACCTAGTCCATCACCATAAGCCCTAATTACTAACCATAAACACTAACAATAAACCGTAACCAGAAAGCCCAAACCCTAGACAATAAACCCTATACTCTAATCCCAAAACCTTAATAACTGAACCCTAACCGTGGAAACAATAACAACGTGAAGATTTTGGCTCGTTTCCATCAGCCAAACACTCTACAAACAGTATTTTAAATTTTTGATGTACCTGGGAGGGTGTTTGCTAACTTTCGCATACTTTCTCAGAATGGGGCACATAATAGTGCGTTGGGCCTTCATGGACAGACAGATGGCTTCGCCATCTAAGATAATCTGTTTTACGTTTTGAGATGTGTTTTGTGACTTTTAGGTTGATTTTAATATTTTATTTTAGGATATCGTATTTTGGGTCCGTTAGGTTTTTACCAACCATAACATTCAACCCTAATTTCTAAAATCTCTAACGTTATACCCTAAACCATAATCACAGAACCTTAAATCTATAACCTACACCTAATCCATCACAATAATCCCTAACTACTAACCATAAACACTAACAATAAACCGTAACCATAAACCCCAAACCCTAGACAATAAACCCTATTCCCTATTCCCAAAACCTTAATCACTGAACCCTAACAATGGATAGGATAATAAAGTGAATATTTTGGCTCGTTTCTATCATCCAAACACTTTGCAAACCGTTTTTAAAATTTTTGAAGTTCCCGGGAGGTTTTTGCTGACTTTCGGATACTTTCTCAAAATGGGGCACATAATATATGTTTTTTTTAGTGCGTTGGGCCTTTTGGGACCGACAGATGGATCCGCCATCTAAGATCATCTGTTTTACATTTTGAGATGTGTTTTGTTGACTATTACGTTGTTTTTAATATTCTATTTTAGGATATCGTATTTTGGGTCCGTTAGGTTTTTACCAACCGTAACTTTCAACCCTAATTTCTAAAGTCACTAACGTTATACCCTAAACCATAAACACATAAACTTAACCCTATAACCTACACCTAATCCATCACCATAAGCCCTAATTACTAACCGTAAACACTAACGAGAAACTGTAACCAGAAACCCCAAACCCGAGACAGTAAACCCTATGCACTAGTCCCAAAACCTTAATCACTAAACCCTATCCATGGAAACGATAATATAGTGAATATTTTGGCTCGTTTCAATCATCCAAATACTCTTCAAACCGTTTTTAAGATTTTTGAAGTTCTCAGGAAGGGATTTTGCTAACTTTCGCATATTTTCTCAGAATGGGGCACATAATATATGTTTTTTGAGTGTGTTGCGTCTTCTGGGACCGACAGATAGCTTCGCCATCTTAGATGATCTGTTTTATGTTTTGAGATGTGTTTTGTTGACTTTTAGGTTGTTTTTAATATTCTATTTTAGGATAACGTATTTTGGGTCCGTTAGGTTTTTACCAACCATAACATTCAACCCTAATTTCTAAAGTCTCTAACGTTATACCCTAAACCATAAACAAGAAACCTTAACTCTATAACCTACACCTAATCCATCACAATAATCCCTAACTAATAACCATAAACACTAACAATAAACCGTAACCAGAAACCCCAAACCCTAGACAATAAACCCTATACCCTCATCCCAAATCCTTAATCACTGAACCCTAACCATCGAAAGGATAATAATGTGAAGATTTTGGCTCATTTATATCACCCAAACATTCTGCAAACCGCTTTTACTATTTTTGAAGTTCCCAGGAGGGTTTTTGCTAATTTTCGCACACTTTCTCAGAATGGGGTACATAATATATGTTTTTTTGAGTGCGTTGGGCCTTCTGGGACCGAAAGATAGCTTAGCCAATTAAAATTATTTGTTTTACGTTTTGAGATGTGTTTTGTTGACTTTTAGGTTGTTTTAATATTCTATTTTAGGATATAGTATTTTGGGTCCGTTAGGTTTTTTACCAACCATAACATTCAACCCTAATTTCTAAAGTCTCTAACGTTATACCCTAAACCATAAAAAGAAAACCTTAACCCTATAACCTATACCTAATCCATCACCATAAGCCCTAATTACTAACCAAAAACACTAACAATAAACCGTAACCAGAAACCCCAAACCCTATACTCTAATCCCAAAACCATAATCACTAAACCCTAACTGTGGAAAAGATAATAACGTGAATATTTTGGCTTGCTTCAATCATCCAAACACTCTTCAAACAATTTTTAAGATTTTTTGAAGTTACCAGGAGGGATTTTGCTAACTTTCGCATACTTTTTCAGAATGGGGCACATAATATATATTTTTTCAGTGCGTTGGACCAACAGATAGCTTCGCCAACTAAGATGATCTGCTTTACGTTTTGAGATGTGTTTTATTGACTTTTAGGTTGATTTCAATATTCTTTTAGGATAACGTATTTTAAATCCGTTAGGTTTTTACCAACCATAATATTCAACCCTAATTTCTAAAGTCACTAACGTTATACCCTAAACCATAAAAACAAAACCTTAACCCTCTAACCTACACCTAATCCATCACCATAAGCCCTAATACTAACCATAAACACTAACAATAAACCGTAACCAGAAACCCCAAAACCTAGACAATAAACCATATAATCTAATCCCAAAACCATAATCACTGAACCCTAACCATGGAAACGATAATAACGTGAATATTTTGGCTCGTTTCAATCATCCAAACACTCTTCAAACAATTTTTAAGATATTTTGAAGTTCCCTGGAGGGATTTTGCTAACTTTCGCATACTTTCTTAGAATGGGGCACATAATAGTGCGTTGGGCCTTCAGGGACAGACAGATGGCTTCGTCATCTAAGATAATCTGTTTTACGTTTTGAGATGTGTTTTAGGTTGTTTTTAATATTTTATTTTAGGATATCGTATTTTGGGTCCGTTAGGTTTTTACCAACCGTAACATTCAACCCTAATTTCTAAAATCTCTACCGTTATACCCTAAACCATAATCACAAAACCTTAAATCTATAACCTACACCTAATCCATCACAATAATCCCTAACTACTAACCATAAACACTAACAATAAACCGTAACCATAAACCCCAAACCCTAGACAATAAACCCTATACCCTATTCCCAAAACCTTAATCACTGAACCCTAACCATGGAAAGTATAATAAAGTGAAGATTTTGGCTCGTTTCTATCATCCAAACACTTTACAAACCTTTCTTAAGATTTTCGAACTTCCCGGGAGGTTTTTGCTAACTTTCGGATACTTTCTCAAAAGGGGGCACATAATATATGTTTTTTTAGTGCGTTGGGCCTTCTGGGACCGACAGATGGATCCGCCATCTAAGATCATCTGTTTTACATTTTGAGATGTGTTTTGTTGATTTTTAGGTTGTTTTTAATAATCTATTTTAGGATATCGTATTTTGGGTCCGTTAGGTTTTTACCAACCGTAACATTCAACCCTAATTTCTAAAGTCACTAACGTTATACCCTAAACCATAAACACATAACCTTAACCCTATAACCTACACCTAATCCATCACCATAAGCCCTAATTACAAACCGTAAACACTAACGAGAAACTGTAACTAGAAACCCCAAACCCGAGACAGTAAACCCTATGCACTAGTCCCAAAACCTTAATCACTAAACCCTATCCATGGAAACGATAATAACGTGAATATTTTGGCTCGTTTCAATCATCCAAATACTCTTCAAACCGTTTTTAAGATTTTTGAAGTTCCCAGGAAGGGATTTTGCTAACTTTCGCATATTTTCTCAGAATGGGGCACATAATATATGTTTTTTGAGTGCGTTGCGTCTTCTGGGGCCGACAGATAGCTTCGCCATCTTAGATGATCTGTTTTATGTTTTGAGATGTGTTTTGTTGACTTTTAGGTTGTTTTTAATATTCTATTTTAGGATAACGTATTTTGGGTCCGTTAGGTTTTTACCAACCATAACATTCAACCCTAATTTCTAAAGTCTCTAACGTTATACCCTAAACCATAAACAAGAAACCTTAACTCTATAACCTACACCTAATCCATCACAATAATCCCTAACTAATAACCATAAACACTAACAATAAACCGTAACCAGAAACCCCAAACCCTAGACAATAAACCCTATACCCTCATCCCAAATCCTTAATCACTGAACCCTAACCATGGAAAGGATAATAATGTGAAGATTATGGCTCGTTTATATCACCCAAACATTCTGCAAACCGCTTTTACTATTTTTGAAGTTCCCAAGAGGGTTTTTGCTAATTTTCGCCCACTTTCTCAGAATGGGGTACATAATATATGTTTTTTTGAGTGCGTTAGGCCTTCTGGGACCGAAAGATAGCTTATCCAACTAAGATTATTTGTTTTACGTTTTGAGATGTGTTTTGTTGACTTTTAGGTTGTTTTAATATTCTATTTTAGGATATAGTATTTTGGGTCCGTTAGGTTTTTTACCAACCATAACATTCAACCCTAATTTCTAAAGTCTCTAACGTTATACCCTAAACCATAAAAAGAAAACCTTAACCCTATAACCTACACCTAATCCATCACCATAAGCCCTAATTACTAACCAAAAACACTAACAATAAACCGTAACCAGAAACCCCAAACCCTATACTCTAATCCCAAAACCATAATCACTGAACCCTAACTGTGGAAACGATAATAACGTGAATATTTTGGCTTGCTTCAATCATCCAAACACTCTTCAAACAATTTTTAAGATTTTTTGAAGTTACCAGGAGGGATTTTGCTAACTTTCGCATACTTTCTCAGAATGGGGCACATAATATATGTTTTTTCAGTGCGTTGGTCCTTCTAGGACCAACAGATAGCTTCGCCAACTAAGATGATCTGCTTTACGTTTTGAGATGTGTTTTATTGACTTTTAGGTTGATTTCAATATTCTTTTAGGATAACGTATTTTAAATCCGTTAGGTTTTTACCAACCATAATATTCAACCCTAATTTCTAAAGTCACTAACGTTATACCCTAAACCATAAAAACAAAACCTTAACCCTCTAACCTACACCTAATCCATCACCATAAGCCCTAATACTAACCATAAACACTAACAATAAACCGTAACCAGAAACCCCAAAACCTAGACAATAAACCATATAATCTAATCCCAAAACCATAATCACTGAACCCTAACCATGGAAACGATAATAACGTGAATATTTTGGCTCGTTTCAATCATTCAAACACTCTTCAAACAATTTTTAAGATTTTTTGAAGTTCCCTGGAGGGATTTTGCTAACTTTCGCATACTTTCTTAGAATGGGGCACATAATAGTGCGTTGGGCCTTCAGGGACAGACAGATGGCTTCGTCATCTAAGATAATCTGTTTTACGTTTTGAGATGTGTTTTAGGTTGTTTTTAATATTTTATTTTAGGATATCGTATTTTGGGTCCGTTAGGTTTTTACCAACCGTAACATTCAACCCTAATTTCTAAAATCTCTACCGTTATACCCTAAACCATAATCACAAAACCTTAAATCTATAACCTACACCTAATCCATCACAATAATCCCTAACTACTAACCATAAACACTAACAATAAACCGTAACCATAAACCCCAAACCCTAGACAATAAACCCTATACCCTATTCCCAAAACCTTAATCACTGAACCCTAACCATGGAAAGTATAATAAAGTGAAGATTTTGGCTCGTTTCTATCATCCAAACACTTTACAAACCTTTCTTAAGATTTTCGAACTTCCCGGGAGGTTTTTGCTAACTTTCGGATACTTTCTCAAAAGGGGGCACATAATATATGTTTTTTTAGTGCGTTGGGCCTTCTGGGACCGACAGATGGATCCGCCATCTAAGATCATCTGTTTTACATTTTGAGATGTGTTTTGTTGATTTTTAGGTTGTTTTTAATAATCTATTTTAGGATATCGTATTTTGGGTCCGTTAGGTTTTTACCAACCGTAACATTCAACCCTAATTTCTAAAGTCACTAACGTTATACCCTAAACCATAAACACAAAACCTTAACCCTATAACCTACACCTAATTCATCACCATAAGCCTTAATTACAAACCGTAAACACTAACGAGAAACTGTAACTAGAAACCCCAAACCCGAGACAATAAACCCTCTGCACTAGTCCCAAAACCTTAATCACTAAACCATATCCATGGAAACGATAATAACGTGAATATTTTGGCTCGTTTCAATCATCCAAATACTCTTCAAACCGTTTTTAAGATTTTTGAAGTTCCCAGGAAGGGATTTTGCTAACTTTCGCATATTTTCTCAGAATGGGGCACATAATATATGTTTTTTGAGTGCGTTGCGTCTTCTGGGACCGACAGATAGCTTCGCCATCTAAGATGATCTGTTTTACGTTTTGAGATGTGTTTTGTTGACTTTTAGGTTGTTTTTAATATTCTATTTTAGGATAACGTATTTTGGGCCCGTTAGGTTATTACCAACCATAACATTCAACCCTAATTTTTAAAGTCTCTAACGTTATACCCTAAACCATAAACACAAAACCATAACTCTATAACCTACACCTAGTCCATTACCATAATCCCTAATTACTAACCATAAACACTAACAATAAACCGTAACCAGAAACCCCAAACCCTAGACAATAAACCCTATACCCTAATCCCAAAACCTTAATCACTGAACCCTGACCATAGAAACAATAATAACGTGAATCTTTATGCTAGTTTCTATCATCCAAACACTCTGCAAACCGTTTTTAATATTTTTGAAGTTTTCGGGAAGGATTTTGCTAACTTTCGCATTCTTTCTCAGGATGGGGCACGTAATATATATTTTTTGAGTGCGTTGGGCCTTCCGGGACCAACAAATGGCTTCGCCAACTAAGATCATCTCTTTTACGTTTTGAGATGTGTTTTATTGACTTTTAGATTGTTTATAATATTCTATTTAAGGATATCGTATTTTAGGTCCGTTAGGTTTTTACCAACCGCAACATTCAACCATAATTTCTGATGTCTCTAACGTTATACCCTAAACTATAAAACTAAAACCTTAACCTTGTAACCTACACCTAATCTATCACCATAAGACCTAATTACTAACCATAAACACTAACAATAAACCGTAACGAGAAAACCCAAACCCCAGAAAATAAACCCTATACCCTAATCCCAAAACCTTAATTGTTGAACCCTAACCATGGGAAGGACAATAACGTGAAGATTTTGGCTCGTTTCTAATACCCAAACACTTTGCAAACCGTTTTTAAGATTTTTTAAGTTCCCGGGAGGATTTTTACTAACTTTCGCATACCTTCTCAGAATGATGGCTTCGCCATCTAAGATCATCTGTTTTACGTTATGAGGTGTGTTTTATTGACTTTTAGGTTGTTTTTAATATTCTATTTTAGGATATCGTATTTTGTGTCCGTTTGGTTTTTACCAACCGTAACATTAAACCCTAATTTCTAGAGTATCTAACATTATACCCTAAACCATAATCACAAAACCTTAACCCAATAACCTACACCTAATCCATCACCATAAGCCCTAATTACTAACAATAAACACTAACAATAAACCGTAACAAAAAACACCAAACCCTACACAATCAACCCTATACTCTAATCCCAAAACCCTAATCACTGAACCCTTACCGTGGAAACGATAATGACGTGAATAATTTTCGTTTCTATCATCCAAACACTCTCCAAACCGATTTTACTATTTTTGAAGTTCCTAGGAGGGTTTTTGCTAACTTTCGCACACTTTCTCAGAATAGGGAACATAATATATATTTTTTGAGTGCTTTGGGCCTTCTGGGACCGACAGAAAGCTTCGCCAACTAAGATGATCCGTTTTACATTTTGATATGTGTTTTATTGACTTTTAGATTGTTTATAATATTCTATTTAAGGATATCGTATTTTAGGTCCGTTAGGTTTTTACCAACCGCAACATTCAACCATAATTTCTGATGTCTCTAACGTTATACCCTAAACTATAAAACTAAAACCTTAACCTTGTAACCTACACCTAATCTATCACCATAAGACCTAATTACTAACCATAAACACTAACAATAAACCGTAACGAGAAAACCCAAACCCCAGAAAATAAACCCTATACACTAATCCCAAAACCTTAATTGTTGAACCCTAACCATGGGAAGGACAATAACGTGAAGATTTTGGCTCGTTTCTAATACCCAAACACTTTGCAAACCGTTTTTAAGATTTTTTAAGTTCCCGGGAGGATTTATGTTAACTTTCGCATACCTTCTCAGAATGATGGCTTCGCCATCTAAGATCATCTGTTTTACGTTATGAGATGTGTTTTATTGACTTTTAGACAGTTTTTAATATTCTATTTTAGGATATCGTATTTTGTGTCCGTTTGGTTTTTACCAACCGTAACATTAAACCCTAATTTCTAGAGTATCTAACATTATACCCTAAACCATAATCACAAAACCTTAACCCAATAACCTACACCTAATCTATCACCATAAGCCCTAATTACTAACAATAAACACTAACAATAAACCGTAACAAAAAACACCAAACCTTACACAATAAACCCTATACTCTAATCCCAAAACCTTAATCACTGAACCCTTACCGTGGAAACGATAATTACGTGAATAATTTTCGTTTCTATCATCCAAACACTCTCCAAACCATTTGTACTATTTTTGAAGTTCCTAGGAGGGTTTTTGCTAACTTTCGCACACTTTCTCAGAATGGGGAACATAATATATATTTTTTGAGTGCGTTGGGCCTTCTAGGACCGACAGAAAGCTTCGCCAACTAAGATGATCCGTTTTACATTTTCAGATGTGTTTTGTTGACTTTTAGGTTGTTTTAATATTCTATTTTAGGATATAGTATTTTGGGTCCGTAAGGTTTTTACCAACAGTAAAATTCAACCCTAATTTCTAAAGTCTCTAACGTTATAACCTAAACCATAAACACAAAACCTTAACCCTATAACCTATACCTAATCCATCACCATAAGCCCTAATTACTAACCATAAACACTAACAATAAACCGTAACCAGAAACCCCAAACCCTAGACAATAAACCCTATACTCTAATCCCAAAACCATAATCACTAAACCCTAACCGTGGAAACGATAATAGCGTGAATATTTAGGCTCGTTTCTATCATCCAAACATTATGCAAACAGTTTTTAAGATTTTTGAAGTTCACAGGAGGGTTTTTGCTAACTTTCGCATACTTTCTCAGAATGGGGCACATAATATATGTTTTTTGAGTGCGTTTGGACTTCTGGGACCGACAGATAGCTTCGCCAACTAAGATGATCTGTTTTACGTTTTGAGATGTGTTTTTCTGACTTTTAGGTTGTTTTTAATATTCTATTTTAGGATATAGTATTTTGGGTCTGTTAGGTTTTTACCAACCGTAACATTCGTCCTAATTTCTAAAGTCTCTAGCGTTATACCCTAAACCATAAACACAAAACCTTAACCCTATAACCTAGATCTAATCGATCACCATAAGCCCTAATTACTAACTATAAACACTAACAATAAACCGTAACCAGAATACTTAAACCCTAGAGAATAAGCAATATTCTCTAATCCCAAAACCTTAATCATTGAACCTTAAGCGTGGAAACGATAATAATGTGAATATTTTGGCTCGTTTCTATCATCCAAACACTCTTCAAACCTTTTTTAAGATTTCTGAAGTTCCCAGGAGGGTTTTTGCTAACTTTCGCATACTTTCTCAGAATAGGGAAAATAATATATGTTTTTTGAGTGCGTTGGGCCGTCTGGGACCGACAGATAGCTTGGCCAACTAAGATGATCTGTTTTACGTTTTGAGATGTGTTTTGTTGACTTTTAGGTTGTTTTTAATATTCTATTTTAGGATAACGTATTTTGGGTCTGTTAGGTTTTTACCAACCATAACATTCAACCTTAATTTCTAAAGTCTCTAACGTTATACCCTAAACTATAAACACAAAACCTTAACACTATAACCTACACCTAATCTATCACCATAATCCCTAATTACTAACCATAAAAACTAACAATAAACCGTAACCAGAAACGCTAAACCCCAGACAATAAACCCTATACCCTAATACCAAAACCTTAATTACTGAACCCTAACCACGGAAAGGATAATAACGTGAAGATTTTGGCTCGTTTCTATCACCCAAACACTTTGCAAACCGTTTTAAAGATTTTTGAAGTTCCCGGGAGGAATTTTGCTAACTTTCGCATACCTTCTCGAAATGATGGCTTTGCCATCTAATATCATCTGTTTTACGTTTTGCGATGTGTTTTATTGACTTTTAGGCTGTTTTTAATATTCTATTTTAGGATATCGTATTTTGGGTCCGTTTGGTTTAAACCGACCGTAACATTCAACCCTAATTTTTAAAGTCTCTAACATTATACTCTAAACCATAAACACAAAACCTTAACCCTATAACCTACACATAGTCCATCACCATAAGCCCTAATTACTAACCATAAACACTAACAATAAACCGTAACCAGAAACCCCAAACCCTAGACAATAAACCCTATACCCTAATCCCAAAACCTTAATCACTGAACCCTAACCAAGTAAAGGATAATAACGTGAAGATTTAGGCTCGTTTCTATCACCCAAACACTTTGAAAACAGTTTTTAAGATTTTTGAAGTTCCTGCGAGGATTTTTTTCTAACTTTTGCATACCTTCTCAAAATGATGGCTTTGCCATCTAAGATCATCTGATTTACGTTTTGAGATGTGTTTTATTGACTTTTAGACTGTTTTAAATATCCTATTTTAGGATATCGTATTTTTGGTCCGTTTGGTTTTTACCAACCGTAACATTCAACCCTAATTTCTAAAGTCTCTAACATTATAATCTAAACCATAAACACAAAACTTTAACCCTATAACCTACACATAATCCATCACCATAAGCCCTAATTAATAACCATAAACACTTAAAATAAACCGTAACAAAAAACCCCAAACCCTAGACAATAAACCCTATACTCTAATCCCAAAACCTTAATCATTGAACCCTAATCGTGGAAACGATAATAACGTGAATATTTTTCGTTTCTATCATCCAAAGACTCTGCAAACCGTTTTTACGATTTTTGAAATTCCTAGGAGTGTTTTTGCTAACTTTCGCACACTTTCTCAGAATAGGGAACATAATATATGTTTTTTGAGTGCGTTGGGCCTTCTGGGACCGACAGATAGCTTAGCCAACTAAGATGATCTGTTTTACGTTTTGAGATGTGTCTTGTTGACTTTTGGTTGTTTTAATATTCTATTTTAGGATATAGTATTTTGGGTCTGTTAGGTTTTTACCAACCGTAACATTCAACCCTAATTTCTAAAGTCTCTAACGTTATACCCTAAACCATAACAGAAAACCTTAACCCTATAACCTACATCTAATTCATCACCATAAGCCCTAATTACTAACCATAAACCGTAACCAGAAAACCCAAACCCTAGAGAATAAGCAATATGCTCTAATCCCAAAACCTTAATCATTGAACCTTATCCGTGGAAACTATAATAACGTGAATATTTTGGCTCGTTTCTATCATCCAAACACTCTTCAAACCTTTTTTAAGATTTTTGAAGTTCCCAGGAGGGTTTTTGCTAACTTTCGCATACTTTCTCAGAATGGGGCACATAATATATGTTTTTTGAGTGCGTTAGGCCTTCTGGGACCGACAGATAGCTTGGCCAACTAAGATGAACTGTTTTACGTTTTGAGATGTGTTTTGTTGACTTTTAGGTTGTTTTTAATATTCTATTTTTGGATAACGTATTTTGGGTCCGTTAGGTTTTTACCAACCATAACATTCAACCTTAATTTCTAAAGTCTCTAACATTATACCCTAAACTATAAACACAAAACCTTAACCCTATAACCTACACCTAATCTATCACCATAAGCCCTAATTACTAACCATAAAAACTAACAATAAACCGTAACCAGAAACC
The DNA here is from genome assembly GCA_029959085.1 of Nemophila menziesii. Classification (NCBI taxonomy): domain Eukaryota; kingdom Viridiplantae; phylum Streptophyta; class Magnoliopsida; order Boraginales; family Hydrophyllaceae; genus Nemophila; species Nemophila menziesii. The sequence continues at coordinate 100,877,677 of JARWIR010000001.1, forward strand.
CCGAACCCCAGACAATAAACCCTATATCCTAATACCAAAACCTTAATTACTGAACCTTAACCACGGAAAGGATAATTACGTGAAGATTTTGGCTCGTTTCTATCACCCAAACTCTTTGCAAACCGTTTTTAAGATTTTTGAAGTAGCCGGGAGGAATTTTGCTAACTTTCGCATACCTTCTCAAAATGATGACTTCGCCATCTAAGATCATCTGTTTTACGATTTGAGATGTCTTTTATTGAATTTTAGGCTGTTTTTAATATTCTATTTTAGGATATCGTGTTTTGGATCCGTTTGGTTTTTACCAACCGTAACATTCAACCCTAATTTCAAAAGTCTCTAACATTATACTCTAAACCATAAAAACAAAACCTTAACCCTATAACCTAAACATAGTCCATCACCATAAGCCCTAATTACTAACAATAAACACTAACAATAAACCGTAACCAAAAACCCCAAACCCTAGACAATAAACCCTATACTCTAATCCCAAAACCTTAATCAGTGAACCCTAACCGTGGAAACGATAATAACGTGAATATTTTTCGTTTTTATCATCCAAACACTCTGCAAACCATTTTTACGATTTTTGAAGTTCCTGGGAGTGTTTTTGCTAACTTTCGCAAACTTTCTCAGAATAGGGAACAAAATATATGTTTTTTGAGTGCGTTGGGCCTTCTGGGACCGAAAGATAGCTTCGCCAACTAAGATGATCTGTTTTACGTTTTGAGATGTGTTTGGTTGAGTTTAAGGTTGTTTTAATATTCGATTTTAGGATATAGTATTTTGGGTCTGTTAGGTTATTACCAACCGTAACATTCAACCCTAATTTCTAAAGTCTCTAACGTTATACCCTAAACCATAAACACAAAACCTTAACCCTATAACCTACATCTAATCCATCACCATAAGCCCTAATTACTAACCATAAACACTAACAATAAACCGTAACCAGAAAACCCAAACCCTAGAGAATAAGCAATATGCTCTAATCCCAAAACCTTAATCATTGAACCTTATCCGTGGAAACGATAATAACGTGAATATTTTGGCTCGTTTCTATCATCCAAACACTCTTCAAACCGTTTTTAAGTTTTTGAAGTTCCCAGGAGGGTTTTTGCTAACTTTCGCATAGTTTCTCAGAATGGGGCACATAATATATGTTTTTTGAGTGTGTTGGGCCTTCTGGGACCGACAGATAACTTGGCCAACTAAGATGAACTGTTTTACGTTTTGAGATGTGTTTTGTTGACTTTTAGGTTGTTTTCAATATTCTATTTTAGCATAACGTATTTTGGATCCGTTAGGTTTTTACCAACCATAACATTCAACCTTAATTTCTAAAGTCTCTAACATTATACCCTAAACTATAAACACAAAACCTTAACCCTATAACCTACACCTAATCTATCACCATAAGCCCTAATTACTAACCATAAAAACTAACAATAAACCGTAACCAGAAACCCCGAACCCTAGACAATAAACCCTATATCCTAATACCAAAACCTTAATTACTGAACCCTAACCACGGAAAGGATAATTACGTGAAGATTTTGGCTCGTTTCTATCACCCAAACTCTTTGCAAACCGTTTTTAAGATTTTTGAAGTAGCCGGGAGGAATTTTGCTAACTCTCGCATTCCTTATCAAAATGATGGCTTCGCCATCTAAGATCATCTGTTTTACGTTTTGAGATGTCTTTTATTGAATTTTAGGCTGTTTTTAATATTCTATTTTAGGATATCGTGTTTTGGGTCCGTTTGGTTTTTACCAACCGTAACATTCAACCCTAATTTCAAAAGTCTCTAACATTATACTCTAAACCATAAAAACAAAACCTTAACCCTATAACCTAAACATAGTCCATCACCATAAGCCCTAATTACTAACAATAAACACTAACAATAAACCGTAACCAAAAACCCCAAACCCTAGACAATAAACCCTATACTCTAATCCCAAAACCTTAATCAGTGAACCCTAACCGTGGAAACGATAATAACGTGAATATTTTTCGTTTTTATCATCCAAACACTCTGCAAACCATTTTTACGATTTTTGAAGTTCCTGGGAGTGTTTTTGCTAACTTTCGCACACTTTCTCAGAATAGGGAACAAAATATATGTTTTTTGAGTGCGTTGGGCCTTCTGGGACCGAAAGATAGCTTCGCCAACTAAGATGATCTGTTTTACGTTTTGAGATGTGTTTGGTTGACTTTAAGGTTGTTTTAATATTCGATTTTAGGATATAGTATTTTGGGTCTGTTAGGTTATTACCAACCGTAACATTCAACCCTAATTTCTAAAGTCTCTAACGTTATACCCTAAACCATAAACACAAAACCTTAACCCTATAACCTACATCTAATCCATCACCATAAGCCCTAATTACTAACCATAAACACTAACAATAAACCGTAACCAGAAAACCCAAACCCTTGAGAATAAGCAATATGCTCTAATCCCAAAACCTTAATCATTGAAACTTATCCGTGGAAACAATAATAACGTGAATATTTTGGCTCGTTTCTATCATCCAAACACTCTTCAAACCGTTTTTAAGTTTTTGAAGTTCCCAGGAGGGTTTTTGCTAACTTTCGCATACTTTCTCAGAATGGGGCACATAATATATGTTTTTTGAGTGTGTTGGGCCTTCTGGGACCGACAGATAGCTTGGCCAACTAAGATGAACTGTTTTACGTTTTGAGATGTGTTTTGTTGACTTTTAGGTTGTTTTCAATATTCTATTTTAGGATAACGTATTTTGGGTCCGTTAGGTTTTTACCAACCATAACATTCAACCTTAATTTCTAAAGTCTCTAACATTATACCCTAAACTATAAACACAAAACCTTAACCCTATAACCTACACCTAATCTATCACCATAAGCCCTAATTACTAACCATAAAAACTAACAATAAACCGTAACCAGAAACCCCGAACCCCAGACAATAAACCCTATATCCTAATACCAAAACCTTAATTACTGAACCCTAACCACAGAAAGGATAATTACGTGAAGATTTTGGCTCGTTTCTATCACCCAAACTCTTTGCAAACCGTTTTTAAGATTTTTGAAGTAGCCGGGAGGAATTTTGCTAACTCTCGCATACCTTCTCAAAATGATGGCTTTGCCATCTAAGATCATCTGTTTTACGTTTTGAGATGTCTTTTATTGAATTTTAGGCTGTTTTTAATATTCTATTTTAGGATATCGTGTTTTGGGTCCGTTTGGTTTTTACCAACCGTAACATTCAACCCTAATTTCAAAAGTCTCTAACATTATACTCTAAACCATAAAACAAAACCTTAACCCTATAACCTAAACATAGTCCATCACCATAAGCCCTAATTATTAACAATAAACACTAACAATAAACCGTAACCAAAAACCCCAAACCCTAGACAATAAACCCTATACTCTAATACCAAATCCTTAATCAGTGAACCCTAACCGTGGAAACGATAATAACGTGAATATTTTTCGTTTTTATCATCCAAACACTATGCAAACCATTTTTACGATTTTTGAAGTTCCTGGGAGTGTTTTTGCTAACTTTCGCACACTTTCTCAGAATAGGGAACAAAATATATGTTTTTTGAGTGCGTTGGGCCTTCTGGGACCGAAAGATAGCTTCGCCAACTAAGATGATCTGTTTTACGTTTTGAGATGTGTTTGGTTGACTTTAAGGTTGTTTTAATATTAGATTTTAGGATATAGTATTTTGGGTCTGTTAGGTTATTACCAACCGTAACATTCAACCCTAATTTCTAAAGTCTCTAACGTTATACCCTAAACCATAAACACAAAACCTTAACCCTATAACCTACATCTAATCCATCACCATAAGCCCTAATTACTAACCATAAACACTAACAATAAACCGTAACCAGAAAACCCAAACCCTAGAGAATAAGCAATATGCTCTAGTCCCAAAACCTTAATCATTGAACCTTATCCGTGGAACCGATAATAACGTGAATATTTTGGCTCGTTTCTATCATCCAAACACTCTTCAAACCGTTTTTAAGTTTTTGAAGTTCCCAGGAGGGTTTTTGCTAACTTTCGCATACTTTCTCAGAATGGGGCACATAATATATGTTTTTTGAGTGTGTTGGGCCTTCTGGGACCGACAGTTAGCTTGGCCAACTAAGATGAACTGTTTTACGTTTTGAGATGTGTTTTGTTGACTTTTAGGTTGTTTTCAATATTCTATTTTAGGATAACGTATTTTGGGTCCGTTAGGTTTTTACCAACCATAACATTCAACCTTAATTTCTAAAGTCTCTAACATTATACCCTAAACTATAAACACAAAACCTTAACCCTATAACCTACACCTAATCTATCACCATAAGCCCTAATTACTAACCATAAAAACTAACAATAAACCGTAACCAGAAACCCCGAACCCCAGACAATAAACCCTATATCCTAATACCAAAACACTTAATTACTGAACCCTAACCACAGAAAGGATAATTACGTGAAGATTTTGGCTCGTTTCTATCACCCAAACTCTTTGCAAACCGTTTTTAAGATTTTTGAAGTAGCCGGGAGGAATTTTGCTAACTTTTGCATACCTTCTCAAAATGATGGCTTCGCCATCTAAGATCATCTGTTTTACGTTTTGAGATGTCTTTTATTGAATTTTAGGCTGTTTTTAATATTCTATTTTAGGATATCGTGTTTTGGGTCCGTTTGGTTTTTACCAACCGTAACATTCAACCCTAATTTCAAAAGTCTCTAACATTATACTCTAAACCATAAAAACAAAACCTTAACCCTATAACCTAAACATAGTCCATCACCATAAGCCCTAATTATTAACAATAAACACTAACAATAAACCGTAACCAAAAACCCCAAACCCTAGACAATAAACCCTATACTCTAATCCCAAAACCTTAATCACTGAACCCTAACCGTGGAAACGATAATAACGTGAATATTTTTCGTTTTTATCATCCAAACACTCTGCAACCATTTTTACGATTTTTGAAGTTCCTGGGAGTGTTTTTGCTAACTTTCGCACACTTTCTCAGAATAGGGAACAAAATATATGTTTTTTGAGTGCGTTGGGCCTTCTGGGACCGAAAGATAGCTTCGCCAACTAAGATGATCTGTTTTACGTTTTGAGATGTGTTTGGTTGACTTTAAGGTTGTTTTAATATTCGATTTTAGGATATAGTATTTTGGGTCTGTTAGGTTATTACCAACCGTAACATTCAACCCTAATTTCTAAAGTCTCTAACGTTATACCCTAAACCATAAACACAAAACCTTAACCCTATAATCTACATCTAATCCATCACCATAAGCCCTAATTACTAACCATAAACACTAACAATAAACCGTAACCAGAAAACCCAAACCCTAGAGAATAAGCAATATGCTCTAATACCAAAACCTTAATCATTGAACCTTATCCGTGGAAACGATAATAACGTGAATATTTTGGCTCGTTTCTATCATCCAAACACTCTTCAAACCGTTTTTAAGTTTTTGAAGTTCCCAGGAGGGTTTTTGCTAACTTTCGCATACTTTCTCAGAATGGGGCACATTTTGAGTGTGTTGGGCCTTCTGGGACCGACAGATAGCTTGGCCAACTAAGATGAACTGTTTTACGTTTTGAGATGTGTTTTGTTGACTTTTAGGTTGTTTTCAATATTCTATTTTAGGATAACGTATTTTGGGTCCGTTAGGTTTTTACCAACCATAACATTCAACCTTAATTTCTAAAGTCTCTAACATTATACCCTAAACTATAAACACAAAACCTTAACCCTATAACCTACACCTAATCTATCACCATAAGCCCTAATTACTAACCATAAAAACTAACAATAAACCGTAACCAGAAACCCCGAACCCCAGACAATAAACCCTATATCCTAATACCAAAACCTTAATTACTGAACCCTAACCACAGAAAGGATAATTACGTGAAGATTTTGGCTCGTTTCTATCACCCAAACTCTTTGCAAACCGTTTTTAAGATTTTTGAAGTAGCCGGGAGGAATTTTGCTAACTTTCGCATACCTTCTCAAAATGATGGCTTCGCCATCTAAGATCATCTGTTTTACGTTTTGAGATGTCTTTTATTGAATTTTAGGCTGTTTTTAATATTCTATTTTAGGATATCATGTTTTGGGTCCGTTTGGTTTTTACCAACCGTAACATTCAACCCTAATTTCAAAAGTCTCTAACATTATACTCTAAACCATAAAAACAAAACCTTAACCCTATAACCTAAACATAGTCCATCACCATAAGCCCTAATTACTAACAATAAACCGTAACCAAAAACCCCAAACCCTAGACAATAAACCCTATACTCTAATCCCAAAACCTTAATCACTGAACCCTAACCGTGGAAACGATAATAACATGAATATTTTTCGTTTTTATCATCCAAACACTCTGCAAACCATTTTTACGATTTTTGAAGTTACTGGGAGTGTTTTTGCTAACTTTCGCACACTTTCTCAGAATAGGGAACAAAATATATGTTTTTTGAGTGCGTTGGGCCTTCTGGGACCGAAAGATAGCTTCGCCAACTAAGATGATCTGTTTTACGTTTTGAGATGTGTTTGGTTGACTTTAAGGTTGTTTTAATATTCGATTTTAGGATATAGTATTTTGGGTCTGTTAGGTTATTACCAACCGTAACATTCAACCCTAATTTCTAAAGTCTCTAACGTTATACCCTAAACCATAAACACAAAACCTTAACCCTATAACCTACATCTAATCCATCACCATAAGCCCTAATTACTAACCATAAACACTAACAATAAACCGTAACCAGAAAACCCAAACCCTAGAGAATAAGCAATATGCTCTAATCCCAAAACCTTAATCATTGAACCTTATCCGTGGAAACGATAATAACGTGAATATTTTGGCTTGTTTCTATCATCCAAACACTCTTCAAACCGTTTTTAAGTTTTTGAAGTTCCCAGGAGGGTTTTTGCTAACTTTCGCATACTTTCTCAGAATGGGGCACATAATATATGTTTTTTGAGTGTGTTGGGCCTTCTGGGACCGACAGATAGCTTGGCCAACTAAGATGAACTGTTTTACGTTTTGAGATGTGTTTTGTTGACTTTTAGGTTGTTTTCAATATTCTATTTTAGGATAACGTATTTTGGGTCCGTTAGGTTTTTACCAACCATAACATTCAACCTTAATTTCTAAAGTCTCTAACATTATACCCTAAACTATAAACACAAAACCTTAACCCTATAACCTACACCTAATCTATCACCATAAGCCCTAATTACTAACCATAAAAACTAACAATAAAACGTAACCAGAAACCCCGAACCCTAGACAATAAACCCTATATCCTAATACCAAAACCTTAATTACTGAACCCTAACCACGGAAAGGATAATTACGTGAAGATTTTGGCTCGTTTCTATCACCCAAACTCTTTGCAAACCGTTTTTAAGATTTTTGAAGTAGCCGGGAGGAATTTTGCTAACTCTCGCATACCTTCTCAAAATGATGGCTTCGCCATCTAAGATCATCTGTTTTACGTTTTGAGATGTCTTTTATTGAATTTTAGGCTGTTTTTAATATTCTATTTTAGGATATCGTGTTTTGGGTCCGTTTGGTTTTTACCAACCGTAACATTCAACCCTAATTTCAAAAGTCTCTAACATTATACTCTAAACCATAAAAACAAAACCTTAACCCTATAACCTAAACATAGTCCATCACCATAAGCCCTAATTACTAACAATAAACACTAACAATAAACCGTAACCAAAAACCCCAAACCCTAGACAATAAACCCTATACTCTAATCCCAAAACCTTAATCAGTGAACCCTAACCGTGGAAACGATAATAACGTGAATATTTTTCGTTTTTATCATCCAAACACTCTGCAAACCATTTTTACGATTTTTGAAGTTCCTGGGAGTGTTTTCGCTAACTTTTGCACACTTTCTCAGAATAGGGAACAAAATATATGTTTTTTGAGTGCGTTGGGCCTTCTGGGACCGAAAGATAGCTTCGCCAACTAAGATGATCTGTTTTACGTTTTGAGATGTGTTTGGTTGACTTTAAGGTTGTTTTAATATTCGATTTTAGGATATAGTATTTTGGGTCTGTTAGGTTATTACCAACCCTAGTCTAGCTCCATTTTTAATTAATTTTCCTTCTCTTTTAATTAATTTTTTGTCTTTTGTTTATTAGATTTTACTTGTGTAACTTAGGTGGTTCAGGTGACATTGTTGAGGGTCAGTTTAAGTTGAGTAAACTAAACTTTAAAAATAGTTTATAAAGCTGATTGTTTATAAAGCTGATTGTTTGATTTACTTAAACCCTAGTTCAACTCAATGCACCCAACCTAACCACCAAAATTATAGAATTCGTAAAATCTAAAAATAGACTCCATTTTAATTTCAGATATCTCTACAACAATATTTATCTTTCATAAATCTAATTCAATTCCACTATAGTAAAACAAGTATACTAATTAAACAATTTAATAATACTATACAAAACTCATATAAACTTGTAGATACTTTTGATATTGTAATATAAACAAAATAATATTTAAAAAAATATAAGAATATGTTTTCTTATATAGTTTAATAAACAATATGCAACTGTATAGATAAGATATAAAATTTAGCCATATCAAAATAAAAATATATAGATCCATATAGATATGTTAAATACCAATGGATATATTTTATGGAAATTTGGGGTATTTTGAAAGATCGGATGTCCATGAGATAATTCACATTGAAGATTAAGGGCCACAACTGGTTTTACCCATTCATTTTATTTCACAAAAAAAATGTCATCAATGAATTGTCTTTATTTGGTTTAATATTGAATGTGAAAAATATTTTTTCCTTGATTTCTAAATATTTCATCAATGAGTTGTCAGTATAAATGTTTACACTACATATACAAGAAACAATTGTATCTATTGGATTTTGGTTTGAATGTACTTATATAATCCATTCGACTTAAACCTCTACCTAAACAATGGCCCAACATGATTTTTTTCTAGTTTAAACTATCATCAGTCAAATTTGTTTTAAGCTAATTCTTTTAAAGTTTAGTTTACTCAACTTAAACTGACCCTCAACAATGTCACCTGAACCACCTAAGTTACACAAGTAAAATCTAATAAACAAAAGACAAAAAATTAATTAAAAGAGAAGGAAAAACAACCCTAGTTCAGGTAATAACCTAGTCTAGGGTTGAATGTTACGGTTGGTAATAACCTAACAGACCCAAAATACTATATCCTAAAATCGAATATTAAAACAACCTTAACGTTATTATCAAAATAATTTACTTATGTACCAAATATATAAGAGTTCATTTTTTATCATATATATATATATTATATATATATCTTAATGGTTAATGAATATGTTAATTTTAGTATGGTTTTTAAGCCATAATGTAAATGAAACAAAATAAAAAAGTTACCAGTTAGATTTTACTTGTGTAACTTATGTGGTTCAGGTGACATCGTTGAGATTTAAGTTAAGTAAACTAAACTTTAAAAGATTTAGCTTAAAACAAATTTGACTGATGATAGTTTAAACTAGAAAAAAATCATGTTGGGCCATTGTTTAGGTAGAGGATTAAGTCGAATGGATTATATAAGTACATTCAAATCAAAAGCCAATATATACAATTGTTGCTTGTATATGTAGTGTAAACATTTATAAAGACAACTCATTGATGAAATATTTTGAAATCAAGAAAAAAAAATTCTTTCACATATAATTTTAAATCAAATAAAGACAATTCATTGATTACATTTTTTTGTGAAATAAAATGAATGGGTAAAACCAGTTGTGGGCCTTAATCTTCAATGTGAATTGCGCTCATGGACATCTATCTTTCAAAATACCCAACTTTCCATAAAATATATCCATTAGTATTTAACATATCTATATGGATCTATATATTTTTATTTTGATATGGCTAAATTTTATATCTTATCTATACAGTTGCATATTGTTTATTAAATTATATAAGAAAACATATGCTTATATTTATTTTAAATATATTTTTGTTTATATTACAATATCGAAAGTATCTACAAGTTTATATGATTTTGGTATAGTAGTATTAAATTGTTTAATTAGTATACTTGTTTTGTTATAGTTGAATTGAATTAGATTTATGAAAGATTAATATTGTTGTAGAGATATCTAAAAATAAAGTGTAGTCTAGATTTTACGAATTCTATAATTTTGATGGTAGGGTTTAAGTAAAGCAAACAATCAGCTTTATAAATCAGACCAATGATGAGACCAAATTTAAGAAAAGCCTATTTTTGGGTGCTTGTTTTGGCCAATTTAGGTGGGGTTCATGCTCATCAGTAACTACCTCTATTATAAAAGAGCTTATATACTTAATATATAAGCATATTCGGCCCAAAAGTAAAAAATCATAATGTGTTTACTTGAATATGCAGTGTGAAACCAAATAAAGGCACTTCATGGATGACACATTTGATATGAAATTAAGGAAAGACAAAAAATATCATCTATAGTAGGTGTGAAACTAAAAGATAAAAACTCATCATTCGCACATTTAATGTAAAACTATAACAAGACATATCATCATTAACACTTTCGGTGTGATATCAATAAACACAACTCATGGGTGTTTAACTTGGAGATAAAAACACTTTTGTAATTTTTTTTCAAATTGATTGTTTCCAAAATGTGACAAATATTGGTTTTCGTTATATTTGATCTATAATAAGAGTACAATAATTAAATGCGTTATTAGTATGAGATTTTTCATTCAAGAAACATATACTTAAAGTTACAATTTCTATACCTATGTTAGAATGTTATAAATATATTATAAATAATGAAAAAACAAAATTATACAATATTATACAATATTTAAATAAAAAAAATCCAAAATGGATATGTTAAATCGTTCTTGAAATATGCTTCAACACAGCTATAAAACCTCTTTAAAGTTACAATTTCTATACCTATGTTAGAATGTTAGTTAAAGAACGAAAGAACATACAAAAATCACGGTCAACAAAACCTCATGAATAAGTTTATGTTGGAAAGTTAGATCTATTATTCTGATCTGCCATGGAAAGTTAGATCTACTATAGATATATAGGGATATTTGGAGGATAAAAATATAGATTTAACAAATTTTTATTAAATTATATTTAACTTTACTAGTGAAAACATAATTTCATAAGGGGATGTATATCATAGCATGCATCACAATAAAAAAACTTTGTGGTAAAATATTTTGACTACGATAAAATTATATTAATGTTGTATTGGATATCACATATTCAATCAATATTCATGGACAACAAATTTAAAATGGAATCACAATCTGATTGATGATCATGATATTTCAAACGTAAACCTTAAACCATACAACTTTATGTTTTCTTTCACTTTAACCTTAACCTTAACCTTAATTTGAACTTTATCCATAACATAAAACTTCAATACCTTGATCTTAATTTTTTTAACCATAACCTTGAAACTTGTGAACCTTGAATCTTGAAACTTAAATGTTAAACGTAAATATTAAATCTTAACCTTAAAATTAACTTTTAACCATTCCCTTAACCTTTAAATTGACTTTTTCCTTTCCATAAACCTTGATCTTTAACCTTAACCTTAACTTTCATCTTGAAGTTTGCCTTTTACATTTCCTTAAATGTTGAACTTTAAACCTTAAATTTAACCTTAACTTTGCTGGTAAAATTATTCTATACAATTCGAAATAAGTTGTAATTTAGTGCCTAACATAATTTGTCTGTGTATCATAACATTCATACAAATATAAAGCTATTGTAGTAAATACACATTTAGAGGCCTCAAAATTATAAAATAATATTTTTAAAGGCCTAACTAAATTTTTGTTTTCATTTAAGACATGGTTGTTTAATTTTGGTTTAAAATATATTCAAATATTTCATATATTCACTTTTCTACCATTCTCCGAATACACTATTTTTAATTTTTTATTGCATTATAAATCCCTACAATTATACATATTGTTTAGATTTTATTTCAATGTCTTTCTTTCTTATGGTTCGTGTTATAATTCAGTGGGCACTGTTTTTAATTAATTTTCCTTCTCTTTTAATTAATTTTTTGTCTTTTGTTTATTAGATTTTACTTGTGTAACTTAGGTGGTTCAGGTGACATTGTTGAGGGTCAGTTTAAGTTGAGTAAACTAAACTTTAAAAATAGTTTATAAAGCTGATTGTTTATAAAGCTGATTGTTTGATTTACTTAAACCCTAGTTCAACTCAATGCACCCAACCTAACCACCAAAATTATAGAATTCGTAAAATCTAAAAATAGACTCCATTTTAATTTCAGATATCTCTACAACAACGTTAAAGTCAACCAAACACATCTCAAAACGTAAAACAGATCATCTTAGTTGGCGAAGCTATCTTTCGGTCCCAGAAGGCCCAACGCACTCAAAAAACATATATTTTGTTCCCTATTCTGAGAAAGTGTGCGAAAGTTAGCAAAAACACTCCCAGGAACTTCAAAAATCGTAAAAATGGTTTGCAGAGTGTTTAGATGATAGAAACGAAAAATATTCACGTTATTATCGTTTCCACGGTTAGGGTTCACTGATTAAGGTTTTGGGATTAGAGTATAGGGTTTATTGTCTAGGGTTTGGGGTTTTTGGTTACGGTTTATTGTTAGTGTTTATTGTTAGTAATTAGGGCTTATGGTGATGGACTATGTTTAGGTTATAGGGTTAAGGTTTTGTTTTTATGGTTTAGAGTATAATGTTAGAGACTTTAGAAATTAGGGTTGAATGTTACGGTTGGTAAAAACCAAACGGACCCAAAACACGATATCCTAAAATAGAATATTAAAAACAGCCTAAAATTCAATAAAAGACATCTCAAAACGTACAGATGATCTTAGATGGCGAAGCCATCATTTTGAGAAGGTATGCGAAAGTTAGCAAAATTCCTCCCGGCTACTTCAAAAATCTTAAAAACGGTTTGCAAAGAGTTTGGGTGATAGAAACGAGCAAAAATCTTCACGTTATTATCCTTTCCGTGGTTAGGGTTCAGTAATTAAGGTTTTGGTATTAGGATATAGGGTTTATTGTCTGGGGTTTGGGGTTTCTGGTTACGGTTTATTGTTAGTGTTTATGGTTAGTAATTAGGGCTTATGGTGATGGATTAGATGTAGGTTATAGGATTAAGGTTTTGTGTTTATGGTTTAGGTTATAACGTTAGAGACTTTAGAAATTAGGGTTGAATGTAACCATAAGCCCTAATTACTAACCATAAACACTAACAATAAACCGTAACCAGAAAACCCAAACCCTAGAGAATAAGCAATATGCTCTAATCCCAAAACCTTAATCATTGAACCTTATCCGTGGAAACGATAATAACGTGAATATTTTGGCTCGTTTCTATCATCCAAACACTCTTCAAACCGTTTTTAAGTTTTTGAAGTTCCCAGGAGGGTTTTTGCTAACTTTCGCATACTTTCTCAGAATGGGGCACATAATATATGTTTTTTGAGTGTGTTAGGCCTTCTGGGACCGACAGATAGCTTGGCCAACTAAGATGAACCTTAACCCTATAACCTACATCTAATCCATCACCATAAGCCCTAATTACTAACCATAAACACTAACAATAAACCGTAACCAGAAAACCCAAACCCTAGAGAATAAGCAATATGCTCTAATCCCAAAACCTTAATCATTGAACCTTATCCGTGGAAACGATAATAACGTGAATATTTTGGCTCGTTTCTATCATCCAAACACTCTTCAAACCGTTTTTAAGTTTTTGAAGTTCCCAGGAGGGTTTTTGCTAACTTTCGCATACTTTCTCAGAATGGGGCACATAATATATGTTTTTTGAGTGCGTTGGGCCTTCTGGGACCGACAGATAGCTTGGCCAACTAAGATGAACTGTTTTACGTTTTGAGATGTGTTTTGTTGACTTTTAGGTTGTTTTTAATATTCTGTTTTAGGATAACGTATTTTGGGTCCGTAAGGTTTTTACCAACCATAACATTCAAACTTAATTTCTAAAGTCTCTAACGTTATACCTAAACTATAAACACAAAACCTTAACCCTATGACCTACACCTAATCTATCACCATAAGCCCTAATTACTAACCATAAAAACTAACAATAAAGCGTAACCAGAAACCCCGAACCCCAGACAATAAACCCTATACCCGAATACCAAAACCTTAATTACTGAACCCTAACCACGGAAAGGATAATAACGTGAAGATTTTGGCTCGTTTCTATCACCCAAACTCTTTGCAAACCGTTTTTAAGAATTTTGAAGTTCCCAGGAGGGTTTTTGCTAACTTTCGCATACTTTCTCAGAATGGGGCACATAATATATGTTTTTTGAGTGCGTTGGGCCTTCTGGGACCGACAGATAGCTTGGCCAACTAAGATGAACTGTTTTACGTTTTGAGATGTGTTTTGTTGACTTTTAGGTTGTTTTTAATATTCTATTTTAGGATAACGTATTTTGGGTCCGTAAGGTTTTTACCAACCATAACATTCAACCTTAATTTCTAAAGTCTCTAACGTTATACCCTAAACTATAAACACAAAACCTTAACCCTATGACCTATACCTAATCTATCACCATAAGCCCTAATTACTAACCATAAAAACTAACAATAAAGCGTAACCAGAAACCCCGAACCCCAGACAATAAACCCTATACCCTAATACCAAAACCTTAATTACTGAACCCTAACCACGGAAAGGATAATAACGTGAAGATTTTGGCTCGTTTCTATCACCCAAACTCTTTGCAAACCGTTTTTAAGAATTTTGAAGTAGCTGGGAGGAATTTTGCTAACTTTAACATACCTTCTCAAAATGACGGCTTCGCCATCTAAGATCATCTGTTTTACGTTTTGAGATGTCTTTTATTGACTTTTAGGCTGTTTTTAATATTCTATTTTAGGAAATCGTGTTTTGGGTCCGTTTGGTTTTTACCAACCGTAACATTCAACCCTAATTTCTAAAGTCTCTAACATTATACTCTAAACCATAAAAACAAAACCTTAACCCTATAACCTAAACATAGTCCATCACCATAAGCCCTAATTACTAACAATAAACACTAACAATAAACCGTAACCAAAAACCCCAAACCCTAGACAATAAACCCTATACTCTAATCCCAAAACCTTAATCATTGAACCCTAACCGTGGAAACAATAATAACGTGAATATTTTTCGTTTCTATCATCCAAACACTCTGCAAACCGTTTTTACGATTTTTGAAGTTCCTAGGAGTGTTTTTGCAAACTTTCGCACACTTTCTCAGAATAGGGAACAAAATATATGTTTTTTGAGTGCGTTGGGCCTTCTGGGACCGACAGATAGCTTCGCCAACTAAGATGATCTGTTTTACGTTTTGAGATGTGTTTTGTTGACTTTAAGGTTGTTTTAATATTCTATTTTAGGATATAGTATTTTGGGTCTGTTAGGTTTTTACAACCCGTAACATTCAACCCTAATTTCTAAAGTCTATAACGTTATACCCTAAACCATAAACATAAAACCTTAACCCTATAACCTACATCTAATCCATCACCGTAAGCCCTAATTACTAACCATAAACACTAACAATAAACCGTAACCAGAAAACCCAAACCCTAGACAAGAAACAATGTGCTCTAATCCGAAAACCTTAATTATTGAACCTTAACCATGGAAACGATAATAACGTGAATATTTTGGCTCGTTTCTATGATCCAAACACTCTTCAAACCATATTTAAGATTCTTGAAGTTCCCAGGAGGGTTTTTGCTAACTTTCACATACTTTTTCAGAATGGGGCACATAATATATGTTTTTTGAGTGCGTTGGGCCTTCTAGGACCGACAGATAGCTTGGACAACTAAAATGATCTGTTTTACGTTTTGAGATGTGTTTTGTAGGTTGTTTTTAATAGTCTATATTAGGATAACGTATTTTGGGTCCGTTAGGTTTTTACCAACCATAACATTCAACCCTAATTTCTAAAGTCTCTAACGTTATACCCTAAACTATAAACACAAAACCTTAACCCTATAACCTACACCTAATCTATCACCATAAGCCCTAATTACTAACCATAAACACAAACAATAAAGCGTAACCAGAAACCCCAAACCCGTGACAATAAACCCTATACACTAATCCCAAAACCTTAATCATTGAACCCTAAACAAGGAAAGGATAATAACGTGAAGATTTTGGCTCGTTTCTATCACCCAAACACTTTGCAAACTGTTTTTTAAGATTTTTGAAGTTCCCGGGAGGTTTTTTGCAAACTTTTGCATACCTTCTCAAAATGATGGCTTCGCCATCTAAAACCATCTGTTTTACGTTTTGAGATGTGTTTTATTTACTTTTAGGCTGTTTTAAATTTTCTATTTTAGGATATCGATTGTGGGTCCATTTGGTTTTTACCAACCGTATCATTCAACCCTAATTTCTAAAGTCTCTAACATTATACTCTAAACCATAAACACAAAACTTTAACCCTATAACCTACACATAATCCATCACCATAAACCCTAATTACTAACCTTAAACACTAACAATAAACCGTAACCAAAAACCCCAAACCCTAGACAATATTCCCTATACTCTAATCCTAAAACCTTAATCACTGAACCCTTACCGTGGAAACGATAATAACGTGAATATTTTGGCTCGTTTCTATCATCCAAACACTCGTCAAACCGTTTTTAAGATTTTTGAAGTTACTAGGACGGTTTTTGCTAACTTTCACATATTTTCTCAGAATGGGGCACATAATATATGTTTTTTGAGTGCGTTGGGCCTTCTGGGACCGACAGATAGCTTTGCCAACTAAGATGATCTGTTTTACGTTTTGAGATGTGTTTTGTTGACTTTTAGGTTGTTTTTAATATTCTATTTTAAGATAACGTATTTTGGGTCCGTTAGGTTTTTACCAACCATAACATTCAACCTTAATTTCTAAAGTCTCTAACGTTATACCCTAAACTATAAACACAAAACCTTAACCCTATAACCTACACCTAATTTATCACCATAAGCCCTAATTACTAACCATAAAAACTAACAATAAACCGTAACCAGAAAGCCCAAACCCCAGACAATAAACCCTATACCCTAATACCAAAACCTTAATTACTGAACCCTAACCACGGAAAGAATAATAACGTGAAGATTTTGGCTCGTTTCTATCACCCAAAATCTTTGCAAACCGTTTTTAAGATTTTTGAAGTTCCCGGGAGGAATTTTGCTAACATTCGCATACCTTCTCAAAATGATGGTGTCGCCATCTAAGATCATCTGTTTTACGTTTTGAGATGTCTTTTATTGACTTTTAGGCTATTTTTAATATTCTATTTTAGGATATCGTATTTTGGGTCCGTTTAATTTTTACCTACCGTAACATTCAACCCTAATTTCTAAAGTCTCTAACATTATACTCTAAACCATAAACACAAAACCTTAACCCTATAACCTAAACATAGTCCATCACCATAATCCCTAATTACTAACAATAAACACTAACAATAAACCGTAACCAAAAACCCCAAACCCTAGACAATAAACCCTATACTCTAATCCCAAAACCTTAATCATTGAACCCTAACCGTGGAAACGATAATAACGTGAATATATTTCGTTTCTATCATCCAAACACTCTGCAAACCATTTTTACTATTTTTGAAGTTCCTAGGAGGATTTTTGCTAACTTTCGCACACTTTCTCAGAATGAGGAACATAATATATATTTTTCGAGTGCGTTGGGCCTTCTGGGACCGACAGATAGCTTCGCCAACTAAGATGATCTATTTTACGTTTTGAGATGTGTTTTGTTGACTTTAAGGATGTTTTAATATTCTATTTTAGGATATAGTATTTTGGGTATGTTAGGTTTTTTCCAACCGTAACATTCAACCCTAATTTCTAAAGTCTCTAACGTTATACCCTAAACCATAAACACATAACCTTAACCCTATAACATACACCTAATCCATCACCATAAGCCCTAATTACTAACCATAAACACTAAAAATAAACCGTAACCAGAAACCCCAAACCCTAGACAAGAAACAATATGCTCTAATCCGAAAACCTTAATCATTGAACCTTAACCATGGAGACGATAATAACGTGAATATTTTGGCTCGTTTCTATCATCCAAACACTCTTCAAACCATATTTACGATTCTTGAAATTCCCAGGAGGGTTTTTGCTAACTTTCACATACTTTTTCAGAATGGGGCACATAATATATGTTTTTTGAGTGCGTTGGGCCTTCTGGGATCGACAAATAGCTTGGACAACTAAAATGATCTGTTTTACGTTTTGAGATGTGTTTTGTTGAGTTTTAGGTTGTTTTTAATATTCTATATCAGGATAACGTATTTTGGGTCCGTTAGGTTTTTACCAACCATAACATTCAACCCTATTTTCTAAAGTCTCCAACGTTATACCCTAAATTATAAACACAAAACCTTAACCCTATAACCTACACCTAATCTATCACCATAAGCCCTAATTACTAACCATAAACACAAACAATAAAGCGTAACCAGGAACCCCAAACCCGTGACAATAAACCCTATACACTAATCCCAAAACGTTAATCACTGATTACTAAACAAGGAAAGAATAATAACGTGAAGATTTTGGCTCGTTTCTATCACCCAAACACTTTGCAAACTGTTTTTTAAGATTTTTGAAGTTCCCGGGAGGATTTTTGCTAACTTTCGCATACCTTCTCAAAATGATGGCTTCGCCATCTAAAATCATCTGTTTTACGTTTTGAGATGTGTTTTATTTACTTTTAGGCTGTTTTAAATATTCTATTTTAGGATATCGATTTTGGGTCCATTTGGTTTTTACCAACCGTAACATTCAACCCTAATTTCTAAAGTCTCTAACATTATACTCTAAACCATAAACACAAAACTTTAACCCTATAACCTACACATAATCCATCACCATAAACCCTAATTACTAACCTTAAACACTAACAATAAACCGTAACCAAAAACCCCAAACCCCAGACAATATTCCCTATACTCTAATCCCAAAACCTTAATCACTGAACCCTAACCATGGAAACAATAATAACGTGAATATTTTGGCTCGTTTCAATCATCCAAACACTCTGCAAATCGTTTTTACTATTTTTGAAGTTCCTAGGAGGATTTTTGCTAACTTTCGTACAGTTTCTCAGAATGGTAAACAAAATATATGTTTTTTGAGTACGTTGGGCCTTCTGGGACCGACGGAAAGCTTCGCCAACTAAGATGATCTATTTTACGTTTTGAGATGTGTTTTGTTGACTTTAAGGTTGTTTTAATATTCTATTTTAGGATATAGTATTTTGGGTCTGTTAGGTTTTTACCAACCGTAACATTCAACCCTAATTTCTAAAGTCTCTAACGTTATACCCTAAACCATAAACACATAACCTTAACCCTATAACCTACACCTAATCATCCACCATAAGCCCTAAATACTAACCATAAACACTAACAATTAACCGTAACCAGAAACCCCAAACCCTAGACAATAAACAATATGCTCTAATCCAAAAACCTTAATCATTAAACCTTAACCGTGGAAACGATAATAACGTGAATAATTTGGCCCGTTTCTATACTCCAAACACTCTTCAAACCGTTTTTAAGATTTTTGAAGTTCCTAGGAGGGTTTTTGCTAACTTTCGCATACTTTCTCAGAATGGGGCACATAATATATGTTTTTTGAGTGCGTTGGGCCTTCTGGGACCGACAAATCGCTTCGCCAAATAAGATGATCTGTTTTACGTTTTGAGATGTGTTTCGTTGGCCTTTAGATTGTTTTTTAAATTCTATTTTAGGATATCGTATTTTGGGTCCGTTAGGTTTTTACCAAACGTAACATTCAACCCTAATTTCTAAAGTCTCTAACGTTATACCCTAAACCATAAACACAAAGTTTTAACCCTATAACCTACACCTCATCCATCACCATAATCCCTAATTAATAACCATAAACACTAATAGTTAACTGTAACCAGAAACCCTAAATCCTAGACAATAAACCATATGCTCTAATCCCAAAACCTTAAAAATTGAACCTTAACTGTGGAAACGATAATAACGTGAATATTTTGGCTCGTTTCTATCATCCAAACAATCTTCAAACCGTATTTAAGTTTTTTTAAGTTCCCAGGAGGGTTCTTGCTAACTTCCGCATACTTTTTCAGAATGGGGCACATAATATATGTTTTTTGAGTGCGTTGGGCCTTCTGGGACCGACAGATAGCTTTGCCAACTAAGATGATCTGTTTTACGTTTTGTGATGTGTTTTGTTGACTTTTAGTTTGTTTTTAATATTCTATTTTAGCAAATCGTATTTTGGGTCCGTTTAGTTTTTACCAACCGTAACATTCAACTCTAATTTCTAAACTCTATAACGTTATACCCTAAACCATAAACACAAAACCTTAACCCTATATCCTACACCTAATCCATCACCATAAGCCCTAATTACTAACCATAAACACTAACAATAAACCATAACCAGAAACCTCAAAACCGCAGACAATAAACCATATGCTCTAATCCGAAAACCATAATCATTGAACCTTAACCGTGGAAACGATAATAACGTGAGGCTTGTTTCTATCATCCAAACACTCTTCAAACCGTTTTTAAAACTTTTGAAGTTCCCAGGAGGGTTTTTGCTAACTTTCGCATACTTTCTTAGAATGGGGCACATAATATATGTTTTTTGAGTGCGTTGGGCCTTCTGGGATCGACAAATCGCTTCGCCAAATAAGATGATCTGTTTTACGTTTTGAGATGTGTTTCGTTGACTTTTAGGTTGTTTTTAATATTCTATTTTAGGATATCGTGCATTGGGTCAGTTAGGTTTTTACCAACCGTAAATTCAACCCTAATTTTTAAAGTCTCTAATGTTATACCCTAAACCATAAACACAAAATTTTAACCCTATAACCTACACCTCATCCATCACCGTAATCCCTAATTACTAACCATAAACACTAATAATTAACCGTAACCTGAAACCCCAAACCCTAGACAATAAACCATATGCTCTAATCCAAAACCTTAATAATTGATCCTTAACCGTGGAAACGATAATAACGTGAATATTTTGGCTCTTTTCTATCATCCAAACAATCTTCAAACCGTATTTAAGATTTTTGAAGTTCCCAGGAGGGTTCTTGCAAACTTCCGCATACTTTCGCAGAATGGGGCACATAATATATGTTTTTTGAGTGTGTTGGGCCTTCTGGGACCGACAGATACCTTCGCCAACTAAGATGATCTTTTTTACGTTTTGAGATGTGTTTTGTTGACTTTTAGGTTGTTTTTATTATTCTATTTTAGGATATCGTATTTTGGATCAGTTAGGTTTTTAACAACCATAACATTCAACCCTAATTTCTAAAGTCTCTAACGTTATACCCTAAACCATAAACACAAAACCTTAACCTTATAACGTACACCTAGTCCATCACCATAAGCCCTAATTACTAACCATAAACACTAACAATAAACCGTAACCGGAAACCCCAAACCCTAGACAATAAACCCTATACTCTAATCCCAAAACCATAATCATTGAACCCTAACCGTGGAAATGATAATAACGTGAATATTTTGGCTCGTTTCTATCATCCAAACACTCTGCAAACCGTTTTAAAGATTTTTGAAGTTCCCAGGAGGGTTTTTGCTATCTTTCGCATACTTTCTCAGAGTGGGGCACATAATATATGTTTTTTGAGTCCATTGGGCCTTCTGGGACAGACAGATAGCTTCACCAACTAAGATGATCTGTTTTACATTTTTAGATGTGTTTTTTTGACTTTTAGGTTGTTTTTAATATTCTGTTTTAGGATAACGTATTTTGGGTCCGTTAGGGTTTTATCAACTGTAACATTCAACCCTAATTTCTGATGTCTCTAATGTTATACCCTAAACTATAAACACAAAACCTTAACCCTGTAACCTACACCTAATCTATCACCGTAAGCCCTAATTACTAACCATAAACACTAACAATAAACCGTAACCAGAAACCCCAAACCCCAGACAATAAAACCTATACCCTAATCCCAAAACCTTAATCACTGAACACTAACTATGGAAAGGATAATAACGTGAATATTTTGGCTCGTTTCTATCACCCAAATACTCTGCAATCCGTTTTTAAGATTTTTGAAGTTCCTGGGAGGATTTTTGCTAACTTTCGCATACCTTCTCAGAATGATGGGTTCGCCATCAAAGATCATATATTTTACGTTTTGAGATGTGTTTTATTGACTTTTAGGTTGTATTTAATATTCTATTTTAAGATATCGTATTTTGGGTCTGTTTGGTTTTTACCAACCGTAACATTCAACCCTAATTTCTAAAGACTCTAACATTATACCCTAAACCATAAACACAAAAGCTTAACCCTATAACCTACACCTAATCCATCACCATAAGCCCTAATTACTAACCATAAAAACTAACATTAAACCGTAACCAAAAACCCCAAACCCTAGACAATAAACCCTATACTCTAATCCCCAAACCTTAATCACTGAACCCTAACCATGGAAAGGATAATAACGTGAATATTTTGGCTCGTTTCTATCATCCAAACACTCTTCAAACCATTTTTAAGATTCTTGAAGTTCCCAGGAGGGTTTTTGCTAACTTTCACATACTTTCTCAGAATGAGGTACATAATATATGTTTTTTGAGTGCGTTGGGCCTTCTGGGACCGACAGATAGCTTGGACAACTAAAATGATCTGTTTTACGTTTTGAGATGGGTTTTGTTGAGTTTTAGGTTGTTTTTAATATTCTATATTAGGATAACGTATTTTGGGTCCCTTAGGTTTTTACCAACCATAACATTCAACCCTAATTTCTATAGTCTCTAACGTTATACCATAAACTATAAACACAAAACCTTAACCCTATAACCTACACCTAATCTATCACCATAAGCCCTAATTAGTAACCATAAACACAAACAATAAAGCGTAACCAGAAACCCCAAACCCGTGACAATAAACCCTATACACTAATCCCAAAACCTTAATCACTGAACCCTAAACAAGGAAAGGATAATAACGTGAAGATTTTGGCTCGTTTATATCACCCAAACACTTTGCAAACTGTTTTTTAAAATTTTTGAAGTTCCCGGAAGGATTTTTGCTAACTTTCGCATACCTTCTCAAAATGATGGCTTCGCCATCTAAAATCATTTGTTTTACGTTTTGAGATGTGTTTATTTACTTTTAGGCTGTTTTTAATATTCTATTTTAGGATATCGATTTTGGGTCCATTTGGTTTTTACCAACCGTAACATTCAACCCTAATTTCTAAAGTCTCTAACATTATACTCTAAACCATAAACACAAAACCTTAACCCTATAACCTACACATAATCCATCACCATAAACCCTAATTACTAACCATAAACACTAACAATAAACCGTAACCAAAAACCCCAAACCCTAGACAATAATCCCTATACTCTAATCCCAAAACCTTAATCACTGAACCCTAACCGTGGAAACGATAATAACGTGAATATTTTTCGTTTCTATCATCCAAACACTCTGCAAACCGTTTTTACTATTTTTGAAGTTCCTAGGAGGATTTTTGCTAACTTTCGTACACTTTCTCAGAATGGGGAACATAATATATGTTTTTTGAGTGCGTTGGACCTTCTGGGAACGACAGAAAGCTTCGCCAACTAAGATGATCTATTTTACGTTTTGAGATGTGTTTTGTTGACTTTAAGGTTGTTTTAATATTCTATTTTAGGATATAGTATTTTGGGTCAGTTATGTTTTTACCAACTGTAACATTCAACCCTAATTTCTAAAGTCTACCCTAAACCATAAACACATAACCTTAACCCTATAACCTACACCTAATCATCCACCATAAGCCGTAATTACTAACCATAAAAACTAACAATAAACCGTAACCAGAAACCCCAAACCCTAGACAATAAACAATATGCTCTAATCCCAAAACCTTAATCATTAAACCTTAACCGTGGAAACGATTATAACGTGAATATTTTGGCTCGTTTCTATACTCCAAACACTCTTCAAACAGTTTTTAAGATTTTTGAAGTTCCCAGGAGTGTTTTTGCTAACTTTCGCATACTTTCTCAGAATGGGGCACATAATATATGTTTTTTGAGTGCGTTCGGCCTTCTGGCACCGACAAATCGCTTCGCCAAATAATATGGTCTGTTTTACGTTTTGAGATGTGTTTCGTTGGCCTTTAGATTGTTTTTTAAATTCAATTTTAGGATATCGTATTTTGGGTCTTACAAAACGTAACATTCAACCCTAATTTCTAAAGTCTCTAACGTTATACCCTAAACCATAAACACAAAGTTTAACCCTATAACTTACACCTCATCCATCACCATAATCCCTAATTACTAACCATAAACACTAATAGTAAACCGTAACCAGAAAACCTAAATCCTAGACAATAAACCATATGCTCTAATCCCAAAACCTTAATAATTGAACCGTAACTGTGGAAACGATAATAACGTGAATATTTTGGCTCGTTTCTATCATCCAAACAATCTTCAAACCGTATTTAAGATTTTTGAAGTTCCCATGAGGGTTCTTGCTAACTTCCGCATACTTATTCAGAATGGGACACATAATATATGTTTTTTGAGTGCGTTGGGCCTTCTGGGACCAACAAATAGCTTCGCCAACTAAGATGATCTGTTTTACGTTTTGAAATGTGTTTTGTTGACTTTTAGTTTGTTTTTAATATTCTATTTTAGCAAATTGTATTTTGGGTCCGTTAGGTTTTTACCAACCGTAATATTCAACCCTAATTTCTAAACTCTATAACATTATACCCTAAACCATAAACACAAAACCTTAACCCTATAACCTACACCTAATCCATCACCATAAGCCCTAATTACTAACCATAAACACTAACAATAAACTGTAACCAGAAACCTCAAAACCACAGACAATAAACCATATGCTCTAATCCGAAAACCATAATCATTGAACCTTAACCGTGGAAACGATAATAACGTGAGGCTTGATCCTATCATCCAAACACTCTTCAAACCGTTTTTAAAATTTTTGAAGTTCCCAGGAGGGATTTTGCTAACTTCCGCATACTTTCGCAGAGTGGGGCACATAATATATGTTTTTTGAGTGCGTTGGGCCTTCTGGGACCGACAGATACCTTCGCCAACTAAGATGATCAGTTTTACGTTTTGAGATGTGTTTTGTTGTCTTTTAGGTTGTTTTTAATATTCTATTTTAGGATATCGTATTTTGGATCAGTTAGGTTTTTACCAACCATAACATTCAACCCTAATTTCTAAAGTCTCTAACGTTATACCCTAAACCATAAACACAAAACCTTAACCCTATAACGTACACCTAGTCCATCACCATAAGCCCTAATTACGAACCATAAACACTAACAATAAACCGTAACCAGAAACCCCAAACCCTAGACAATAAACCTTATACTCTAATCCCAAAACCATAATCACTGACCCTAACCGTGGAAACGATAATAAAGTGAATATTTTGGCTCGTTTCTATCATCCAAACACTCTGCAAACCGTTTTAAAGATTTTTGAAGTTCCCAGGAGGGTTTTTGCTAACTTTCGCATACTTTCTCAGAGTGGGGCACATAATATATGTTTTTTGAGTCCATTGGGCCTTCTGGGACAAACAGATAGCTTCACCAACTAAGATGATCTGTTTTACATTTTTAAATGTGTTTTTTTGACTTTTAGGTTGTTTTTAATATTCTATTTTAGGATAACGTATTTTGGGTCTGTTAGGGTTTTATCAACTGCAACATTCAACCCTAATTTCTGATGTCTCTAACGTTATACCCTAAACTATAAACACAAAACCTTAACCCTGTAACCTACACCTAATCTATCACCGTAAGCCCTAATTACTAACCATAAACACTAACAATAAACAGTAACCAGAAACCCCAAACCCCAGACAATCAACCCTATACCCTAATCCCAAAACCTTAATCACTAAACACTAACGATGGAA
Organism: Nemophila menziesii; assembly: GCA_029959085.1. Lineage (NCBI taxonomy): Eukaryota > Viridiplantae > Streptophyta > Magnoliopsida > Boraginales > Hydrophyllaceae > Nemophila > Nemophila menziesii. Next base: position 100,903,798 of record JARWIR010000001.1, read on the forward strand.
AGGATAATAACGTGAATATTTTGGCTCGTTTCCATCACCCAAATACTCTGCAAACCGTTTTTAAGATTTTTGAAGTTCCCGGGAGGATTTTTGCTAACTTTCACATACCTTCTCAGAATGATGGCTTCGCCATATAAGATCATATGTTTTACGTTTTGAGATGTGTTTTATTGACTTTTTTAGGTTGTTTTTAATATTCTATTTTAGGATATCGTATTTTGGGTTTGTTTGGTTTATACCAACCGTAACATTCAACCCTAATTTCTAAAGACTCTAACATTATACCCTAAACCATAAACACAAAACCTTAACCCTATAACCTACACCTAATCCATCACCATAAGCCCTAATTACTAACCATAAAAACTAACAATAAACCGTAACCAAAAACCCCAAACCCTAGACAATAAACCCTATACTCTAATCCCAAAACCTTAATCATTGAACCCTAACAGTGGAAACGATAATAACGTGAATATTTTTCGTTTCTATCATCCAAACACTCCGCAAACCGTTTTTAAGATTTTTGAAGTTCCCGGGAGGATTTTTGCTAACTTTCGTATACCTTCTCAGAATGGGGCACAGTAATATATGTTTTTTTGAGTGCGTTGGGCCTTCTGGGACCGGCAGATCGATTCGCCATCTAAGATGAACCGTTTTACGTTTTGAGATGTGCTTTTTTGACTTTTAGGTTGTTTTTAATATTCAATTTTAGGATATCGTATTTTAGGTCCATTAGGGTTTTACAAACCGTAACATTCAACCCTAAATTCTGAAATCTCCAACATTATACCCTAAATTATAAACACAAAATTTTAACCCTATAACCTACACCTAATCCATCGCCATAAGCCCTAAATACTAACCATAAACACTAACAATAAAACGTAACCAGAAACCCCAAACCCTAGACACTAAACCCTATCCTAATCCCAAAACCTTAATCATTTAACCCTTACCATGGAAAGGATAATAACGTGAAAATTTTGGTCGGTTATATCATCCAAACACTTTGCAAACCGTTTTTAAGATTTTTGAAGTTCCCGGGAGGATTTTTGCTAACTTTCGCATACTTTCTCAGTATGGGGCACATAATATATGTTTTTTGAGTGTGTTAGGCCTTCTGGGACCGATAGATAGCTTCGCCAACTAAGATGATTTGTTTTACGTTTTGAGATGTGTTTTGTTGACTTTTAGGTTGCTCATATTTCTTTGAGTGAATCGTTGTTCCGGAATGGGTTCGCTAGGAAAGAATTATGAACAGTACTTTTAAAGATTATTCTATTACCTACGACGAGATTGGTTGTAAAGAATTGAGAATGAGAACCCCCACGTTCATCCCTGCTTTAGTTCGTGAGTTCTACGAAAAACTTGCCTTTGCGAATAAACAGTAGATCATCCTAAGCAGAAAAGGTACTACCTTTCTCAGTTGAAGTTATTCGAAATACGTTGAAGTTACCATTCTTTACAGGACCGTGCTCATAACACGAAACACTTAACGATCCATTTTTGGAATGGGAGTCCCTTTATGATTTAGTACTTATTCGTGGAAGACTTCTCATCCCAGAAGGAGAAATATTTGCAGGCCAAGTTTATAGCAATGATTTAATACTTCTGCAAAGGTATGGTCTCGTTTCATAATTCTGACCTTCTTTGGCAACAATCACACCTCCGAATTGAAAAGGGAACACCTTATTTTTATTAAGTGTATTCTTGAAAAGAAATCGATTGATGTTGCCCGTGTGATCTATAACAACATCATGGAATTCGAGAAATCCCCTATTCTTCAACAAAACCTCAAGTTCCCATGAACTATAACTGCCATTTGCTTAGCTGCAAAAATACCACGCAAGAGAGAAGAGATCGAACCTACAAAAATAGGGGAAGAAATGACGATGAGATCAATTGAGAATGCCAATGAAGAAGCTACAAGAGAGATGAGGAGACCTAGACTTCCTCCACGCAAGAAGAAGACAACTGCTGGATTTAATTGTGCTGAAATTAAAGAGTTCGAGGAGTAACAAGTCGCGATGATTTTCACTTTAGGAAACGTCACAAAAGAGATGTTAATGATCAAAAAGAAAGAAAAGACTCTCCAAGAACTCATCAGCCATATGCAAGTCGAAGAAGCCAATCAACTCATGGATAAGTCTCTCTCTTTCCCTCATCTTTCCTCGAAAGCTAACCTTGTCGAAAGTTTTGGTCAAGGTATCAAAGACAGGTTCAAAGGGAAGGGAAAACAACAAGGCTCAAACAAATCCAAATCCGGGGGAAACAAGAACCGCGACCACTGCAACAAATAAGGCAGAGGGTTCAAAACTTCTGGTAAGATTCAAAAACCTAAGTGCACTTGTTACATGTCGTCCATTGCACCCACGGTTTGGTAAACCCTTGAGTCCAGTACACCGTACCATTGCTTCGGTGCACCGCAGCCCGCCGCCAAATCCAACTAAAAAGGTAATAAGAAGGGTTCTGAGATGAGAAGGTTAGTTATACACGAATTTTAATCCTTAAGCCTCTCTTTCTTCCCCAAATCTTCCCTACCTCCATTAAAGGTTTAACAAACCCTCACGGACCTTCTGGGACCGACATATTACTTTTCCATCTAAGATCATTTGTTTTACGTGTTCAGATGTGTTTTGTTGACTTTTAGGTTTTTTAATATTCTATTTTAGGATATCGTGTTTTGGGTTCGTTAGGGTTTGACCAACCGTAAAATTCAACCCTAATTTCTAAAGTTTATAACGTTATACCCTAAACCATAAACACAAAACCTTAACCCAATAACTAATGTCTCCCTTTTTGGTCAAAATATAAGCCCTTAGGAGACATCATTTTAGGATGAAAATGGTCTTTTTATGTTGACTTTAGGGCTTAAATTGCAATATTACACTTTCTCCCCTTGGAATTAGACTATTTGCATTTATAGAGCTTTTGTGCGTTAATTTACTTATTTTTAGTGAAAATTTAGTAGGTTAATGAATTTCAGGAAAAACCAATCCAAGGAGGAGAAGTGAGAATCAAAGTCTTAGAATATTTCTAGTGTGTTAGTCGAGTTTCCTGAATTTAAATTGCATTTTCTTATTTCTAGTCTTGATTTAATGATTTATTATTTTTAAAGCATATGCGGTTTAATTATTTATTTAATGTGAAGCTTTAGAGATAATATGGAAATAAATTAGATGCTAAATCAATACTAAGAAGATAAGGAAAGAAGATCTTGAAGAAATCAGGAGATAGAAGGAAATAGAGTTGAACTAGGAAAAGGAAAAGCTGCCTTATGAATCTGAAATTCCAGCCACGTTTCAAAGACGAGTCCATAACTTAAGATTGACTAGGAATTTGGGCGAGTGGTCTGCACCAATAGACGAGTGGTCTGCACCAATAGAAAGCTCTTTCCGAGACAAGCAGTTTCATATATTGGAACTCTTCAAACGGATAAGTATTGGAAGAGATATGACCAAATCAAATCAGCAGTTGAATCTTATCTTTCCTAGTTTTTAGGGTTACGAATTAAAGAGTTCTTGACTTGTCTTCCACTCCAAGTAATTCGACCTAGGGCTTGCTAGCACCTATAAATACCAGCTCTAAACCTTAGAATATCATCTCTTGGCTGCATAAGCTTAATATACATTCATAAATCACCATAGAAGCAATCAAGAGGATATAGAGGAGGAAGAAGCAAGAGCTAGAGCTTAACTACATCAATTCAACACTTCTCTATCTCTATTCTTTGGGTAAATTAGTATTAAATCTATTTTGTCTATGAGGTATTTCTAATCTATTTATTCAAGAAGTTTTATTATGCATAATTTCTCTTTAGGATTGTAATTATATGACCCATTGATTATTGTTTTTCTGTTTTAATTTGAATCTGGGATTTTAGTATTTAATTGAATTGGTTCTTAATTTCCATTGACTATTATTTTATTTTAATCACTAATTTTGAAGTCATGAATCAAACTTAGCTCATAGTAATTAGGCTATTCCATATAGTGGCGTATGGATCACCTTGACGGGGGGGTTTAATTACAGAACTAGAATATAGACGCCTGGTATCCGTTATTTGACCCTGACGGGCTTGACTAACTACGTAGCCAATGAGGTAAAATAGTATTCATCTGAAAGTAGCTTATAATCGCCCTGACGGGGTTTATAATACCGTAGGATAGTTCTTAGGTCCACCCTGTCGGGGGCTAGGAGATAGTAGATTCCCGACTATTGTGAGATTTCCCATTCACCCTTATTCTTAGTAATCATAGATTCAATAGGATAGATTCATACTTGCATATCCTTATCTTTCTTGCATAATTATTAATTGTTTATTTTATTTTCTATTTTCTTATTTAGTTAGTTAGAAAACAAACACCTTTATTATTTATCTTTTTATTTAAAGCAATTAAAACTATCTATTCTGATCTTGAACACGAATTTAGAATAACTACTTAAATCCCTGTGGAGACGATAATCCCGTATTTACTTATCTATTACTTGGTACGACCCGTACACTTGCGGTCTGTGGATCCTTTATTCCTTTTGCTTTTATTTCATTTTTTTATAACACACAAGGACCCACCAAGTTTTTGGCGCCGCTGCTGGGGATTTAAAGCAGTTATTTTATTTTGTGTTTAAGTTAGGTTAGTAGTTTAAATTGTTTTCAGTTTTACGCTTGTTTTGTTTTAGTCTCTTTTCAGGTTTTTCTTTAGGTATGGAGATTTCCCTCTATCAAGAGCCAAATCCAAAACAGACCTGTTATATGCCAGTACACAAATTCATGGACTTGACATGCATGAGCTTGACAGATCATTATAATAGGCTCACCAAGTTGGAGGACTCCCTCAGTTGTTTCATGAAGTCCACACAGGATAACATAGTAAAGAGTGATGCGAAAATCGATGTTATCATATTATTAGTGCAAGTCATGCAACAAAGCCATCAATTAATGGAGAAACGATTGACGCAACTCACAAAAACAATTGAGCAATTACAATAAGTACCATCTATGCAAACTGGCCAAGGTACAAATTTTGATGATGAGGCCATTCAAATTGATAGCGATGTTTGGTTCGATGTAGCTACAGAGTTTAGCCTTCAAGAAGAGGAGGTAGTGGAATCGCCACAAGTTGCACCTAGTGAACTAGAGATTCCAACAATAGAAGAGTCAACCACGCTAAGCATAGATGAGTCAAGTGTTGGTAATCAAGTCGAAATTGAAATTAAATCTTGTAAGGGAAGATGACATCCATGGAAAACCCAGCCAAGCCGCATCTAGAGGAATCAAATATGGAAATCTTGGTTAGAGAAGAGATATATGAAGAAGATACTAGGATGGATTCACCACCTAGTACTCCATTGATGTCACCTCCCAATCCAATAACGACAAATAATTCAAACGGTGACATCGATAAAGCATTTGTAGAGGTGTGTAGAGACAAAGCCTACACCCAAATGCTTAAAAGTAATACAAAAGAACTCACACCGCAACAAGTATTCATAGAAGCTATTCCGGAGAATGCGAGTGTAGAGATCGAGATTGAACACGTGGCCCTCATAACAAAAGAAAGTTCTGAAACATCCCTTGTTTTGGATAAAAAATTCTAGAGGAGGAGCCAATTGAGTTCCCCATTGTTCCAGAAGTATCTAACGAGGTTAAAGAGAAGGACCACCACCATGAACCCGTGAAGGAGAAGACTAAAAATGAGTTTGGGGTCGGAACCACGGTGGCTTGGAAGGCCTCCAAACAAGAGAATAGGCCACGAGGTTTCAAAAATGAGTGGATGGGACCATTTGTTGTTACTCGAGTAGTGACACCAAAACTAATAGAGATACGACCTTTGAGAGATCAAAACCTGCGAATTGTAGACATACATAGCCTTACCCACTGCTGGGGAGGTTACATAATCAAGGGATAATGGAGGTAACCCGTCAAACTTTAAATGACGTTAAATAAAAGTGCTCTTGGGAGACACCCCAAGCTTTAATTGCTTTCTTAGTTTAGTTTTTTTTAGTGTATATTATTTAGTTACGCATTTTTTAGTTGATAGTACATTATTGAGGAAGGTATTAGTGTTTTTGATGTTCAGGTAGCAAAGAAATCGAGTTCGGGAAGCAAAATCGAATTTTTTTGGGAGTATTCTGACCTGCCACCGGTATACCGGGCCATAGGGCCGGTATACCGCAGGTCAGAAAACCCGTGGCCACGGGTATCACCATGTGTTCATTACCGAGAGGTCCCAAGTCGAACAACAGAAGCTCCGGTATACCGGGCCCTACGGCCGGTATACCGCCCAGCACAAATCCCGTGCCCACGTGTTACGACTTGGGTATTTTGACGAAGCATGGACCTGGAACAAAAGTAGCTCCGGTATACCGGGCCCTACGGCCGGTATACCGCCCAAACCCGCTGGAGAAAAAAATTATTATTGCATTTTTAAGGTTATAAAGAGGTAGAAGTGAGTTCTAATTCGAATTTCTCAATCCTTAAGCCTCACTTTCTTCTCCAAACCTCTCCCAACTCCATTAAAGCTTCAACAAACCTTCACCTAACATCAAAACACAACCAAATCACCATGAATTCAAATCTAAATCCTTCCCTACATCATTACAAAGAGGATTCAACCACCCAAATCATATCAAAACACCTAGAATCCAAGAATCAAGAGCCTAAATTTTCAAAATTCATCCTAAATTCCTTAAACCCATATCATCAAAGCTTGATTCCATCATACCCACATAGAGAATTGTCATCCTAAGACCTTTCCTAATCCAAATAAAGCTTGTTCCACCTATAATCAAGAGTTCAAATTTCAAGAGTGTTCAAGACTTTGAGTTAGGGGTCGAAAGAGATGATGAAAAGAACGAAGATATTGTTAAAGGGTATGAAGAATCGAAGCAAGGTATTGGGTGAGCTGTAGAAGAAATCAATTGAGATGGGTACTACTTTGGGAATAAAATCACAAGGTAAATCGGGTCAAGTTAGTAGAGGAAAGCATGCAGTGGTGAAATCAAAGAGTAAAAGGATTTCAAAATTCATAAGGAAGACACCAAAACCTCTACGAATCGAGCATCCTTTGACCAAAGATAAGCAAAGCTTCTGGGATGCTAGTAGCTGTTGCCACAACAAAATATTCCTGGATGAACACCTTCTCATGAGAAAGTATTCAAGAACAAAGTTAAAGATGAGAAAAATAATAGATCTCTAGAGTGTTATTGATTGGGATGGAGCACAAGAGGATGTAAGGAAAGCGAAATTGGTGATACATAGAGTTTACATACAAGGAAATCACTGCATCCTATCTTGGATATTAATCAAGCGAGGCATTAGCCTCGAAGAGTATGTTTTCTTTCTTCCTTACCATTTCTCTATATGCACTATTTGCTATTTTTATTTTATTGAGTCTTTTCGAGTCGTGGGGACACGACTCATTTTTTAGTTGGGGGTGGGGATTCGTTGTCCCTCATCTCCATTTTTTTGATGTGATTTACTGTTTTTTTAGAGAAATTTGATTTTTTTTTAAATTTTTAAGAGATGGATTAGATGTAGAACGTGTTTAATAGCTTGAAAGCATAAGCTTAGTAAGTTTATGATAGAAAGTAGTATGTTTACGAGCTGCTTTATTTTGTATGCTTTGAGTATTTGCAGGAAAACACATTGATAGTAAAGAAAAGATCAGTTAGCAATGCGATAGAAAGTATGTTCGATCTCAGGGAGCCATGAGTGGTGTGTAGGCCGTGAGATCTAAGCTAGTTGATAAACCCATTTAATGAACGTGCTAAAGGTAAGAGAATGACGAAATTGCATAGTTTAGAAAGTGATTAAGGCGGTTCTTTCATAAGCCCCTTGTTGCCTTTTAGCTTGCTATCCATTTTATTATTATATATCCTTCTCAGCCCCTTCTAGCCTTTCTAAATCCTTTTTATTAGCCACATTATAAGCCATATCCCTTTAGATTTTAGGACTTTTCCATATGACCCGCACTCGAATCGCGATGCATAGACAATTGTTTCAGAGCTTGAGTTTGTGGTGGTGGGTCCACCAGTATGGGAAACATTATTGGGTTGGGATTTTTGAGCTTATTAAGTGTGCTCTGTTCTATAAATTGATGATGATTCACAGGTTTATTATATTGTAACCCTTTGCCGGGGTAATAGTAAATGAAAAAGAAGCTACGAGCTAAAGTTATGAAAAAGCACAATTTATGAAAAATAGCGTGATATCTCAACATCAAAAAGAGAATCATAGCTAAACACAAGAAAAAAATTGATATGAAAAGAATATATATTTGGACCGGCAAAGAGGAATTTTTATGTGAACATCTTATTGCTTTAATTGGGTTATTGAGGATGCTAATTTGTACATCAAGGAATTCATTGGGTTGAGTGAGAACGTTTTACGAGAGTAACTCAAGCTCTAGAGCGATTAGTTGATGGCTAGTGATGAGAGAGCCAAAAGCTCACTCTAAATTATCCAAATATACTTATCATACCGTCCCTAAGCCAACATTACAACCCTAAAGACCTTTTGATTCTTTGCTATGTAATCTAGAAGTGATTAAGTCGTTAGAGATTAGTTAAGTGGATCTTTGGACACTAGTGAAGTTCGATGAACAATCTATAGCCTCCATGGTGAACTGAGTAAAGATCCTCTCCTTCTTCCATTGTGAAGCTAATCCAATCTTGAATACAAACCGTGTTGATTGTAGATATGACGAGTGTGCAGGTATGTAGTTTGTAAATATTATTGTATGAAATTTTCTAAGTAGATGCTTTGAGTTTATTCTATATATTCTGCTATCTTCTTCTCCCCTGTACTTAATTGATGTAGCCGATATTGTAGAGACTTCCCTATGTTTTTATTTTTATTGTATCGGGACGATACAAGTTTGAGTTGGGGGTCTTGATGTCTCCCTTTTTGGTCTAAATATAAGCCCTTAGGAGACATCATTTTAGGATGAAAATGGTCTTTTTATATTGACTTTAGGGCTTAAATTGCAATATTACACTTTCTCCCCTTGGAATTAGACTATTTGCATATATAGAGCTTTTGTGCGTTAATTTACTTACTTTTAGTTCAAAGTTAGTAGGTTTATGAATTTCATGAAAAACCAATCCAAGGAGGAGAAGTGAGAATTAACGTCTTAGAATATTTCTAGTGTGTTAGTCGAGTTTCCTGAATTTAAATTGCACTTTCTTATTTCTAGTCTTGCTTTAATGATTTATTATTTTTAAAGCATATGCGGTTTAATTATTTATTTAATGTGAATCTTTAGAGATAATATGGAAATAAATTAGATGCTAAATCAATACTAAGGAGATAAGGAAATAAGATCTTGAAGAAATCTGGAGATAGAAGGAAATAGAGTTCAACTAGGAAAACTGCCTTATGAATCTGAAATTCCAGCCACGTTTCAAAGACGAGTCCATAACTTAATATTGGCTAGGAATTTGGGCGAGTGGTCTGCACCAATAGAAAGCTCTTTCCGAGACAATCAGTTTCATATATTGGAACTCTTCAAACGGATAAGTATTGGAAAAAATATGACCAAATCAAATCAGCAGCATAATCTTTTCCTTTCCTAGATTTTAGGGTTACGAATTAAAGAGTTCTTGACTTGTCTTCCACTCCAAGTAATTCGGCCTAGGGCTTGCTAACACCTATAAATACCAGCTCTAAACCTTAGAAAATCATCTCTTGGCTGCATAAGCTTAATATACATTCATAAATCACCATAGAAGCAATCAAGAGGATCTAGAGGAGGAAGAAGCAAGAGCTAGAGCTAGACTTCATCAGTTCAACACTTCTCCATCTCTATTCTTTGGGTAAATTAGTATTAGATCTATTTTGTCTATGAGGTATTTCTAATCTATTTATTCAAGAAGTTTTATTATGCATAATTTCTCTTTAGGATTGTAATTATATGACCCTTTAATTATTGTTTTTCTGTTTTAATTTGAATCTAGGATTTTAGTATTTAATTGAATTGGTTCGTAATTTCCATTGACTATTATTTTGTTTTAATCACTAATTTTGAAGTCATGAATCAGACTTAGCTCATAGTAATTAGGCTATTCCATATAGTGGCGTATGGATCACCTTGACGGGGGGGTTTAATTATAGAACTAGAATATAGACGCGTGGTATCCGTTATTTGACCCTGACGGGCTTGACTAACTACGTAGCCAATGAGGTAAAATATTATTCATCTGAAAGTAGCTTATAATCGCCCTGACGGGGTTTTTAATACCGTAGGATAGCTCTTAGGTCCACCCTGACGGGGGCTAGGAGATAGTACATTCCCGACTATTGTGAGATTTTCCATTCACCCTTATTCTTAGTAATCATAGATTCAATAGGATAGATTCATACTTTCAAATCCTTATCTTTCTTGCATAATTATTAATTGTTTATTTTATTTTCTATTTTATTATTTAGTTAGTTAGAAAACAAACACCTTTATTATTTATCTTTTTATTTAAAGCAATTAAAACTATCTATGATTGATCTTGAACACGAATTTAGAATAACTACTTAAATCCCTGTGGAGACGATAATCCCGTATTTACTTATCTATTACTTGGTACGACCTGTACACTTGCGGTCTGTGGATCCTTTATTCCTTTTGCTTTTATTTCATTATTATATAACACACAAGGACCCACCAATAACCTACACCTAATCCATCACTATAATCCCTCAATGCTAACCATGAACACTAACAATAAATCGTAACCAGAAACCCCAAACCCTAAACACTAAACCCTATACCCTAATCCCAAAACCATAATCACTGAACCCTAACCATAGAAAGGAGAATAATGTGAAGATTTTGGCTCGTTTCTATCATCCAAACACTCTGCAAAACATTTTTAAATTTTTTGAAGTTCTCGGAAGGGTTTTGCTAACTTTCGCATACTTTCTCCGAATGGGGCACATAATATATGTTTTTTGAGTGCGTTGGGCCTTTTGGGACCGACGTGTTGCTTCTCCATCTAAGATCACCTGTTTTACATTTTGAGATGTGTTTTGTTGACTTTTAGGTTGTTTTTAATATTCTATTTTAGGATATCGTATTTTGGTATAAGCGTAATTGGCAGGTTGTTATGGAGGAACAGGTCTATTAAAATTTCGATTTCCTTTATAAGGACCTTGACCTCTTGGTTGGTAAGATTTATTTTGGGGACAAGGTTGATGGTTACCTTTATTTTCTGCCCCCTGTGGATTTGAATATTGCACGCCCAGATGATTTCTGGTACCAAATTAGTAATTTCCTTGGTTGGATATGAAATAAACAGATGCTTGATTTTCTTCACCTCACACTTTGGAAAACCTTGTGATTCTTTCACTACATTAGTTCCAGCTAAATTCTAATGTCTTTGCATCTCAAGCTTTATCTCTTTGATTTGATTCTCTAATGCGGTTAATTCAGCTGAATTAGCAGCTTCTATATCTAATCGAAGTGTACCTTTGGTATTTGTAATAGGAGCTCGCGACAGTAGCCAACTCCTTTCTGTTTCTATAATACGTTCCATAACTTCAGCATCTTCTATAGGATCCATTGACACAAATCCTCCTCTTCCAAGATTATCTTCTCTCAATCTACTTGCTGCATTAATACCTTGATAAAACATCGCTGATGTCTCCTCATTTGTGATAATAAAATCTATCTCCGAGACATAATTTTAGGCGTATTTATTAGTTTATAGGTCGATTTTCACATGATTTAGTACACTTTCCTATTTTGGGTCTTGAATTGATTACTTATTATTTTTAGAGCATATTGGGTTTAATTATTTATATAGTGTGAAGCTTTAGAGATAGATGGTAATTAATTAGAGTCCAAGTTGGTTCCAAGAGCTAAAGGAAAGAAGATAAACATGAGAATTGAAGATAAGGAAGTAAAAGTAAAAAATATGGAAAAGGAAAAGCTGCCATAAATCTGAATTCTAGCACCTACTACCACAAATCAGCTTATATCTTAAAATCGGTGCGGAATCTGGAGAAACGGTCAAGAGAAAAGTTAAATATCTTTCCGAGACGATGAATTTCGACTACTCATACGCGTCAATTGGATGAGTATTGAAGCTGCTAGGACCAAAACAAAAACAGAGCTGATTCCATATTTTTGGGCTACGAATTTGAGTTGGTCTAGGAGCCCAATATTTACCTTTTCCTTCAAGAAAACGATTAGGTCAACCTATACATTATAAATACAGCCTCTTAACATTAGAAAATCATCCTTGGTGAAACCTTAAGCCAAGAGGAAGCTTACAACACAAGAAAAGAAGTCTGGAAGGAGTTATTCATCAATAATGTCTTCTTCAACCTTTAAATTTGTAATTTCTTTCTTTTCTTCCATTAGTATGAACTAAATATCTATTTAGCTTGAGTTTTAGTATATATGTATGAACCCTAGTTTTGGTTGACATCTATCTAATTTGAGAATTCTATGTTTTATATTGAATTATAGTTTTTATTCTCTGTTTATGTGTTTGGATTTATATTCTGTGTTCATGTGGATCGCGACCATATAAAATTACCATCTAGTAGTTAGGTCACCATTGACAACGGTGTTTAATTACATGTTTAGCACATAACGTCTAGTGTACGGTTTAGATCTGACAAATCAACCTAACTAGATAATCACCATGGTTTAGTGTATTACTATTTCACCAATTGCAGGAACAGTTTTCTTAGGACTCCTTATTGACACAGGTAAACCCTATTTAAAACTACCTAGCGCAATTGGAACCAATTATTGAAATACTACATAATTCACCCTTACATGTTTAGAACGGCAAAACTAGTTGGGATTGCATGCTATTTACTCAAGCTAAACTCTCATACTAACTTCTTTTCTTGCATTTAATTTTCTGTCTTTACTTTATTAGTTTAATTTAGTTAATTGAAAACCAAATATAAATCTATTTGTCTTTTACTTTTATGTGTTTTATTTGTTCTAGCTTTTAATATTTGCACTTGATTATTGCAAAAGATTCCCCTAACCGTCGTAGTCTCTGCGGAACGAATCTTACTTATTTATTAAAACTTGCATATGATCTGTATACTTGCAGAACCGTGCTAGACTAGGGTGATTAATTGCACTTATTTATATTCTATTTTTATCACACCCTAGTCAACACCAAGTTTTTTGCGCCGCTGCCGGGGACTACATCGTTAGTCCTCGTGCATATATCTTGTGCTTTTATTTCAGTTAGTTCTATTTTACGCTTTTGTCTTTTAGTTTTTGTTTTATAGCTAGTTACGGATGGAGAATCCAAGGAGACTTGAATTACCTGTCACGTTTAGAGGCAACCACGCGGAATCCGCACTCCAGAAATCCAAGCCGCTAAATTCAGGCCAGATTCAGGGATGTCAACGCAGTTTGCAAATCATGGACTATTTAGCGGTGCTGCACAACAAGATCCGATCCGATATATTTAGAAATTCATGCAGATCTATGATGCTTATATCGTGAGAGGAGTTATTAAGGAGCAGATGTACTACGTTATGTTCCAGTTCTTCTTGACCGAAAGTGCAAGCAATTGGTACGATACCCAATATCCTCACGTTATTCCAGATTGGGATAAGCTTCAAGCAAGATTCCTAGACCGATTCTATCCGGTTAGTAGACGATTAAAAGATATGTTGGAGCTTGAACAGTTTACGCAGGAAGACGGAGAAAGTTTGGATGAAGCATGGTTACGATTTAATGAAAAGAAGGCGAGATGTTCATACCATAAATCATCGCCGGAATATTCTTTAACCGTGTTCTACGGAGGACTTAACAACAAGTCAAGGGCAAGAGCAGATGCGTTAGGAAACAAAGGTTTTGTGTTACTAGACCCTGTAGAAGCCGAAATTTGTATGGAGAGAATTCTTGAGAACGAGAGAAGTTGGCCAATCGAACCAGAAGAAAAAGAAGACACTTCAGAATCTCTAAAGCTCAAGGAATTGAGCCAACAACTCGAAGAACTGCAAGAACAAGCTCGAACAGTTGCTCAGGTAAATCTAGTGCGTACTATACCTTCGTGTACAGGTTGTGGATCAAGAAATCATATGTGGTAAAGGTGTATGAATATACCAGCTTCAGTTTCTTCTATATCTTATCAAAATAACCATTATTCTAATGGTTATGATTATCCTCAAGAAAGCTACGCTAGTTATCAACAACCACCACAACAGCGAAGTTGGGACAGAAATCAAGAGACTTATCATCAACCCCAACCTCACTCATACTATCCACCACAACCTATACATCAAAGAGCGCCCATAGTTGAAAAAGCTTATCAAGAACCACCAAAACAATCAATGCAACTAGCAAGGAAAGAACAAACCTTGAGTTTGAATTCGAGTATGGTTAAACTGATGCAAGCAATTGAAGAAAATATGAATATTAGCCAACAAAAAATTCAAACCCAGCAAAATGTGATCAAAAATCTCGAGCACACTCTATCACATATGGCGAGTACATTGCAAAATAGGCCAAAAGGGCAACTCCCAAGTGATACTATTGCACCTCGAGATGATGTTTGTCATGCAGTTGAATTGCAAAGTGGAAAACAACTACCTCCACCTAGAAGAGAACCAGATCCAACCCCTATTCCAGAAAAGGAGGTTGAAGAAACAATAGAAGATTAGGTAGAAGAGGTAGTTGAACCAAAGAGTGTCCAAGCCAAGACACCTGAAAAGAAGAAAAGCTCAGTGGAACTTAATACACGCCACGCCCTCCACCACCATACCCTTCACGTGTCAGAAAAAAGGACAATGACCAAGAATTCAAGAAGTTTGTTGACATGGTGAGCAAGTTAGATATTAATATGCCGTTTATAAAAGCTCTCAAAAGAATGTCGAAATACCTGAAATTCATGAAGGACATTCTTCCTAACAAACGAAGTTTAGAAACTGGGGAGACAATTGGATTGCCTGTGGAGTGTAGTGCTATTTGTCAAAACAAGTTACCACCAAAGCTCGAAGATCCCGGAAGTTTTACAATTCCCATCGGCATTGGAGACAGTTGGACCGGAAAAGCATTATGTGATTTAGGCGCGAGTATCAATCTCATGCCAAGATCCCTGTTCGAGAAGCTTAACATAGGAGAGGCAGTACCCACATCTGTGGTATTACAAATGGCGGATGGCTCCCTCTCCCGGCCAGTAGGTAAAATTGAAGATGTTTTAGTTAAAGCTGGTATTACTATTTTTCCTTGTGATTTTATTATTCTTGACTACGACGCGGATAAGAATGTCCCCGTCATCTAGGGTAGACCATTCTTAGCCACAGGGCGTACACTAATAGATGTTGAGAATGGTGAGTTGATCATGAGGGTACAAGACGAACATGTACGATTCAATGTGTTTCAGGCTATGAAGTTACCATACTCGAAAGATGAATGTTTTAAAATAGATGTCATCGGAAAAATTACACAAGAAGTCTTCAATGAAGCAAGCTTAGATGATGATCTTGACAAGGCCTTAACACTTGAATCACAAGAGGAAAACGAAATTCCTCCTAACGAAGTTGCTGCATTAGGATTAAATATACGAGAACTACTTCGAGATTCAGGTGACATAGAACCAATAAAGCAACCATCCATAATTTGTCCACCTTTTCTCGAAGAAAACCCCCTTCCAGATCATCTACGTTATGCATATTTGGATACGAACAAAACTTTTCCTTTTATTATTTCTGCTAACCTTTCAGGTCCTCAAGAGGAAAAGCTACTTCCATGTACTTCGTGCTAACAAAGAAGCAATCGGGTGGACTATTGCCGATATCAAGGGAATTAGTCCTTCCGTTTGCAAATACAAGATCATTCTTGAAGACGAAGGTGGGCGATCTATAGAGGGACAAAGGGACTCATGCCAGCTATGAAGGAAGTGGTAAGGAAGGAGGTAATCAAGTTATTAGACGCATGAATTATCTATCCGATTGCCAGCAGTGATTGGGTTAGTCCAGTGCAATGTGTTCCAAAGAAAGGAGGTATTACTACCATCCTTAATGATCAAGGTGAAGTCATACCATCAAGAACAGTTGTGGGGTGGCGAGTATGCATGGACTACCGAAGACTCAACAAATCTACAAAGAAAGATCACTTCCCGCTACCATTCATTGATCAGATGCTAGACAAACTCGCAGGGAAAGAGTATTATTGTTTCCTTGACGGATATTCGGGTTATAATCAGATATGTGTGGATCCCCTTGATCAACACAAAACAACTTTTACTTGTCCGTTTGGCACCTTTTCTTATATAAGGATGCCGTTTGGTTTATGTAATGCACCTGCCACGTTCCAGAGGTGCATGATGGCTATATTTTGGGACATGATTGATAAATACTTGGAGGTCTTTATGGATGATTTTTTGGTGTTTGGAGATAGTTTTGATGATTGTTTAAATAATCTTGAGAAAGTCCTTGTGAGATGCAAGTAGAAAGATCTTATGCTTAATTGGGAAAAATGTCACTTCATGGTTCAAGAGGGAATTGTGTTGGGACATAAAGTTTCGAAGGCAGGAATGGTGATTGATCGTGCTAAAATTGAAGTTATCAAAACATTACCACCTCCAGTTTCTATAAAAGAAGTGAGAAGTTTCTTGGGTCACGCAGGATTTTATCGAAGATTTATTAAAGATTTCTCTGAAATCTCCAAACCGCTTTGTTCTTTACTCGAAAAGGATACTCCTTTTAACTTTACTGAAGAATGTCTTCAAGCGTTTTTTACGATTAAAGAGAAACTGATCTCCACACCTATTGTTATACCTCCTGATTGGAAAGCTCTGTTAGAACTTATGTGCGATGCTAGTGATCACGCTATGGGTGTTGTGTTGGGGCAGAGGAAAGACAAGCTCTTCCACACGATTTATTATGCAAGTAAGACCTTCAACGCTGCCCAGATGAATTATACAGTGACGGAGAACGAGATGTTGGTCGTAGTATATGCTTTTGATAAATTTCGTTCCGATCTGATTGGAAAGAAAATTGTTGTGTACACGGACCATTCAGCTATCAGATACCTTATGGAGAAAAAGGACGCTAAGCCGCGTCTTATTAGATGGGTACTGTTGCTCCAAGAGTTCGACATAGACATTCGAGACCGAAAGGGATGCGAGAATCAAGTTGCTGATCATTTATCAAGGCTCGAAGGATCTGAGACGAACAAGGAACCCTTATTGGTTAAAGAGGTATTCCTTGATGAACAACTTTTTGCTATTAAAGATGCGTTTCTGCCATGGTATGCAGATCTAGTCAATCTTATCGTGACTGGTGTATTCCCCAAGGATATCCATCCACAACAAAGACAAAGATTATCTCACCAGGCTAAACAATATTATTGGAATGAACCGTACCTCTGGAAAATCTGTAGTGACCAAGTAGTTAGAAGATGTGTCCATGAAGGCGAAGTTGATAAGATTATAGCAAGCTGTCATGGATCACCATATGGAGGTCACTTTAAAGGCGATAGTACTGCAGCTACAATTCTTCAATCCAGTTTCTATTGGCCTACCCTACACAGAGATTGTCATCGTTTTGTCCAGTCATGTCAAAGATGCCAGTTCACTGGTAATATATCAAAAAGGGACGCGATGCCGCTTAACAATATTCTAGAAGTTGAAATATTTGATGTATGGGGGATAGATTTCATGGGACCTTTTATTACTTCCCATGGAAATCTTTATATTTTTCTTGCGGTAGATTATGTATCAAAATGAGTAGAAGTCGTGGCAACACCAAAGAATGGTGCGCAAACAGTAATTAAATTCCTAAAGACAAACATCTTTTCAAGACATGGTACGCCACGTGTTCTCATCAGTGATAAAGGTACCCATTTCATCAATGCTCAACTGAGAAACCTCCTTCGTAAGTTGGGAGTGAGACACCACATTTCAACCGGTTATAACCCACAAACTAACGGTCAAGCTGAAGTTTCTAATCGGGAAACCAAATCTATTCTTAATAAGACCGTGAACAAAACGAGGAAAGATTTGTCGTTAAAGCTAGATGATGCTCTCTGGGCTTACAAAACAACATTTAAAACACCAGTTGGGGCATCTCCATATCGCATGGTCTACGGCAAAGCATGTCATCTACCTATTGAGATTGAATCTCGAGCCTTCTGGGCTATTAAAACTCTGAATCTAGATCCAGAGTTGGCTGGGAAGCAAAGGTTGAGGCAGTTAAATGAGTTGGAGGAGTTCCGCTATCTTGCCTATGAAAATTCACGCCTCTACAAAGAGAAAACAAAGAGATGGCATGATAGAAAACTCCGTCCAAAGCATTTCGAGAGAGGACAAAAGGTTTTATTATACAACTCTCGATTTTCAAATTACCCAGGAAAGCTTAAATCCCGTTGGGGAGGACCTTACATTGTTACGAAAGTCACACCGCATGGAGCGATTGAAATTGAACATCCAACCGAGCAAAGGACATTCATGGTGAATGGTCAGCGTTTGAAAAGATACCATGACAGTGAAGACTTTGGACGAGAGGAGACAATCCATCTCGTAGAAAACACTTAGCCTGAGGTACACGTCTAACTCAAAGACGTTAAACAAAAGTGCTCTTGGGAGACACCCCTTGTTTTAATTGCTTTTTAGATTAGTTTTATGATTTGTAGTGTATAATTTTAAGTTAGTGTATATTTTTAAGTGTGTTTATAAGCTAATAGGAGAGAAAGGTAGTGTGTTATTGTGCAGGAAATGAGTTTGGGGTCAAAAGGAATCACTTGGGAAAAATTCGGTTCACTGGCCGGTAAGCCGGTCAAACCACCGACATGCCGGTGGCAAGACACGTGCCCACGGGTTGGTGACTCGGGTTCTTTGCCGAGAGGTCCTAAAAGAAAATCCAGGCGCACCGGTATGCCGCTCAGGGCACCGGTATGCCGGCCAGAGGAAAACACGTGCCCACGGGTTCCAAGGCACGGGTTTTTCGACGGAGTTGCTTCTAGACGAAAAAAGGCACCAGTATGCCGGTGAATATGGCCGGTAAGCCGGCGAAGCAAAAGCACGTGGCCACGGGTATGGTCTCAGGTTCTTTACCGAGAGGTCCAAGAAGAAAAGATGCCCAGCACCGGTATGTCGGCGATCTGACCGGTATGCCGGCGCTAGGTCGGTTTTGAAGAGATTAAATCCTATTTTACTTCTTACCTTATCAAGACTTAACCCTAACCTCCTCTACACGAAATTTTCAAACCCAAACACTATAAATACACCTTGAAGCTTGTACAAACCTCCACAATTAACACAACAACATCAATAATTCTCTCCTCCATCCTCCATAAACATAAGTTCTTCATCAAATTCATCACACTACACCATAAAACACCATCAAGAACATTAAGCTTTCAAGATTTCTTCCAAGATTCATCAAGAAACCTCCCTCTTTTCATCAATTCCAAGCAACAGACTAAAGCTACACCAATTTCTCTTAATCTTTTAATTCATCCTTGGTATAACTTGAGTTGTGGGTAAATCAAACATGACAAATAGATCTGATGCTATGGAATACAAGAGGAAGTGTACCATATTAGGGAAGAACAAAATATTGCCTGGAGCCACCATTGAAAGGCCTATCAATCTTGATGAAGCTACTGAAGAATCAAAAGAAAAGGCACCATCACAACCACTACCAAAGAAATTAACTGCTAGAATGTCTGTACCATCAAAGCCTATGAAGAAGAAAAATATTCATGATCACGGTTCTTCTATTTCTTCCTCTAAGGATGATTCTTGTATTCCCCCATGGGCTCTTAAATTGCAAAATGAAGTTGAACGTTTACGAGAAGAAAACAGAGAATTTTGGGTGGAAATTACACAGATTAATTCACAATTGGAAGACGTAATTATGAACATGGATATTGACAATTATTCTTCTCCATCTTCTTCGGAGGAGGAGGATATAATGGATCTCTATGGCCAGCCGGGTACGCCACTCTAATTCTCTTTCTTAATAGCTTGTATGCATTAGGTAGTTTAGTTAGTTTTAATTTTAAATTTTACTACTTTCTTGAGTCTTTTTCGAGTCGTGGGGACACGGCTCACTTTTGAGTTGGGGGTGGGGATTCGTTGTCCTCATCTTCTTTTCGCTTTTGCATAAAATTTAAAATTTTCAGGTTGAATTAGGCATAGAATATGTTGAATGTACCTATGTGAGCATGATTTTAATTGGGTCAATGATAGTAAGTAGTATGTTTTTGAAATAAGTTGCAAATATATTTAGCATGCAAGTATGAAAACAGGAAATAAAAGATAGAAGAGTTAATGAGCAATGCTAAGAAATTATGTTGAAACTCAGGGAGAGTTATTTGGTGTGTAGAAGGTGAGGTTTGAAATTAGTTGAAAACCCACTTATCTATGAACTATTAGTGAAAAAGTAACGAAATCCGGTAGTTAGAAAAATGAATAAGGCAGTTCTTTCATATTGAAGCCACTTGAAGCCTTTTATACCTTCTCACCCTTTTTATTTGATTAATGTTATTATTTATCCGTCTTAGCCCCTCTGAGCCTTTCTAAAGCCTTTTATTGAACCACATTATAATCCATATTCTTAGTTGTAGGACTTATCTATATGACCTGCACTCGAATCGCAAAACCTGAAACAAGTCATTTTCGAGCTTGAGTTTGGGGTGGTGGGTTTCACCATTAGGGAACATTGGGGATTGGAAATTATAATTATGATTTTATTGATGATGAAAAAGTTAATATTGTAACCCTTTGCCGGGGTAATAGTTAATGAAAAAGAAGCTATGAGCTAAAATTGCCAACAAGGGCATAAAAAGAAAGAATATATATAAACAAAAAATAGCGTGATATCTCGAACATTATAAAGAGACTCATAGCTATACAAAAGAAAAAATTGATATGACAAGAATAAATATTCGGACTGGCAAAGTGGAATTTGTATATCATCACAAAAGGTTTTAATTGGGATTGATTGGGGATGCACATCAAAAGCATCAATAAATTGGGTTGAGTGAGAACATCTTCGAGTGAAAACTCAAGCTCTAGGGCGATTCGTTGATGACTAGTGAGGAGAGAGCCAAAATCTCACTTTTCATTTATCCAAATATACCATACCGTCCCTAAGCCACGTTAAAACCAAAGACCTTAGGATTTCTAACAACTTGGTGGAAAAACAATGGAGCTATTAGGTAGTAGGTTAGTGGACCATTGGATGCTATATTAGGACCTATGAACAACCTATAGCCATTAGCATGAACTAAGTTATCAACCTCTCCTTCTGGCATTACGAAACTAATCTTGATTTGAATTTATGGATTGTTGATTACGTGTATATTAAGCATAATTGTGCATTATTTCTTGAGCATTACTACATGAGACTTTTTAGATACTATGCTCTAGGATCATTCATTATGTTCTGTTCTTATTCTCCTCTGACTTCTTCTTCTTGTTTATTTGACTACCCTACTGTTCTGTACTTTTATTGTATAGGGACGATACAACTTTGAGTTGGGGGTCTTGATGTCTCCTCATTTGTGATAATAAAATCTATTTCCGAGACATCATTTTAGGCATATTTATTAGTTTATAGGTCGATTTTCACATGATTTAGTATACTTTCCTATTTTGGGTCTTAAATTGATCACTTATTATTTTTAGAGCATATTGGGTTTAATTATTTATTTAGTGTGAAGCTTTAGAGATAGATGGTAATTAATTAGAGTCCAGGTTGGTTCCAAGAGCTAAAGGAGAGAAGATAAACATGAGAATTGAAGATAAGGAAGTAAAAGCTAAAAATATGGAAAAGGAAAAGCTGCCATAAATCTGAATTCCAGCACCTACGACCATAAATCAGCTTATATCCTAAAATCGGTTAGGAATCTGGAGAATCGGTCAAGAGAAAAGTTAAAGATCTTTCCAAGACGATGAATTTCGACTACTAATACGTGTCAATCGGATGAGTATTGAAGCTGCTAGGACCAAAACAAAAACGGGGCTGATTCCATGTTTTTGGGCTACGAATTTGAGTTGGGCTAGGAGCCCAATATTTACCTTTTCCTTCAAGAAAAGGATTAGGTCAACCTATACACTATAAATACAGCCTCTTAACATTAGAAAATCATCCTTGGTGAAACCTTAAGCCAAGAGGAAGCTTACAACACAAGAAAAGAAGTCTGGAAGGAGCTATTCATCAATAATGTCTTCTTCAACCTTTAAATTTGTAATTTCTTTCTTTTCTTCCATTAGTATGAACTAAATCTCTATTTAGCTTGAGTTTTAGCATATATGTATGAACCTTAGTTTTGGTTGACATCTATCTAATTTGGGAATTCTATGTTTTAAACTGAATAATAGTTTTTATTCTCTGTTTATGTGTTTGGATTTATATTCTGTGTTCTTGTGGATTGCGACCATATAGAATTACCATCTAGTAGTTAGGTCACCATTGACAACGGTGTTTAATTACATGTTTAGCACATAACATCTAGTGTACGGTTTAGATCTGACAAATCAACCTAACTAGATAATCACCATGGTTTAGTGTATTGCTAGTTTACCAATTGCAGGAACAGTTTGCTTAGAACTCCTTATTGACACAAGTAAACCCTATTTAAAACTACCTAGCGCAATTGGAACCGATTATTGAAATACTACATAATTCACCCTTACATGTTTAGAACGGCAAAACTAGTGGGGATTGCATGCTATTTTTTCAAGCTAAACTCTCATACTAACTTCTTCTCTTGCATTTAATTTTCTGTCTTTACTTTATTAGTTTAATTTAGTTGAATGAAAACCAAATAAAAATCTATTTGTCTTTTACTTTTCTGCGTTTTATTTCTTCTAGCTTTTAATATTTGCACTTGATTATTGCAAAAGATTCCCCTAACCTTCGTAGTCTCTGCGGAATGAATCTTACTTATTTATTAAAACTTGCATACGATCTGTATACTTGCAGAACCGCGCTAGACTAGAGTGATTAATTGCACTTATTTATATTTTATTTTTATCACACCCTAGTCAACACCAATCGCTAACTGTAGAGACGGGGTATAACCATGAAGTGGACATCTAGCTAACTTCTGTTGAAACGTTGTCCATGCATCCCCTACTTCTTCTTCATTCTTTTGGAGAAACTTGGCAAGCTCGATCTGATCTTTTAATCTCATTCTCTTCGGATAAAAAAGGTTAAAGAACGCGGCTTGAAGTTTTGCCTAAGTATTAAGTGTACCTGGTTGTTGTCTGAAATATGTGACAATACAGTTGCTCGCGTGTAATGCCAAGAGTAATGTAGGCATCACAAATTTGCATGAATTTCTGAATCGCTCTTACCAGATCTTGAATACTGCACCACTACAAAGTCCAAAGCTTGTAAATTGACTGAGCATACCCGGATTGGGCATGAATTTTATGTTTTGGATCTCTAGAGGACGATAACCTAAAGGTTGAACTCGAAAAGGTGCTCTCAAGCCTGGGAGATCTTGTTCTTGATGTATATTATTTCTTTTATCTCCTAGTGGTGGTACTCGAGGATTAGGTAACACCTGCGGGATATGTACTTTATTATTGTTAAGATCAAGATTATCACATGTCGTACGCAAGTCTTCATGATAAGTAAGATTCGTTCTCAGGGACTTAGTGTGTTATACGAATGGATTAACAAAAGAGCGTAGTAATAAATAACTAATGAATTTAAGACAAGAAAAGTAAATAAGGATGATTGATTGAAAAAATGATGATTAAATAATTAAACTAAAGACAATAAATTAAGAGATGTAAGAATAAGATGAGAGAGTATAGCTCAGGTTTTACTAGTATGCACTATTCCTTCTATTTCTTCTGCTAGTTGATAAGGATGATTAAAGCTTTTAGATAAGTAGCTAGGATTCTATATTCCTCCTAATTTCCTTCCAGGTGGACTTAGGTGGCAACCTAACAATTACCAGGGGACTTGGGTAAGTGGACCCTACGCAATGATCGGTGATTAAATCTCAAAGCCTAATGACTATCTAGTTAGGCATGCCCTTCTAGATCACTACCGCACACTAGACGCTTATGTGATGTTTCAATAATTAGACACCCCTTTCGGGTGACCATCTAACTACTATTAAGACAATCCTAACGCGATCAAGATTAAGATAGACAATAAATCAAAGCACATAAACAGATATATGGTTGAGAATCTATAATCAATTTAAAGAGGTTTTCCTGAACAAACTTAGATATAACAGAATAGCATTCTAATATTATACATATGCAAAACCCAATCTATGATAAAATTAGTTCATACTAGAAATAAATAAACTAAAATAAAGATACATATTGTCAACTAGCTTCTCTTGCATGACTTCTATGACGAATAATATGAAGGACTAATTGTGGAGATGCAAGGACATGTTTACAATGATTACAGTGTGTATATATAGATGTTATGAAGACCCTAGGTCGAAATCTTGGAGTATAAGGCAAGTAATTGGACTCCTTTTCTAATTCAAATTCGTTTCCCAAAATATAGGAGAAAGGATAAACACTGTTGTCTTGTTCTGATAGTATCTCCTTCGTTATTGGTCCCATTTTCTCCTACTTTATATAACAAACGACTAAAGTAAGGAGATCTACACTTTTCCTTTAGATTGCTTATCCAAATTCCCAGCTTATTTTAAGTTATTTTCACTTTAGTGGACGTGGCTACATAATTTCAGATTTATTTGACAGCTTTTCCTTCCTTATTTTATCTCTACTTCCTATTATCTCTTAATTCCTCCCATATCTTCTTTTCTTATCTCTTTAGAATTGTTTTATCATCTATTAATTTCCATATATCTTTAAAGCTTCACATTAACACACAAATTAAACCAAATATGCTCAAAAAATAATAAATCATCAAATCAAGACAAGAAAAAGGAATTTATCAAAATATGAATAAAAAACTATAATTAAATACTCAAATACACCTAAAATGATGTCTCCAACCTAGATTATTATATCACAAATAGGGATACATCACATACTAGCATGCAATACGAGGTTTTGTGCGAGAAGAATTTTGCGTTGACCAATTAACTGAATCCTTAATCCTCCTTCTTTCCCAAGCTTCCACCCTTCATTAGATCTTATACCTAGACCTTCACCGACTATCAAAACACCACAAAATCACCCACATATCATATCCTAAATCATCATTGCATCAATCCAAACAACATTAACTAACCCAAATCATTCCAAAACATCAAGAAATCAAGATTTAATCTGAAATTTTTCATACCATTATCCTAAACTTCTTAACTTCTTATCACCCAAACATAATTACATCACACCCACATAGAAAAACTTCAACCTTACACCTTTCCCACTTCAAATGATACCTTATCCACCCACTTCAAGGGGTAATTCCAATGCTGTATAATATTGAGAGAAGAGGAAAGGAGATGACTAAAGAACGGAAATATTAATTCATGTGGGGGCGATAAAGAAGAATCAAAGCAATAAATTGGGTGAGAACAAGAGGAAACAAGCGACGCTTTTAATATCGCTACTAGCTATCGCAGCACAAAGTCGATAAAGAAGTTAGAAAAAGGTAAATATGAAAGATTTCTTGAGTTCTTTGATTGTTTGGGATGGGCCAGATTAGGCAGAATGCGAGGATGAAGCATGGTGGTATGAGAAGCCTGCATGTAAGATAATCACCGCACCCTATCTTGGGTGTTGGCAATGCAAGGGAATAGCCTCGAAGATTATGGTTTCTCCCTTCTCTACCCTTTCTCTATTTGTATAATATGTGTTTTGTTTTTAGTTTTATTGAGTGTATTACGAATCGTGGATGTCACAGCCCACCTTTGAGTTGTGGGTTGGGAATCTGTTGTCCCCCTCCACACTTTATGTGTTAATTCTTTTATGTGTCTAAGAGTATAATGTGGTAAATTTGACTATTAAGCAAATTTTAATGAGTTAATGATAGTAAATAGTAGTTTTATGAACTTTATATATATATATATTCTTAAAATATTTACATGAAGTGCAAATTGAAAGTAAAGGAGAGATTAGTGAGCAATGCGTATTAGTGAGTTTGATCATAGGGAGCATGAGTGGTGTGTAGAACGTGAGATCTAAACTAGTAATTAAACCATTTAATGAAAGTGCTAGAAGTGAGAAAGTAAGTAATTTGTATGGAATAGGACATGCTTAAGGCGGTTCTCTGTTAGCACCTTGTGCGTATTAGCTTGTTGTCCATTATTAATGATATATTATCCATCTCATCCCCCTCCTTGTCTTTCTAAGCCTTTTTATTAGCCACGTTACAAGACTTATACCTTATATTTTTAGGGATTTACCATATGAACCTCACTCAAATCGCGATGCCTTGACACTCGCCTAGAGCTTTTTTTTATGGTGGTTTTATGGGAATAATAATTTGAGAGGTTTGAGATATGTAATTGTGCTTTTTGATCACGTGTTTATATCTATTGTAACCCTTTGCCGGGGTAAGGGGAAAAGAAAACAATTTGAAAAGGATAAAAGAAGAATATATATATATATATGTGTGTGTGTGTGTGTGTGTGTGTGTGTGTGTGTGTGTGTGTGTGTGTGTGTGTGTGTGTGTGTGAAAGAAAAAGAAACATAGTGACATGACTTCTCACATCAAAAAAAGAGTCTCTGCCACTTACTAAGGAAAAGTATATACGTTTGTACCTACAAAGTGGGATTTCTTTAGGTGATCATAAAAGGATTTCATTTAGGCTATTGGGGATGCGAATTAGAGCATTAATTGGGTTGAGCGAGAACATCTTTGAGAGCAACTCAAGCTCTAGGGAGACTGTTGATGGCTAGTGAGGAGAGAGCCATAATCTCACTCTAAATTATCCAAATAACGTATCACACCTACCCTAAGCCTACATTACAACCTTAAAGACCTTAGGATTCTTGACTACACAATTTAGGTATTTTCACAACATATAGAGTACTTAGATGGACCTTAGAAACGACGTGAGGATCCTTGAACACCCTATAGCCACCATTGTGAATTAAGAAAGAATTTCACTTCGCGCATTGTAAAAACTAATTTGATCTTGAAATTTAATTATTTGGATTGTATATTTGATAAGTATATACTTGATTTAGTTTTTATATTGTACTATATGTGACTTGTTAAGATAATTGCTTTAGTATCATTCATTCTTTTTCTATTCCAACTTCTTTGGATTGATTGGACTTAGACCCTTCTAAACTCCCTTTTTCTTTTTCTTTTTATTTTGTTAGGATGAAAAAACTTTGAGTTTTGGGTCTTGATGTCTCTTTTATGATGAATTAATCCATTCATGGGACATTATTTTTGGAGTTAATTGGGCCTACGTGGGGATTTTTCCTTATTATTCGCTATATTGTACTTTTGTCTCTTATTTTGGACATGATACTATTTATAGAGCTTTTGTGCCTTAATTGTGTGAAAAGTGTGTAGATTTTAAGTATATGGTTAATAAAAGGTTCTAGGATGAGGAGAAGAAGTCTAAAAGTCGAGATAAACCCCAAGCCAAAGCGTGAAATGAAGTTAAAGCTACTTTGGGAAGTTGTAGCGTTTACCCGAGAAATCTTTGCGCCTTAGTGTTTCAGTTGCTACAAGATATTGGTGAGAGATTTGGACCTGATTCATTTTGATTCGGGGAGATATTTAAGTCAATTTCATTTTGGAAGTGAAAGAAGTCAATTGATAGTTAAGATGAAAAAGTTATGCTAAAAACCATTGTCGTGGTTCGAACCTGATATCTATTAAGTAAAACGGGTTTGGTCCCTTCTAAACCTAATTAAGCAAGCCTAAAGGTGGCCCAAACGTTTTTAGGTTGTATATAGGCCATTTTACATCCCCCCATTTCAGAACATATCATATTATCCAAGAGGGAATCGATCACGAGGGAGGAAGGAGCGCTTATTTCAGTTGGAGGAGAAGAAGAGAAGGGTTTGACTATGAACCCAGTGATTCTTCTCCATCATATATCTGATTGCCTTCAATCAAATGAGTAGATTTCTTCCATTTTTCATTTTAGATATGATTCTAGCATTATTTTTTATTATTTTTTATTTTTCATTCATGAACTAACCTCATTGCTTGAGGTTTGCATATGTAAGAATCTGTGTTTAGCTATTTAATGATTTATTGCATTTAGGATTATAATGTTTAAATGAGATTGGTATTCTTTTACATCCCATTTGTTTATATGTACTTATTAATACTATCTATGTTATGTACAAGTAGTAGATAGCTGTAGTAACCGCTTGCACCTTAAGTCGGGGTGTTCGGTTACAGAAATATCATATAAATGCCTAATACGAGGCATTGAACGTGACAATCTTGTCTGCTTGGTGGTCACTAAGGGTTGGAATTTAACTCATCGGATAACCTATTGGTGTGTAATATTGTGCTCAAAGTCTACACTTACGGGAGTTAGAGATACATTTGAAACCCGTCTAATATGAACACAACTACTCACCGTTGTCGATAACACTATTAATTAGCGGCATAGGAAATTACTAGCAAACTTCAAGCATTCATCTTGCATACATACATTAGTTGATTGCATTTTTATT
This sequence comes from Nemophila menziesii, assembly GCA_029959085.1. Lineage (NCBI taxonomy): Eukaryota > Viridiplantae > Streptophyta > Magnoliopsida > Boraginales > Hydrophyllaceae > Nemophila > Nemophila menziesii. Next base: position 100,932,331 of record JARWIR010000001.1, read on the forward strand.
ATGTTAATTAGTTATTTATCTTTATTGCATCTTTTCCCTTTATACAAAAACCCAATAAATATCATATTCACTTTTCTTGTCTTTCATTTCGTTAACAACTTTACATTACTCTACTTTCGGAACATTTAAATCGTTACTTTCATAGTCCCTGGGACGTTAACACAAACTTATCGAATATATTATTTGTGATGACTCGTACACTTGCAGGAAGTTAAGCCTCTCTTGGGTGTTGATCAACCTTACACCTTTCCCGCTCCAAATGATACCTTATCCACCCACTTCAAGGGGTAATTCCAATGTTGTAAAATTTTGAGTTGAGGGTGAAAGGAGATGAGGCAAAGAATGGAATTATGGGTGTTGATCTATCATTTCATTTTATCATATCACACTCTAGGACGTGACACTCTTCCTTTCTTTGGAGTTCCCCCTTCTCTGCATGTAAATGTTGAAGATATCAAGCCCTACTAGTTAGTTGGTGTAAGATTATTTTGCTTGGGCCTGGTTTCTCCTAATGATCAAAACCCTTTGTTGGTCGGGAATTTCATGATCAAGAGGTAGGTTGAAACGTCGGACCAAAGCGTATCCAATGTGGTCCGTATTATGATTGGGAGATTTGAAGAATCGCACTCTACTACCAACAATTTGGTGGGGTGATGTCTCCCTATTTGTTCTAATTATTAGCCCTCTGGAGACATCATTTTAGGTGAATTATTGACTTATTTGATAGACTTTTAGGCTTATTTGATCATATTACACTTTTCCCCCTTGGAATTTAACTATTTGCATTTTCTGAGCTTTTGTGCGTAAATTTGACTATTTTTTATGCAAAGTTAAATAGGTTCTTGAATTTCATGAAAGACCAATCCAAGGTGGGGAAGTGAGTATAAAGTCTTAGTGTATTTTAGAGTGTTAGGAAATGATTTTGAGTCGAGTTTCTATTTTGAGAGTACACTTTCCTATTTCGTTTTCTTGATTTATTGCTTTATTCTTTTTAAGCATATGCGGTTTAATTATTTATTTAATGTGAAGCTTTAAAAGATAAATGGTAATTACTTAGAGACCAAGTCAAGATAATGATGGAAGGAAAGAAGATTTACATGGAAATAAGAAGATTTAGGAAAGATTTATTCAAAGGAGGAAAAGATAAAGCTGCCTTTTGAAATCTGAAATCCAGCCACGTTTTAGGAATTAAATCATAATAAAAGATTGGCTAGGATTCTGGACGAATGGTCTGCACCAATAGAAAGAGCTTTCCAAGACAAGCAGTTTCATATATTGGAACTTCTCAAACGGATAAGTATTGAAAAAGATATGACCAAATCAAATCAGCAGAATCTTATCTTTTAGAGCTACGAATTTGAGAGTCCTTGACTTGTCTTCCACTCCAAGCAAATTCGACCTAGGGTCTTCCAACACCTATAAATACACCCCTTAGCCTCCTCTTTTACACACACTTCATATCATTATCAAAGAGGCTTAAGGATTCAAGTCAGAGCAAGCAGGAAGGAAGAACGCTGAGAGCTGGAGACTGTCTATATCTCCGATTCGAAGCCAAACCCAACCTCTTAATTAGGTTTTATTATTTTCTTTCTGTAAAACATTATGTCTTTTAATTTCATAGTTTTAGTTTTATTTTCCATTATGAGCTAAACTTCTTAAGTGCTTGAGAATCGCTATAAGGGTTGAACCTTAATTTATTTCGTTAATGCTTTCTGATTTGGGATTTTTATAATTTAATTCGAATTGAGTAATTTAGTATTGTTTGTTATCGTAAGTTAATTTCACTATATTTAATTTGGCCAATTAGACATAGGTTTGAGTAATTAAGCTATTCCAATTAGTGGCGATTGGATCATCTTGACGGGGGGTTTAATTACTGACATAGGTAATAAACGTAAGATAGAAATTATTGATCCTGACGGACTTAGTTAATCTTATAGCCAATTGGGTAGAGAACCTGACATTCAAAGGTGGATTATGATCGCCCTGACGGGGTTTGTAACACCTGAGAATAGCTCCTAAGTCCACCCTGACGGGGGTTAGGAGAATCTAGAATCCCGACTATTACTAGTTACTAGTTTGTCCCTTAGAAGAAGCATTGATTAAGTTTATTTTGGTGAAACCCAGCGTGACTCAAGTACTATTCTCTCATCTTTTTAGTCTCTTCATATTTACTTTCTGCATTAGTTTTAAATTTTAGTTTAATATTTACTTTATTTGCACTTTAGTCCTTTAATCAAAAACCAAACAAATATTTATCTTTTTACTTTTAATTTTTCATTCAAGCAACTATTTACATTTATTGCATAACACTTTGAATCATACCTAATCCGTCCCTGAGATCGAAATCCCGTTTACCGGATATTACTTGGACGACCCGTACACTTGCGGTACGTGTCTTGCCTTTTTTAGGTGTGTTTATTTATAACACACTAGGAGACACCATGGGGATGACGAAATTTTTCACTAGGAGAACATCTCTAGAGGGAGCTCGATGTGGCATATTGATTCGACGCTTTGACCATTAAAACTTTGAATCATCTCGTAGTAGGCATGTAGGTCGGTCCTCAGGATCTCCATTGTATCTACCGTAGTAGCGAAAATCAAATCTTCTGAAATCCTTGTATTTATCAAAAACATTTTTTACCAAGATGCTTCTTATAATAGCATGATCACCAAGGATTCATCATGAGGGAACATGATTTCAATGGAACCCTTATTATTTAATTTAACATCATCGTTATTTTTGAATCCCTCTTTGGGTGGAGGCTAACAACCCTGTTTGGTGTATCAGATTCTTCCTGACCTCGTGTTGCCCACGAAATAACCTCCAAATATGTTTCTCAACTCCATTTAGAACCTACCTCTTGGGGGTTAGTTTGTTCTTGCTACCAGTAGAAACTGGGTTCTTCTTTAGGTGTCTTTATAGGTGTCATCTAATGTGCTTGATATTGATTACAAGCAGAGTATTATGGTACAAGTATTTTGACTTTTTTTTGCGGTTGTCGTTGGATTGACCACCAACGGATGGGGATGTAACTTCCCTAATACTCTTAATCGTCATACTTTGGCATGTAGGAACCGACATTCATTGGTTTTGTGACTTATGTCATTTTGAATAAATAACATTGATTCTGATCTATTTTTCCAAATCTCCTACCATTGTGTATGGCCAATGTAACTCTGTTTGTTCTCTATGAGGCTCAAAACCTCTTTGACAGTTAGCCTTAGGAGTGCGGGTCATCCCCTAAGTACCCTACATTTTCTTTTATCTTGTTTCTCTTAGTTTCACTGCGAGATTTGTCTTCCTTGATGTGAGTATCATGGGCGTCTTCTTGACGGATTTGATCATTTGACATTGTGGTGTCCCACAATGTGTGATAAAATAAAGTAGTAATAATAATGGGGTGACAACTCCGCACCACAAGGTTCAGAAACAAGTAAACGTGATAAGTAGGGTTATCATTAATTGCAATTAATGGTGTTTAATCTAGTGTAAATGCGTGTAGCTTGTAATCGAAATATGCTAAGAATTCAAAGATGAAAAGGAGAGTGGGTCGGTTCACACTGGTCGGGATTCAAATTCACTCTAACTCCCCATCTGGATGAAGCTAGAGCTCAATCTTACATACCAGCTGACTATCCAATGAGTTAAATTCCCTAACCCTTAATGACTACCTAGCAGACAAGACCATCCGGTTTAGATCCTCGCACTAGGCGCTTATGTACTAGGTCTATAATTAACTTTCCCCATCAAGGTGTTAACTTAATTACAAGGGCTACTTGCTACTTGCTACTTGCTACTTGGCCAGAGAACATGAGTATTTATAACAAATACATAACACAATGGAATAATAAGATAAACCCAACTCAATTAAATATCACCAAATACAATAATGCAATCAAAAATCTAAACATGAAGTCTTACAATAGCATCCTAAAGCAAGGAGGGTTTAGTTCATAATAAAAGAAGAAAAACTAACAAAGTGGCTCTAATCTCAGTTTCAGCTTTGACTTGGGGTTTCTCCCGACTTCTTATCCTCATCTTGCACCCTTGTATCAAGCATGTATCTAAAAGCTGCACACTTAACACACAATTAAGACGCAAAAGCTCTAAAAATCGTTATATATCTTTAAACTAGGAGTAAAAGTGCAATATAACAAATAATAGGAAAACATCCCTCACTTAGGCCCAATAAACTCCTAAAATAATGTCTCGCGAATGAAGTTATCCATCTCAAAAAGAGATACATCAAGACCCCCAATTGTAAGTTTTGTCGTCCCGAAAAAATAGAAAAGAAAATAGAGTTTATAAGGGTCTATGTCAAATAAGCCAGAGAAAGGAGAAAAATAGAAAACATAATGAACGACACTAAAGCACAAATTTTAACAAAATTTATATAGTACAATATACATACTAAATTAAATATACACCAATCAAATATACAATCCATGCAAATTAATTTCAAGATAAAATTAGTTTTGCAATACGCTGAGTGAGATTCGTTCTTAGTTTACAATGGTGACTATAGGGTGTTCCTCGATACTCGCATAGTTTCTAAGGTTTATCTAATTACTCTGAATGAATATTCAAGAATCCTAAGGTCTTTAAGGTAGTAATGTAGGCTTAGGGTAGGTGTGATACGTATATATGGATAATTTAGAGTGAGCTCTTGGCTCTATTCTCACTAGCCATCAACGAGTCTTCCTAGAGCTTGTGTTACTCTCAAAGATATTCTCATTCAACCCAATTGATGCACTTAGTCGCATCCCCAATAAACCAAATGAAGCCTTTCATGATCATCTAAAGAAATCCCACTTTGCCGGTCCGAAATGTATATATATTTCTTCTGCAAGTGGCAATGACTCTCTTTTTAGTGTGATAAGTCATGCTGCTATATTTTTTTTCTTTTTCCAATATATTTTTCTTTTCTTTTCAAATCTTTTTATTTTTTATTTTACCCTGGAAAAGGGTTACAAGGTATATGAAAAATGATCAAAAAGCGAAACAAACCCAACATATTATATTTCTTATAAATCCACCACCCCAAACTCATGCTATAGATGAGTGTCAAAGCATCGCTATTAGAGTGCGGGCCATATGGTAAAGTCTTAACAAACTAAAGGATAAGGCTTGTAATGTGGCTGAATAGAAAGGCTTAGAAAGGCAAAGAGGGGGTTGAGACGGATAATATGACAATAAACATGGATAGTAAGTTAAAAGGAACAAGGGGCTAACAAAGAACCACCTTAATCATGTCATATCCTAAACAAATTAGTTACTTTCTCACTCTAGCACTTTCGTAAAATGGTTTATTAGCTAGTTTAGATCTCAATTTCTACACACCACTCTTGCTACCTAAGATCGAACTCACTTAATCACGTTTCTAAATAATCTCTTCTTTATCTACAATTTGCACTTCACGTAGATATTTTAAGCATATACAATAAAATATTATAAATATACTATCTACAATCATTAACACATTAAAATCCAGCTTAAAAATGTACATTCATTAGATTCTAAATCAAGATTCACACTTATTGGGAAATTTAAAACACATAAATATGGGGATGGGAATAACGGGATCCCACCCTCAGCTCAAAGTTGAGCCGTGACATCCACGACTCAAAACAGACTCAATAAAAATAAATACAAACACCTAATACACATACAAAGAAAGGGGTAGAGAAGAGAGAAACATACTCTCGAGGATATTTCCTCACGTGATCACCATCAAACATGATATGTTGTGGAGCCTTCATGTTGTCGCGCCTTATTTGCAAGATGTGCGCTTGATTAGCTTTTATTACTTCCACGTCCTTAACAAGGTGGTTTTCAGATGTTTTGATTTGCTTAAGGTTCTCACCTCCCTCTCTTCCCATGGATAATCCTTCGACTATACTCCTCACAATATGGTTTTGACTCATTCATCATCTAAGATGGACTTTTTCTTGTCGAAAGCCTTTCATTATCCCCCAGATTCACATCACCTTTAATCACAAGGCAAGTGATCACTGATGGGTTATTCAAGCTAATGAAACTACTTGGTTTGACAATGAAGTTCATTACCTCATCAAAAATAACTTGCTCCATATCCACTTATTTCTCTTTCATAATACAATCCAACAAGATGGCGGAGTTTTGAAATATACCTACGACTCGAGCAATCCAAAAGACTGAAGGTGCAAGGAAATGGTACCAAATTTTTGCATCGGGTTGAAGGTACTTGTAAGTCCAAGATGGTTTCAACTTATCTTCATCATTACTTGATTCCAACTCTTCACTAAATACCTTTTTTTTATGGATAAATCCATTCACGAGACCTTTTTTTGGTTGTTTTTTGGGCCTAAGTGAGGGATTTTTCCCTATTATTTGCTATATTGTACTATTACTTCTAGTTTCGAACTATTTATTATTTGTAAATCTTTTGCGCCTTAATTGTGTTTTTAGTGTGTAGATTTTAGGTTGATGTATCCCTATTTCTGATGAATTAATCTAGGTTGGCGATGTCTCCTAGGGTGTGATAAATATAATAAATAAATACGGAAAGAAATGCACTAATCGCCCTAGACTTAACACGGTACTGCAAGTATTACAGTACGTATGCAAGTTTTAATGATAAGAATATTCGTTCTCAGGGACTTACTGTGTTATACGAATGGGAAAACAAATAAGAGTAGCAATTACTAATTAAAAGACATAGAATAAATACGATTGATTTAGAGATGAGATTAACAACTGAATAAATTAAAAGACAAATAATTAATTATGAGAGAATATAACTTAGGTTTTGCTAGTATGCACTAATCCTTCTAATTCTTTCTAATAGTCCAGTTTATAAGGGAGAGATAATAGCTCTTAAATAAATAGTCGTGATTCTAAATTCCCCCTATCCCCGGAGAGTGAACTAGGGTGGCGACCTCACAATCACAAGGGGACTCAAATAGGGTGTTCTTGCGCTACTAGGTTCCTAGATAAGACTGGCCTACTAATGATGATTGGTAATTAAATAAACCCTAATCACTCTCTAGTTAGGCAAATCTTGTCAGGATTAATTCCGCACACTAGTCGTTTATGTGGTGTTTCAATAATTAGACACCCCTTCCAGGTGACAGTCTAACTACTATTAGAACATCCCTAATTGATCAGGTTTAAGACAGACAAATAAATCAAAGCACATAAATCAAATATATGGTTAAGTAGCTAGAATCAATTTAAAACATATAATTCCCAAAGAAACTTAGATAAAAAAGAAAACAGAATTCATAGATTATACATAATGCAAAACTCGAGCTATGGGGAAATTAGTTCATACCTAAAGGGAATAAACTAAAATAAAGATACATGATTGTCATCTTGCTCTCTTGAATGACTAAGAATTAATATAAGGTTTAGAAATGGGCAAGGATGATTTTACAAAGGTTAAATGGCGTATTTATAGGGGTTTAGGAAGCCCTAAAACGTTTTCTTGGAGTAGAAGACAAGTATTGGACTTCTAGCCAAACTCTAATCTGTAACCCTAAAATATAGAAAATGTAATAAACTGCCGTTGTTTTGTTTTGGCCGTAACTTCTTCGTTTCAACTCCGATTGACGTGTTATTTATATCGAAACTGATCATCTCGGAGAGCTTTATAACTTTGCTTCGGACTTTTCTTGCAAATTCCAAGCCAATCTTGAGTTATGATCACTTTAATGGATGTGGCTGCTGAAATTCAGATTTACTTGGCAGCTTTATTATTTTATAGTTATCTTTTCTTTCCTTTATCTCCAATTTCCATCATAATCTTCTTTCCTTTATCTCTTAGAATTGATTTGACATCTAATTAATTAGTATAAATCTTTAAAGCTTTACACTAAATAAATAAATTAAACCCAATATGATCTAAAAATAATAAATCATCAAATCAAGACAAGAAATACGAAAGTGCACAATATTTTTTCTTGTGTTGTAAGCTTCCTCTTGGCTTAAGGTTTCACCAAGGATGATTTTCTAATGTTAAGAGGTTGTATTTATTGTGTATAGGTTGACCTAATTCGTTTTCTTGAAGGAAAAGGTAAACATGTGCTCCAAGCCCAACTCAAATTCGTAGCCCAAAAACATGCAATCAGCCCCGTTTTTCTTTTGTTCCTAACAGCTTCAATACTTATTAGTTTGACGCGTATGAGTATACCAAATTCATCGTCTCGGAAAGCTCAATTGTTTCTCCACCAAGTAGTTAGAAATCCTAAGGTCTTTGGTTATAACTTGGCTTAGGGACGCTGTGGTATATTTGGATAATGAAAAGTGAGCTTTTGGCTCTCTCCTCACTAGCCATCAACGAATCGCCCTAGAGCTTGAGTTTCACTCGAAGATGTTCTCACTCAACCCAATTTATTGATGCATGTTGATGTGCATTCCCAACCAATCCCTATTAAAACCCTTTGTGATGATATACAAATTCCACTTTGCCGTTCCGAATATATATTCTTTTCCTATCAATTTTATTATTTTGTATAGCTATGACTCTCTTTTTAATGTTCGAGATATCACGCTATTTTTTCATATATATATATATATATATTTTCTTTTTATGACCTTGTTGGCAATTTTAGGTCGTAGCTTCTTTTCCATTCACTATTACCCCGGCAAAGGGATACAATAATAACTTTTTCATCATCAATAAAATCACAATTACAATTTCCAAATCCCAATGTCCCTAATGATGAAACCCACCACCCCAAACTCAAGCTCTAAAAACGACTTGTTTCAGGTTTTGCGATTCGAGTGCGGGTCATATAGATAAGTCCTACAAACTAAGGGTATGGATTATAATGTGTTTCAATAAAAGGCTTTAGAAAGGCTTAGAGGGGCTAAGTCGGATAATAACAATAATCAAATAAAAGGGTGAGAAAGTATAAAAGGCTTCAAGTGGTTTTAACATGAAAGAACTGCCTTATTCATTTTTCTAACTACCAGATCTTGTTACTTTTTCACTAATAGTTCATAGACAAGTGGGTTTTTAACTAATTTCAAACCTCACGTCTTACACACCAAATAACTCTCCCTAAGTTTCAATGTAACTTCTTAGCATTGCTCATTAACTTTTCTATCTTTTATTTCCTGTTTTCATACATGCATGCTAAACAAATTTATAACATCTTTCAAAAACATACTACTTACTATCATTGACCTAATTAACTCATGCTCAAATAGGTAAATTTAACATATTCCATGCCCTAATTCAACCTACAATTTTTAAATTTTATGCAAAAACGAAAAGAAGATGAGGACAACGAATCCCCACCCCCAACTCAAAAGTGAGTCGTGTCCCCAGGACTCGAAAAAGACTCAAGAATGGAATAAAATTTAAAATTAAAACTAACTAAACTACCTAATGCATACAAGCTATTAAGAAAAGAGGATTAGAGTGGCTTACCTGGCTGGCCATAGAAATCCATTATGTCCTCCTCCTCCTCCTCCGAAGAGGGATCGGAATAATTATCAATATCCCTTTCCAAGGTTATATCTTCCAGCTGTGAATTAATCTGTGTAACTTCCACCCAAAGTTCTTTGTTTTCTTCTTGTAATCGTTCAACTTCATGTTGTAATTTAAGAGCCCATGGGGGAATATCATGATCAATTTTAGAGGAAGAAGTAGAAGAACCTTGGTCATGAATCTTTATATTTTTCAAAGGCCTAGCTGGTACAGTCATTCTAGCAGTTGATTTCTTTGGTAGTGGGTTTGCTGGTGCCTTTTCTTTTGATTCTTCAGTAGCCTCATCAAGGTTGATAGGATTTTCAATGGTGGCTCCAGGCAATTCCTTATTCTTCCCAAGGATGGTGCACTTTCTCTTATATTCCATAGCATCAGATCTATTAGTCATGTTTGATTTACCCACAACTCAAGTTATACCAAGGATGAATTAAAAATTTAAGAGAAATTGGTGTAGCTTGAGGTTGTTGCTTGGAATTGATGAAAGAGAAAGGTTTCTTGATGAATCTTGGAAGAATTCTTGAAAGCTTGATGTTCTTGATGGTGTTTAATGGTGTAGTGTGATGAATTTGATGAAGAATTTGTGTTTATGGACGATGGAGGAGAGAATTATTGATGTTGTTGTGTTAATTGTGGAGGTTTGTACAAGCTTCGAGGTCTATATATAGTGTTTGGGTTTGAAAATTTCGTGTGGGAGAGGCTAGGGTTAAATTTGATAAGGTAAGAAGTAAAATAGGATTCAAACTCTTCAAAACCAACCTATCACCGGTATACCGGCCGTTTCGGCGGCATACCGGTGCTGGACGTATTTTCTTTTTGGACTTCTCGACAATGAACCCGAGACCATACCTGTGGGCACGTGTTTTTCCTTCGCCGGTATACCGGCCATATTCACCGGCATACCGGTGCTGTTTTTCGTCCTAGAGCAACTCCGTCAAAAAACCCGTGGCGTGAACCCCGTGCCACGTGCTTCTCCTCTGGCCGGCATACCGGTGCCCTGAGCGGCATACCGGTGCGTTTGGCATTTCTTTTTGGGACCTCTCGGCAATGAACCCGAGTCACCAACCCGTGGGCACGTGTTTTTCCACCGGCATACCGGTGGTATGACCGGCATACCGGTCAGTGAACCGAATTTTTCCCAAGTAAGTCCTTTTTGACCCCAAACTCATTTCCTTCACAATAACACACTACCTTTCTCTCCTACTAGCTTGTAAACACAATTAAAATCTACACTAACTTAAAATTATACACTGCAAAGCAATAAACTAATCTAAAAAACAATTAAAACAAGGGGTGTCTCCCAAGAGCACTTTTGTTTAACGTCTTTGAGTTAGACGTGTACCTCAGGCTAATCATTTTCTACGAGATGGATCGTCTCCTCTCGCCCAAAGTCCTCACTGTCATGGTATCTTTTCAAACGCTGGCCATTCACCATGAATTTCCTTTGCTCGGTTGGATGTTCAATTTCAATCGCTCCATGAGGTGTGACTTTTGTAACGATGTAAGGTCCTCCCCAACGGGATTTAAGCTTTCCTGGGTAGTTCGAAAGTCGAGAATTGTATAATAAAACCTTTTGTCCTCTCTCGAAATGATTTGGACGGAGTCGTCTATCATGCCATCTCTTTCTTTTCTCCTTGTAGAGGCGTGAATTTTCATAGGCAAGATAGTGAAACTTCTCCAACTCGTTCAACTGCATCAACCTTTGTTTCCCGGCCAGTTATGGGTCTAGATTTAGAGTTTTAATAGCCCAGAAGGCTCGAGCTTCAAGTTCAATAGGTAGATGACACGCTTTGCCGTAGACCATGCGATATGGAGATGCCCCAACTGGTGTTTTAAATGCTATTCTGTAAGCCAGAGAGCATCATCTAGCTTCAAAGACCAATCTTTCCTCGTTTTGTTCACGGTCTTCTCAAGAATAGATTTGATTTCCCGGTTGGAAACTTCAGCTTGACCATTAGTTTGTGGGTGATAATCGGTTGATATACGGTGTCTCACTCCAAACTTACGAAGAAGGTATCTCAGTTGAGCATTAATAAAATGGGTACCTTTATCACTGATGAGAACACGTGGCGTACCATATCTTGAAAAGATATTTGTTTTTAAGAATTTAATCACTGTTTGAGCATCGTTCTTTGGTGTTGCCACTGCTTCTACCCATTTTGATACATAATCTACCGCAAGCAAAATATAATGATTTCCATGGGAAGTAACGAAAGGTCCCATGAAATCTACACCCCATACATCAAAGATTTCGACTTCTAGAATATTGTTAAGCGGCATCGCGTCCCTTTTTGATATATTACCAGTGAACTGGCATCTTTGACATGACTGGACAAAACGATGACAATCTTTGTTTAGGGTGGTAGGCCAATAGAAACCGGATTGAACAATTTTAGCTGCAGTTCTATCGCCTTTAAAGTGACCTCCATATGGTGAATTATGACAACTTGTTATAATCTTGTCAACTTCGCCTTCATGGACACATCTCCTCACTACTTGGTCACTACAAATTTTCCAGAGGTACGGTTCATCCCAATAGTATTGTTTAGCCTGGTGAGATAATCTTTGTCTTTGTTGTGGGTGGATATCCTTGAGGAATACACCACTCACGATGAGGTTGACTAGATCTGCATACCATGGCACAAACGCATCTTTAATAGCAAAAAGTTGTTCATCAAGGAATACCTCTTTAACCAATAAGGGTTCCTAGTTCGTCTCAGATCCTTCGAGCCTTGATAAATGATCAGCAACTTGATTCTCGCATCCCTTTCGGTCTCGAATGTCTATGTCGAACTCTTGGAGCAACAGTACCCATCTAATTAGCTACCGGTGGTAGTCACTAAGGGTTGGAATTTAACTCATCGGATTACCTATTGGTGTGTAATATTGTGTTCAAAGTCTACACTGACGGGAGTTAGAGATACATCTGAATCCCGTCTAATATGAACACAACTACTCACCGTTGTCACTAACACTATTAGTTAGCGGCATAGGAAATTACTAGCAAACTTCAAGCATTCATCTTGCATACATACATTAGTTAATTGCATTTGTATTATTTTAATTAGTTATTTATCTTTATTGCATCTTTGCCCTTTATACAAAAACCCAATAAATATCATATTCACTTTTCTTGTCTTTCATTTCGATAACAACTTTACATTACTCTACTTTCGGAACATTTAAATCGTTACTTTCATAGTCCCTGGGACGTTAACACAAACTTATCGTATATATTATTTGTGATGACCCGTACACTTGCAGAAAGTTAAGCCTCTCTTGGGTGTTGATCAACCTTACACCTTTCCCGCTCCAAATGATACCTTATCCACCCACTTCAAGGGGTAATTCCAATGTTGTAAAATTTTGTGTTTAGGGTGAAAGGAGATGACAAATAATGGAATTATGGGTGTTGATCTATCATTTCATTTTATCATATCACACTCTAGGACGTGACACTCTTCCTTTCATTGGAGTTCCCCCTTCTCTACATGTAAATGTTGATGATATCGGGCCCTACTAGTTAGTTGGTGTAAGATTATTTTGCTTGGGCCTGGTTTCTCCTAATGATCAACACCCTTTGTTAGTCGGGAATTTCATGGTCAAGAGGTAGGTTGAAACGTCAGACCAAAGCGTATCAATGTGGTCCGTATTATGATTGGGAGATTTGAAGACTCGCACTCTACTACCAACAATTTGGTGGGGATGACGAAATTTTTCACTAGGAGAACATCTCTAGAGGGAGCTCGATGTGGCATATTGATTCGACGCTTTGACTATTAAAACTTTGACTCATCTCGTAGTAGGCATGTAGGTCGGTCCTCAAGATCTCCATTGTATCTACTGTAGTAGCGAAAATCAAATCTTCTGAAATCCTTGTATTTATCAAAAACCTTTTTTACCAAGATGCTTCTTATAATAGCACGATCACCAAGGATTCATCATGAGGGTACATGATTTTAATGGAACCCTTATTCTTTAATTTAACATCATCGTTATTTTTGAATCCCTCTTTGGGTGGAGGCTAACAACCCTGTTTGGTGTATCAGATTCTTCCTGACCTCGTGCTGCCCACGAAAAAACCTCCAAATATGTTTGATGTCTCCTCATTTGTGATAGATTAATGTTAGGATGAGACATCATTTTTAGTGATTTAGAAGTCATAATTGTCGATTTTCTTGAGAAATAGTGCACTTTCCTATTTTGAGCCTTGATTTAGTAAAATAATATTTTTAGAGCATATTGGGTTTAATTGTTTATTTAGTGTGTAGCTTTAAAGATAATTATGGAGCTTAATTAGAGTCCAAGTCAAAGACAACAACTTATGGAAAGAGATTTGCATGGTAATTGGAGATAAGGAAACAAAAGCTAAAAAGATGGAAAAGGAAAAGCTGCCTAATCTAGGATTCTGCAGTACACGCCTAAAGATGTGCTATTTTACCCAATAAATAGGCCGATTTTGGTAATTTCCTTTAAAAGGGACAAAGATAATTCTGTTACGATTCTTTTGGTATCTTATGGAGCTCAAACCGACCAATAACGAAGAAGATATGCTCAAAACGGTCCAGCAGTGTTTATCTTTATTTCCATACGAATTTGAGTTGGACTAGAAGTCCAATACCTTACCTCTTCCTCAAGAAAACGAATTAGGTCTTCTAAACACCTATAAATACACCCTTATATCACTTGTAAAAGTACCCTATTAATCCTTGCTTAGAAAAAGCTTATAATTTATCCTTAGTCATTGTAGAGAGCAAGATGATGTCTTTTGTAATTTCTTTTAGTTTATTTCCATCAGGTATGAACTAAACTCCCCATAGCTTGGGTTTTTCAGAATGTATAATCTATGAATTCTAATTCTTCTATCTAAGTTTCTTTGGGAATTATATGTTTTAATTTGACATTAGCTACTTACTTAATATTTGTTTATGTGTTTTGATTTATTGTCTTTCCTAGAACTGATCACTTTAGGATTGTTTTAATAGTAGTTAGATGGTCTCCTTGATAGGGTGTTTAACTATTGAACCACCACATAATGTCTAGTTTCAATATTAGTTCTGACAAAACATGATTCTAACTAGATAGTCATTAGGGTTTGTTTTAATCACCATATCACCAATGATTGCAGTATTTGCTTAGGGCCTTAATAGCGTTTGATAACCCTATTTGAAATCACTTCTTGGTTGTGCCGTAGCCCCCTTAGTCACTCTCAAGGTCTAAGGTATGGGAATTTAGAATCCTGACTAAGTATACCAAGAGCTAATATTCTCCCTTATTAACTAGATTTATAGATAGAATTAGAAGGATTAGTGCATACTAGCAAAACCTGAGCTATACTTCTCATCTCATATTCTTAATCTTTTATTTTATTGTCTTTACTTTTCTTAGTTTTAATTTAGAATCTCGAAAATCTATTTGCTTTTATTTTCTGTCTTTTAATTATTTACTTTTACTCGTTATTTCTACTCACGCGATTAACACACTTAAGTCCCTGAGAACGAACTCAACTTACTAACTAAAACTTGCATACGTCCTGTAATACTTGCAGTACTGTGCCTGTCTAGGGTGAGAGTGCGTAGTTTCTTGACTTAATTTTATCTTATTTTTATCACACCCTAGGCGACACTAAGTTTTTGGCGCCGCTGCCGGGGACTTGTGTCTCGTTAGCGTGTGGGTTATCTATTTCGAGTAGTAGTTTTTAATTAGTTTTTACTTTTCCGTCTTTAGTTTTTATTTTTCCAGATTTACGCTAGTGGTTTTCTTTAGTCTTTTTCAGGTTTCACAGTGTTTAATTCTTGGCCTCCTTTATCGGAGCCTAAGAGGAGCTTCAGACCTTACAACAAACGAGTTCGTGAGGAAAGAGCCTTGAGAAGAGTAATGGCAGCCCAAGATCCACCACTTGGACCACCCCTTGGTGGAGTGCAGAATAATCAACCAGGGATCCAACAACAAGATCCACCACCTGGTGTACAATTACTAGCAGGAGGAGGTAATGGGCAGAATAACCTTAATAATCAACAGAACCGAGTTGAACAAGACCTTCCTGGCCTTAATGTACCATTCCATGTTCAACCAATCGGTTACGACCCTCCTGAGATTCCGAATATCAAATTCAGACCTGATCCGGGTATGCTCAGTCAATTTCAAAGTTTCGGACTCTATACTGGTACAACAATTCAAGATCCGGTAAAAGCGATTCAGAAGTTCATGCAGATTTGTGATGCCTACATTACTCCTGGCATTACACGCGAGCAACTGTATTGTCATATGTTTTCGTTTTTCTTGACCGGAAGAGCTAGCGATTGGCTAGAGAGACAACCACATGGAACCATTCATTCTTGGAGAGAACTTCAAGCCGCGTTCTTTAACCGATTTTATCCGAAGAGCATGAGACTCAAAGATCAAACCGAGCTTGCAAGATTTTGCCAAGAAGATGGAGAAACAGTGGGAGAAGCATAGACAAGGTTTCAACAAAAATTAGCTAGATGTCCACTCCATGGTTATACACCTGCTCAACAACTTGCTATGTTCTATGAAGGTCTTAACGATAAAGGTAGAGAGAAGGTGGATAACATTGGAAAGGGTAATTTCGTGTCCATGAATCACAATGAAGCTTCCGAGGTGTTAGAAAATATTATGGAACAAGAAATAAGTTGGCCTTCAACGCGAGCTTCTGTGGAAAAGACCCGAGGAACGCTTCGTTTAGATGCAGAAACTGCTAACTCAGCTCAGATATCCGCATTAGAAAATTAAATGAAAGAGCTGAAGATAGCAATGGAAAACAATTTAGCCGCTGCAAACGTGGTACAAGAAGCACAAGGTTGTCAACAATGTGGGGCTAACAATCATACATGGGAAGAGTGCGAATCAAATCCGCAATCTGTCTACTTTATATCCAATCGCGGAGGTTATCAATGGGGTAACCGAAACCATCCGGGTATGCAGTATTCAAATCCACAAGGGGCCGCTAATCCTGGTCATTATCAACCGCAACCCCAGAACAACTCTTTCCAACAGAGAGGTCAGTACCAAAATCAATATCAAAATAGACCTGCTCCCCCTCAACAACCTGCTCAAGATGCCTATACCGATTCATTAGATCAGAAAGCTTTACCTCAGTATCCGCAAGAAGGATCTATGGATAATAAACAGATAGAACAAGCTCTAGACCGTTTGACCACGACTATAAACGCTCAGGACGAGAAGGTCCGAGGACACGATGCCATACTTCAGATGTTAGGTACTCAAGTAAAACAATTAAACGAAGTTTTAACAAATTTGGTAGAACGAAAGGAAGTAAAGGCAATCGAAGGAGGTGAAAACAATGTTGGGTTCGAAGCTTGCAAGGCTATTTGCCTTGAAATTGAAGAAGCAAAAGAGGAAGTACCGCATGCTGCCGTTAGTGCCGTGGAAGTTCCGAGTACCGAAGAAGAACCAACCAAGTCTAGCCCCGTGGAATCTGACTGTTCTGAAGTTTATGTGGAGGACGATCAAGAGAAAGCCGAATTTATACTGCTATTGAGGAAGATGCAAGAGGAAATTCGATCGGTAGTGGATTATGCAGCTGAGCTGGCTAAAGAGAAAGAGGAAGAAGCCTCAAAAGAGAAATCAGAAGATGAAGTTGCACCTGCTGTGCATGAAGAGAAAGAAGAAGAGAAGGTGGAATCGCCACCTATTGTTCAACCAGTGTCATCAACTATTCCTGATATAAATCCTAAGGATGACACCGTACTCAAGACATTTGTAGAGGCGTATCAACCTGAAAATATGAACGTCCAAATGCTTGAGATAGCGAAGAGAGGACTTACACCGCAACAAGTTTTTACGCAAGTTATTCCTGAGAAAGAGGCGAGTGTAGAGATCCCAAGAGAGAACCTGAGGGTTTCGAGAAGAAGTGAAAGAGAGCTACCAATAAAGCTTAAAGATCCTGGAAGTTTCAACCTTCCTATTCAATTACATGGTATGCTCAAGGTGAAAGCTATGTACGATGTGGGTTCTGGTGTGAATCTTATGCCTAAGTCCGTGTTCGAGAGAGTTGGACTTCAGAAATCAGAGAAAACTCCAGTGAAGTTGCAGTTTGCTGACAACCCAGTTAAAAGGACATGGGGAACAGTGGAGGACGTCTTAGTCCGTGCAGGTAATATCGCCATCCCTACTGACTTTGTTATTCTTGAGTTTGATGCAGATAAGCAGGTTCCAATCATAATTGGACGGCCCTTCATGGCCACAAGTCAAAGTGTAATCAACTTCCAAGAAGGGACCATCACCCTTCATGCAAAGAATGTATCTGAGACCTTCTATGTCTAGGGTAAGAAACCAAGGAAGTTAGATGCCACCGTTCCTGTCATCCACAGCCTTTCACATCACAAAGTCCCTCCTGAGAAGATCCACTTAAAGCCTGTGGATACTGAGCCAAACATTGAGTTTGGGGTTGGCCATGAAGTTCTATGGAAAGCTCACAAACGCGAGAATAGGCCACGAAGTTTCAAAGACTCGTGGATGGGACCATTCATTGTCACTAAGGTTGTTTCAGCGAAGGTGATAGAAATTCGCCCCAAAACTAGGGTCAAGCGCAGATTAGTGGACGTTCATAGCCTTACTCGTTGTTGGGGAGGCTATATTCGCAAATCTTGACAGAGGTAACACGTCTAACTTTGAAAGACGTTAAACAAAAGTGCTGTACGGGAGACAACCCGTAGTTTTTTTAGTTTTCATGTCTTTTACGTTTTTAATTTATGTTTAATTTAGTTGTTTTTAGTTGATAATGCATATTTGAGAAAGGTATTAGTGTTTTTGGTGTGTAGGAATCGGAGAAATCGAGTTAGGGACGCGAGGAAAAATTTTTCGGAGCGAAGGAATGACCCCTGCAGACTACCCCTAGTCCGCAGGTATGCACCGCAGGGTCAAACCCGTACCACGGGTCCTATCCAGAACCGAGAAAAAAATCGACCGCGGACTACCCCCTGCACCGTGCCCTGGTCCGCAGGGCAAAAACGCGTGCCACGGGGTAGTTCCACGTGTATTTTGACGGAGAACACATCAGAAGGCGGGGGGTACCCTCCGGTGTACCGCACCATGGTCCGCAGAGCAAAAACGCGTGCCACGGGGTTGTACCACGGGTATTATCCAGTGGGCAAAATACCCTGCGGTGTCGCGGACTACCCTGCGGTGTACCCATGGTCCGTGGGGGTAGTCCGCAGCGCCGCCAGAGAGAGAAAAACCTACTGGATTTGATGTATAAAGGAGGTATAATGCTCATTAATCCGAATTTATTAAACCTAAAGCCTCTTTCTCTTCTCCAAAACTCTCCTAACTCCATTGAAGCTCATCAAAACCTTCACCAATCACCAAAACACTACCCAATCATCAAGAAAAACACATCAAACCTTCTTTCTACATAATAACAAGAGAGAATCAAACACCCAATCTTCACCAAATCCATTCAAATTGAAGAATCAAAGAGCCAAATTTTCAAAATTCACCCTACAATTTCTTAAATCCAAGCCAACCCATTACAAATCCACCTCACCCACATAGAAAATCATCATCAATTCGTCTTTCCTAAACCAAATCAAGCTTGTTCAACCATTAATTCACAAGTTCAAATTTCAAGGTTTGCTAAAGCTTTGAGTTGGAGGTTAATTGAAGATGACTAATAGACAACAATTTTAGCTAACAAGAGGGAGGTGAAGAGCAACAATGGATTGGATTTAATCAAGAAGAAATCAATTGACAAAGGTTATAGTTCTAAATCAAAGGGTAAATATAAAGTTGAGAAGAGTGGGATACCTTTGTTTGATCGTAATGGTAAAAAGCTTTACTATTATGCAGAGGAGAAAACACAACCTTCACAAGGTCTTCCACCCAAAGAAAAAGAGGAAACTTCAAGGGCCCTGAAGACTTCTGCAGAGAAACAATTGAAAGAACTACCTTTTGCTTATGAGAAAGTATTCAAGGAAGAAGTTGGTACGGGAGAATACGCGAGATTCTTAGAGCTTGGTGAGAAATTGGGTTGGTCTACGTTCATGGTAAGACATTCTGAACTATGTCATGAGTTAGTTTTGGAATTCTATTTAGGCCTCTTTAGCCGAGATAGTAAAGATTGTGTTCCGATTAGAGGAAAGTTAGTTCATTTCACAGTTGAGGAGATTAGAAACCACTTCAAGTTTAAGAAATTGAAAGGTTTTTGCAAATTTGAAGAAGCGGTTGCTAAGCGAAAAATCTTTGATGAGGAATTACTTTTTGAGCATGTATTAGACAAAGAGAAGGTGCAATCACATAAGGGAGAATTGAAGGCACCGTGGCCTTACAAATATCTTCAATCGGATACGAGAATTTGGCACAATTTCCTTGTTCCTAATGTCTTTGGAAACACACGAACTTTGGAAGTGACTATGAAGTACGCTCTACTTTTGGATTGTATTTTGAAAGGAGAAGAAGTTGATGTGGCACAGTTGATCTATGAGGAGGTGATACGATTTTCGGTCTCTCCTAAATCAGTTTATAATGTTAAATTTCCTACTATGATCACGTGTCTTGTGCGTAAAGCGAATGTAACATTGGGTGAAGAAGATAAACTCGAGTTTAAGACAAGTTATATTGATAATGCTTGGATCAAGGATATCTTTCGAAGAGCGGGTTCTACACAAGTCTCGAAAGAAGAAAAGGAGCAAAATTGGCAAGAGAAGATGGAGGAGCGTTTAACGAAATTCGAAGCAGCTCAAACTTCCTTAGTCAATGATGTGGCACAAATCAATGATAATCAAGTGCACATCATGAAACTCCTCGAGCAATTAACGAAGGGTCCAGCAATTCCAACCTTGGATATCAATGATACGAGGCAATAGCCTCGAGAGTATGTTCTCTTTCTTCCTTACCATTTCTGTAAACGCTTTTATCTGCTAATTTTAATTTCTGTTTTCGAGTCTTTTTCGAGTCGTGGGGACACGGCTCATTTTTGAGTTGGGGGTGTGGGGATTCGTTGTCTCTCATCTCCATTTTTCTGTTTTTAGGTAGAAATTAAAATTTTTGATACATGGGAATTAGATGTAGAGTGTGTTTAATAGCTTGAAAGCATAAGCTCAGTAGATTAATGATAGTAAGTAATATGTTTATGAGCTATGTATTTGTATGCTTTGAGTATTTGCAGGAAAACACACGTTGATAGTAAAGAAAAGATTAGTGAGCAATGCGATAGAAAGTATGTTTGATCTCAGGGAACCTTGAGAAGTGTGTAGGCCGTGAGATCCAAGCTAGTTGAAAAACCATTTGACAAAAGTGCTAAAGGTAAGAAAATAACGAAATTACATAGTGTAGAAAGTGATTAAGGCGGTTCTTTCATATTTGAAGCCCTTGAAGCCTTTTTATACCTTCTCACCTTGTGATTTTTGAATTTATATGCTATATCCTTCTCAGCCCCTTCTAGCCTTTCTAAAGCCTTTTATTGAAACACGTTATAAGCCATATCCTTTAGATTATAGGACTTTTCCATATGACCCGCACTCGAATCGCGATGCATAGACAGTTGTTTTAGAGCTTGAGTTTGGGGTGGTGGGTCCACCATTATGGGAATTGTTATTGGGATGGGATTTTTGAACTTATTAATTGTGCTTTGTGCTTTATATTGATGATGATTCACAGATTTTTATTGTAACCCTTTGCCGGGGTAATAGTGAATGAAAAAGAAGCTACGAGCTAAATTTGCCAACAAGGGCATTAAAAGAAAAAATATATATATGAGAACATAGCGTGATATCTCAACATTAAAAAGAGAGTCATAGCTATAGAAAAGATTGATTTGAAAAGAAACGAAAATATATATTCGGACCGGCAAAGTGGAATTTTTATGTGAACATCTTAAGCTTTAATTGGGTTATTGGGGATGCTAAATTGTGCATCAAGGAATTCATTGGGTTGAGTGAGAAACGTTTTATGAGAGTAACTCAAGCTCTAGGGCGATTCGTTGATGGCTAGTGAGGAGAGAGCCAAAAGCTCACTCCAAATTATCCAAATATACTATCATACCGTCCCTAAGCCTATATTACAACCTTAATGACCTTTTGATTCTTTGCTATGTAATTGAGAAGTAATTGAGCCATTAGAGATTAGTTGAGTGGATCATTGAATACTAGTGAGAATCGATGAACAATCTATAGCTCTCTTGGGGAACTGAGTAAAGTCCCAATCCTTCTTACATTGCGAAACTAATCTGATCTTGAATTCAAGCCCTGTTGACTGTGGATATGAGAAGTGTACATGTATGTAGTTTATGAATATGTTGCATGAAATTTTCTGAGTTATGTGCTTTAGGATTATTCTATATATTCTGTTATGCTTTTTCCCATTGTGTTAAGAATTTTATAAGTGTGTATTTATAGACATTCCTTTGTTTTTATCTTTATTGTATCGGGACGATACAACTTTGAGTTGGGGGTCTTGATGTCTCCTCATTTGTGATAGATTAATGTTAGGATGAGACATCATTTTTAGTGATTTAGAAGTCATAATTGTCGATTTTCTTGAGAAATAGTGCACTTTCCTATTTTGAGCCTTGATTTAGTAAAATAATATTTTTAGAGCATATTGGGTTTAATTGTTTATTTAGTGTGTAGCTTTAAAGATAATTATGGAGCTTAATTAGAGTCCAAGTCAAAGACAACAACTTATGGAAAGAGATTTGCATGGTAATTGGAGATAAGGAAACAAAAGCTAAAAAGATGGAAAAGGAAAAGCTGCCTAATCTAGGATTCTGCAGTACACGCCTAAAGATGTGCTATTTTACCCAAGAAATAGGCCGATTTTGGTAATTTCCTTTCATAGGGACAAAGATAATTCTGTTACGATTTTTTTGGTATCTTATGGAGCTCAAACCGACCAATAACGAAGAAGATATGCTAAAAACGGTCCAGCAGTGTTTATCGTTATTTCCCTACGAATCTGAGTTGGACTAGAAGTCCAATACCTTACCTCTTCCTCAAGAAAACGAATTAGGTCTTCTAAACACCTATAAATACACCCTTATATAACTTGTAAAAGTACCCTATTAATCCTTGCTTAGAAAAACCTTATAATTAATCCTTAGTTATTGTAGAGAGCAAGATGATGTCTTTTGTAATTTCTTTTAGTTTATTTCCATCAGGTATGAACTACACTCCCCATAGTTTGGGTTTTGCATAATGTATAATCTATGAATTCTAATTCTTCTATCTAAGTTTCTTTGGGAATCATATGTTTTAATTTGATATTAGCTACTTACTTAATATTTGTTTATGTGTTTTGATTTATTTTCTTTCCTAGAACTGATCACTTTAGGATTGTTTTAATAGTAGTTAGACGGTCTCCTTGACAAGGTGTTTAACTATTGAACCACCACATAATGTCTAGTGTCGATATTAGTTCTGACAAAACATGATTCTAACTAGATAGTCATTAGGGTTTGTTTTAATCACCATATCACCAAGTATTTGCTTAGGGCCTTAGTAGCGTTTGATAATCCTATTTGACATCACTTCTTGGTTGTGCCGTAGCCCCCTTAGTCGCTCTCAAGTTCTAAGGTATGGGAATTCAGAATCCTGACTAAGTATACCAAGAGCTGATATTCTCCCTTATTAACTAGATTTATAGATAGAATTAGAAGGATTAGTGCATACTAGCAAAACCTGAGCTATACTTCTCATCTCATATTCTTAATCTTTTATTTTATTGTCTTTACTTTTCTTAGTTTTAATTTAGAATCTCGAAAATCTATTTTCTTTTATTTTCTGTCTTTTAATTATTTACTTTTACTCGTTATTTCTACTCACGCGATTAACACACTTAAGTCCCTGAGAACGAACTCAACTTACTAACTAAAACTTGCATACATCCTGTAATACTTGCAGTACTGTGCCTGTCTAGGGTGAGAGTGCGTAGTTTCTTGACTTAATTTTATCTTATTTTTATCACACCCTAGGTGACACCAATGTTGTTCAACTCCATTTAGAACCTACCTCTTGGGGGTTAGTTTGTTCTCGCTACCAGTAGAAACTGGGTTCTTCTTTAGGTGTCTTTATAGGTGTGATCTAATGTCCTTGATACTGATTACAAGCAGAGTATTATGGTACAAGTATTTTGACTTTTTTTTTGCGGTTGTCGTTGGATTGACCACCAACGGATGGGGATGCAACTTCCCTAATACTCTTAATCGTCATACTTTGGCATGTAGGAACCGATTCATTGGTTTTGTGACCCATGTCATTTTGAATAAATAACATTGATTCTGATATTTTTTTTCCAAATCCCCTGCCATTGTGTATGGCCAATGTAACTCTGTTTGTTCTCTATGAGGCTCAAAACCTCTTTAACAGTTACCCTTAGGGGTGCGGGTCATCCCCTCAGTACCCCACATGTGCTTTTATCTTGTTTCTCTTAGTTTCAGTGCGAGATTTGTCTTCCTTGTGGTGAGTATCATGGGCGTCTTCTTGATGGATTTGATCATTTGGCATTTTGGTGTCCCACAATGTGTGATAAAATAAAGTAGTAATAATAATGGGTGACAACTCCGCACCGCAAAGTTCGGAAACAAGTAAAAGTGATAAGTAGGGTTATCATTAATTGCGATTAATGGTGTTTAATCTAGTGTAAATGCGTGTAGCTTGTAATCGAAATATGCTAAGAATTCAAAGATGAAAAGGGAGAGTGGGTGTGTTCACACTGGTCGGGATTCAAATTCACTCTAACTCCCCATGCGGATGAAGCTAGAGCTCAATCTTACATACCAGCTGGCTATCCAATGAGTTAAATTCCCTAACCCTTAATGACTACCTAGCAGACAAGACCATCCGGTTTAGATCCTCGCACTAGGCGCTTATGTACTAGGTCTATAATTAACTTTCCCCATCAAGGTGTTAACTTAATTACATGGGCTACTTGCTACTTGGCCAGAGAACATGAGTATTTATAACAAATACATAAGACAATGGAATAATAAGATAAACCCAACTCAATTAAATATCACCAAATACAATAATGCAATCAAAAAGCTAAACACGAAGTCTTACAATAGCATCCTAAAGCAAGGAGGGTTTAGTTCATAATAAAAGAAGAAAAACTAACAAAGTGGCTCGAATCTCAGTTTCTGCCTTGACTTGGGGTTTCTCTTGACTACTTGACTTCTTATCCTCATCTTGCACCCTTGTATTAAGCATGTATCTAAAAGCTACACACTTAACACACAATTAAGACGCAAAAGCTCTAAAAACCGTTATATATCTAAAACTAGGAGTACAAGTTCAATATAGCAAACAATAGTAAAAAATCCCTCACGTAGGCCCAATAAACTCCTAAAATAATGTCTCGCGAATGAAGTTATCCATCGCAAAAAGAGATACATCAAGACCCCCAACTGTAAGTTTTGTCGTCCCAACAAAATAGAAAAGAAAATAGAGTTTATAAGTATCTATGTCAAATAAGCCAGAGAAAGGAGAAAAATGAAAAAACATAATGAACGACACTAAAGCACAAATTTTAACAAGTTTTATATAGTACAATCTACATACTAAATTACTATACACCAATCAAATATACAATCCATGCAAATTAATTTCAAGATAAAATTAGTTTTGCAATACGCTGAGTGAGATTCTTTCTTAGTTTACAATGGTGACTATAGGGTGTTCCTCGATCCTCGCATAGTTTCTAAGATCCATCTAATTACTCTGTAATGCATATTCAAGAATCCTAAGGTCTTTAAGGTAGTAATATAGGCTTAGGGTAGGTGTGATACGTATATATGGATAATTTAGAGTGAGCTCTTGGCTCTATTCTCACTAGCCATCAACGAGTCTCCCTAGAGCTTGTGTTACTCTCAAAGATATTCGCATTCAACCCAATTGATGCACTTAGTCGCATCCCCAATAACTCAAATGAAGCCTTTCATGATCATCTAAAGAAATCCCACTTTGCCGGTCCGAAATGTAACCTTGTATCCGTTTATTATTATCTATATTATTATGCATTTGAAAAAAAAAAAAGGTCCGAAATGTATATATATTTCTTCTGCAAGTGGCAATGACTCTCTTTTTAGTGTGAGAAGTCATGCTGCTATATTTCTTTTTTCTTTTTCCAATATATTTTTCTTTTCTTTTCAAATCTTTTTATTTCACCCCGGAAAAGTGTTACAAGGTATATAAAAAATGATCAAAAAGCGAAACAAACCCAACAAATTATATTTCTTATAAATCCACCACCCCAAACTCATGCTATAGATGAGTGTCAAAGCATCGCTATTTGAGTGCGGGCCATATGGTAAAGTCTTAAAAAACTAAAGGATAAGGCTTGTAATGTGGCTGAATAGAAAGGCTTAGAAAGGCAAAGAGGGGGCTGAGACAAATAATATGACAATAAACATGGATAGTAAGCTAAAAGGAACAAGGGGATAACAGAGAACCACCTTAATCATGTCATATCCTAAACAAAGTAGTTACTTTCTCACTTTAGCACTTTTGTAAAAGTGTTTATTAGCTAGTTTAGATCTCACTTTCTACACACCACTCTTGCTACCTAAGATCGAACTCACTTAATCACATTTCTAAATAATCTCTTCTTTATCTACAATTTGCACTTCACGTAGATCTTTTAAGCATATACAAGAAAATATTATAAATCTACTATCTACTATCATTAACTCATTAAAATCCAGCTTAAAAATGTACATTCATTAGATTCTAAATCAAGATTCACACTTATTGAGAAATTTAAAACACATAAATATGGGGATGGGAATAACGGGATCCCACCCTCAGCTCAAAGTTGAGCCGTGACATCAACGACTCGAAACAGACTCAATAAAAATAAATACAAACACCTAATACACATACAAAGAAAGGGGTAGAGAAGAGAGAAACATACTCTCGAGGATATTTCCTCACGTGATCACCATCAAACATGATATGTTGTGGAACCTTCATGTTGTCGCGCCTTATTTGCATGATGTGCGCTTGATTAGCTTTTATTACTACCACGTCCTTAACAAGGTGGTTTTCAGATGTTCTGATTTGCTTAAGGTTCTCACCACCCACTCTTCCCATGGATAATCCTTCGACTATACTCCTCACAATATTCTTTTGACTCATTCATCATCTAAGATGGACTTTTTCTTGTTGAAAGCCTTTCATTATCCCCCAGATTCACATCACCTTTCATCACAAGGCAAGTGATCACTGATGGGTTATTCAAGCTAATGAAACTACTTGGTTTGACAATGAAGTTCTTTACCTCATAAAAAATAACTTGCTCCATATCCACTTATTTCTCTTTCATAATACAATCCAACAAGTTGGCGGAGTTTTGAAATATATCTGCGACTCGAGCAATCCAAAAGACTGAAGGTGCAAGGAAATGGTACCAAATTTTTGCATCGGGTTGAAGGTACTTGTAAGTCCAAGATGGTTTCAACTTATCTTCATAATTACTTGATTCCAACTCTTCACTAAATACCTTTTTTTTTATGGATAAATCCATTCACGAGACATTTTTTGGCTGTTTTTTAGGCCTAAGTGAGGGATTTTTCCCTATTACTTGCTATATTGTACTATTACTTCTAGTTAAGAACTATTTATTATTTATAGATCTTTTGCGCCTTAATTGTGTTTTAGTGTGTATATTTTAGGTTGATGTATCCCTATTTGTGATGAATTAATCTAGGTTGGCGATGTCTCCTAGGGTGTGATAAATATAATAAATAAATACGGAAAGAAATGCACTAATCACCCTAGACTTAACACGGTACTGCAAGTATTACAGGACGTATGCAAGTTTTAATGATAAGAAGATTCGTTCTCAGGGACTTAGTGTGTTATACGAATGGGAAAATAAATCAGAGTAGCAATTACTAATTAAAAGACATAAAATAAATATGATTGCTTTAGAGATGAGAATCACAAGTGAATAAATTAAAAGACAAATAATTAAATATGAGAGAATATAGCTTAGGTTTTGCTAGTATGCACTAATCCTTCTAATTCTTTCTAATAGTTCAGTTTATAAGGGAGATAATAGCTCTTAGATAAATAGTCATGATTCTAAATACCCCTATCACCGGAGAGTGAACTAGCGTGGCGACCTCATAATCACAATGAGACTCAAATAGGGTGTTCTTGCGCTACTAGGTTCCTAGATAAGACTGGCCTACTAATGATGATTGGTGATTAAATAAACCCTAATCACTCTCTAGTTAGGCAAATCTTGTAAGGATTAATTCCGTACACAAGACGTTTATGTGGTGTTTCAATAATTAGAAACCCCTTCCGGGTGACCATCTAACTACTATTAGCACATCCCTAAATTGATCAGGTTTAAGACAGACAAACAAATCAAAGCACATAAATCAAATATATGGTTAAGCAGCTAGAATCAATTTAAAACATATAATTCCCAAAGAAACTTAGATAAAAAGAAAACAGAATTCATAGATTATACATAATGCAAAACCCGAGCTATGGGGAAATTAGTTCATACCTTAAGGGAATAGACTAAAATAAAGATACATGATTGTCATCTTGTTCTCTTGAATGACTAAGAATTAATATAAGGTTTAGAAATGGGCAAGGATGATTTTACAAAGGTTAAAGGGTGTATTTATAGGGTTCTAGGAAGCCCTAAAACGTTTTCTTGGAGTCGAAGACAAGTATTGGACTTCTAGCCAAACTCTAATTCGTAACCCTAAAATATAGAAAATGTAATAAACTGCCGCTGTTTTGTTTTGGCCGTAACTTCTTCGATTCAACTCCGATTGACGCGTTATGTATATCGAACCTGATCGTCTCGGAGAGCTTTATAACTTTGCTTCAGAGTATTCTTCCAAATTCTAAGCCAATCTTGAGTTATGATCACTTTAATGGACGTGACTACTGGAATTCAGATTTACTTGGTAGCTTTATTATTTCATAGTTATCTTTTCTTTCCTTTATCTCCAATTTCCATCATAATCGTATTTCCTTTATCTCTTAGAATTGATTTGGCATCTAATTAATTAGTATAAATCTCTAAAGCTTCACACTAAAAAAATAATTAAACCCAATATGATCTAAAATTAATAAATCATCAAATCAAGACAAGCAATACGAAAGTGCACTATATCATAAGAAAATCGACTACTAGACTTTCAAAAACACCTAAAATGATGTATCCATCTAAGATCTAATCATCACAAATAGGGAGACATCAAGACCCCCAACTCAATGTTGTATCGTCCCGATACAATAAAGATAAGAACAAAGGCGAGTCTCTAAATACACACCGAGGTCAATTAAGCACACCGGGAAATAAGATAGCAGAATATATAGAATAGACATAAAGAAATTACTCAGAAAATTTCATGTAATAATATTTACAAACTACATACCTGCACACTTTTCATATCCACAATCAAGACGGCTTGAATTCAAGATTAGATTATCTTCGTAATGTAAGAAGGAGAGGATCTTTACTGAGTATACTAAGGAGGCTAAAGATTGTTCATCGAACTTCACTAGTATCCAAAGATCCACTTACTACTCTCTTTTCGCTCAATTACTTTTAGATGACATTGCAAAAAATCATAAGGTCATTAAGGTTGTAATTTTGGGTTAGGGACGGTATGATAAGTATATTTGGATAATTAGAGTCATTTTTTGGCTCTCTTCCCACTTGCCATCAACGAATCGCCCTAGAGCTTGAGTTACTCTCATAAAATGTTTCTCACTCAACCCAATGATTTCTTGATGCACAAAGTAGCATCCCCAATAACCCAATAAAAGTATAAAGATGTTCACATACAAATTCCTCTTTGGAGGTCCAAATATATATTCTTTTCATATCAAGTTTTTTTTCTTTTGTATAGCTATGACTCTCTTTTTGATGTTGAGATATCATACTATTTTTCTCATATTTTTCTTTTCATGCTTTTTAGCTTTTTTCATTTACTCTTATCCTGGAAAAGGGTTGCAATATAATAAATATGTGAATCATCATCAATAATAAGAACTAAGCACAATTAATAAGCTTAAAAAATCTCATATTTGTCAACGCATCGCGATTCGAGTGCGGGTCATATGGAAAAGTCCTAAAATCTAAAGGGATATGGCTTATAATGTGGTTAATTAAAAAGGCTTTAGAAAGGCTAGAAGGGGCTGAGAAGGATATAAAAATATAGTTTGGACAGCAAGCTAAAAGGCAACAAGGGGCTTATGAATGAACAGCCTTAATCACTTTCTAAACTATGCATTTTCGTTATTCCCTTACCTTTAGCACGTTCATCAAATGGTTTTATCAACTAGCTTGGATCTCACGGCCTACACAACACTCAAGGCTCCATGAGATCGAACATACTTTCTATCGCATTGCTAACTAATCCTTTCTTTACTATCAATGTGCGTTTTCCTACAAATACTCAAAGCATACAAAATAAAGCAGCCCATAAACATACTACTTTATATAATTAATTTACTGAGCTTATGCTTTCAATCTATTAAACACACTCTACATCTAATTCCCATGTATCAAAAATTTAATTTCTACCTAAACACAGAAAAATGGAGATGAGAGACAACGAATCCCCACACCCCTAACTCAAAAATGAGACGTGTCCCCACGACTCGAAAAAGACTCTAAAAAAATTAAAATTAGCAGATAAGGCATATACAAAAATGGTAAGGAAGAAAGAGAACATACTCTCTAGACTATTGCCTCGCATTATCGACATCCAAGATAGGATTTGCTGGATCTTTCTTTAATTGGTCAAGGAGTCTCATAATGTGTACTTGATTAGCTTTGATTTGTGCCACATAATTGGCTAAGGAAGTTTGAGTTGCTTCGAATTTATTTAATCGCTCCTCTTCCTTCTCTTTCCAAATAGAATCTTTTTTTTCTTGTGAAAGTTGCGTAATTCCCGCTCCTCTCAAAATTTTCTTGATCCAAACATTGTCAATATTATTACTCGTCTTAAACTCTAGTTTCTCTCCTTCACCCATAATCACATTCTCTTTTCGAACAAGACACGTGATCATAGTAGGATATTTCACATTATATAACTAAATGGGAGAGACCGAAAATCGCATCACCTCCTCAAAGATCAACTATTCCACATCCACTTCTTCTCTCCTCAAAATACCATTCATTAAGATAGCGTTCTTCTTAGTTATATCTAAATTTCTTGTGTTTCTAAAGGCATTAGTTGTAAGAAAGTGGTGCCAAACTCTTGTATCCGGTTGGAGATATTTGTAAGGCCAAGGTGCCTTTAAATCTCCCTACATGCTCAAAAAGTAAATTCCAATCAAAAGTCTTTTTATTTTCTGCCGCTTCTCTATACTTACATAGTCCGACCAATTTCTTAAATTGGAAGTGGTTTCAAATTTATTCAACTGTAAAAGGAACTAACTTGCCTCTAACTGGAACACAACCTCTACTATCTCGGATAAAGAGGCCTACATAGAAATCAGAAACTAACTCATGGCATAAATTAGAACGTCTTACCATGAACGTAGACCAACCCAATCATTCACCGATCTCCAAGAATCTCTTGAACTCTCCTTTACCAACTTCTTCTTCAAATACTTTCTCATAAGCAAAAGGAAGTTCCTGTAATTGTTTCTTTGTAGAAGCTATCATGTCCATTGAAAGCTGGAACCTTTTTGCTCATTACATTCACCACAACTAGATGTCCTCTCTTCTCTTGACCTGTTTTACCCTTTGTGTTGGAACTTGAAATTTTCTCAATTGATTTCTTCTCAATAGAACCCAATACCTTACTTTTCTTCATCTCCCTCACAGTAGATAATGTTTCCGTTCTTTTCGTCATCTCAATTAACCTCTAACTTAAAGCTTTAACCACTCTTGAAATTTGAAACTCTTGATTATAGGTTGAACAAGCTTTATTTGGGTTAGGAATGGTGTTTTGATGATGATTATTTATATGGGTAAGATGGATTCTTGATGGATTGGTATGGACTAAGAAATTGTTAGATGAATTTTTAAAATTTAGGCTTTTGATTCTTGGATTCAATGTGTTTTGGTATGATTTGGGTGGTGGAATCTTCTTTGTAATGATGTGGAGAAAGGATCTGATGTATTTTTTTGGTGATTGGGTAGTGTTTTGATGTTTGGTGAAGGTTTGATGAAGCATTAATGGAGTTGGGAGAGTTTTGGAGAAGAAAGAAAGACTTAAGGATTGAAAAATTCGGACTAGAACTAACCTCTTCTTATTTATAACAAAAAAACACACTTTTTTCCTCTTTCCAGCGGCGTTGGCCGGCTTACCGGTGATATGACCGGCTTACCGGTCACAGACCCTGTCGACCATCTCGCCCACAAGTTTTCCATGTTGCTCTCGGCAATAAACTCAATTTCGCAAACCGTGCCATGGTTTTTCTTCGGGCCGGTATACCGGTGGTGTGAGCGGCTTACCAGTGGTCAAGTTTTTCGAAAATCTTCGTCTCGGCATGGAACCTAGTTTCACGAACCGTGCCACGGTTTTTTGACTCACCGGCATACCGGTCCTTTCACCGGCTTACCGGTGAGTTGATCAGAATGTGCTCAAAATTTTTGTTTTCCTCCCTAACTCAATTTTCTCTAATACCTGACATCAAAAACACTAATACCTTTCTCAAATATGCAAAAAACAACTAAACTAAACATAAATTAAAAACATAAAAACATAAAAAAATATTGCAGATTGTCTCCCGCACAGTACTTTTATTTAACGTCTTTTAAAGTTAGACACGTTACCTCTATCAAGATTTGCGAATATATCCTCCCCAGCAACGAGCTAGGCTATGAATATCCACTAATCTCCGTTTAATGCCCCTCTTGGGCTTGATCTCTATCACCTTAGCTGAAACAACTTCAGTGACTATGAATGGTCCCTTCCACGAGTCTTTGTGACCTCGTGGCCTATTCTCTGGTTTGTGGGCTTTTCATACTACCTCATGGCCGACCCCAAACTCAATATTTGGATCAGTATCCACAGGCTTTGCATGGATTTCTTTTGGGACTTTGTGATGTGAAAGGCTGTGGATGATAGGAACAGTGGGATCTAACTTCCTTGGTTTCTTACCCCAGACATAGAATATCTCAGATACATGTTTAGCATGAATGGTAATTGTCCCTTCATGGATGTTGATTATGATTTGACTTGTGGCCATGGAGGGACTTCCAAGTATGATTGGAACCTTCTTATCTACATCGAAATCAAGTATAACAAAGTTAGTAGGGATGGTGATATTACCTGATCGGACGTGAACGTCCTCCACTGTTCCCCATGTCTTGGTAACTGAGTTGTCAGCAAACTGCAACTTCACTGGAGCTTTTTCTGATTTCTAAAGTCCAAGTCTATCGAACACGGATTTTGGCATAAGATTTACACCTGAACCCACATCACACATAAATTTCACCTTGAGCGTACCATTTATCTGAATAGGAAGATTAAATTTCCTGGATCTTTGAGCTTCAATGGCAACTCTTTTGCTACTTTTCTTGAGACTCTCCCAGTATGAGCCACAAACTCTTTCCTGGCTTCTACACTCGCTTCTTTCCCTGGAATAACTTGCATGAATACTTGTTGGAGCGTAAGCCCTTTCTTCGCAATCTCAAGCATCTGGGCGTTGATATTTTCTAGATTATACGCCTATACAAATGTCTTGAGTTCAATTTCTACCTTCGGATTTGTATTAGGAATAGTTGGTGAAATTGTTTGAATAATTGGTGGCGATTCTATATTCTCTTCTTCTTTCTTTTCTTGCACAGTAGGCAACTTCTAATTTCACCTCTTTTGAGGCTTTTTCCTCTTTTTCTTTAGCTCTTTCAACTTGTAACTCCATAACCGATATAATCTCTTCTTGCATATCTCTCAGAAGCTGTATAAATTTGGTTTTTTCTGGATCTTCATCGTCATAGGAGTCAGAGTGCACAGGGCTAGACTTGGTTGGTTCTTCTTCAGTTTTAGGAACTTCCACGGCACTTTCTACAGCATGCGGTGCTTCCTTATTCTCTTTAATCTCAAGGAAAATATCCTTACAAGCTTCGAACCCAACATTGGCATCACCTCCTTCGATAGCCTTCAATTCTTTCGCTTCCATAATATTAGGAAGAACTTTATTCATTTGTTCTACTTGCGTACCTAAAATATGAATTGAAGCTTCTTGTTCTCTTAACTTCTCGTTCTGTGAATGCATAATAGTTGTCATAAGGTCCATAAAATTCTTCAATTGTTGATCACCCACTATTCCTTCTTGAGGATATTATGGTAAATCCTTCTGAGCTAAAGCATCAGTATATGCATCATTAGCAGGTTGTTGTGGGAGAGCATGTCGATTATAATTATGATTTACCTTATATGGAGCTTGACCTCTTAGTTGTAAAGAGTTATTCTGGGGACGAGGTTGATAATGACCTGGATTAGCAGACCCCGGTGGATTTGAGTATTGCATACCAGGATGATTCTTGTTACCAAATTGGATATGAAATAATTGAAGCTAGATTTCATTCGCACTCTTCCCATGTATGATTCGTGACCCCACACTGTAGACAACCTTGTGCTTCTTGCACTATATTTGTTGTGGCTAAATTCTTCTGCATCTCAAGCTTAATCACTTTGATTTGATTTTCTAGTGCGGCAAATTGAGCTGAGTTTGCAGTTTCTGCATCTAATCGAAGCGTAACTCTGGTGTTTGTAACAGGAGCTCACGAAAGTGGCCAACTCCTTTCTGTTTCTATAATGTTTTCCATACCTTCGGCGACTTCTGCAGGATCCATGGACACAAAATTTCCCTTTCCAAGATTATCTACCCTCAATCTACTTTCGGCATTGATACGTTGATAAAATATAGCTAAATGTAAATACGTGATGTAACCGTGGAGTGGACATCTAGCTAACTTCTATTGGAACCTTGTCCATGCGTCTCCTACTTCTTCTGCATTCTCTTGACAAAACTCAGCAAACTCGCTCTAATCTTTGAGTCTCATACTCTTCGGATAAAAACGGTTAAAGGATGCGGCTTGAAGTTCTGCCCAAGTAGTAATTGTACCTGGTGGTTGTCTATCTAGCCAATCACCAGCTTTGTCGGTCAGAAAGAACGAAAAGATATGACAATACAGTTGCTCGCGTGTAATGCCTGGAGTAACAAAGGCATCACAAATCTGCATGAACTTCTGAGTCACTCTCACGGGATCTTGAACTGCTGCACCACTATAGAGTCCAAAACTTTGAAACTGACTGAGCATGCCTGGACCGGCCCTGAACTTGATATTCTGGAGCTCTGGAGGATGATAACCTAATGGTTGAACTCGAAAAGGTGCTCCCAAGCCTGGGAGATCTTGTTCAATTATGTTATTGTTTCTGTTATCTCCTGGTGGTGGTGGTAAATCACCAAGTGGTGCATTAATTAGTGGTGGATCTAGCGCTTCTTGATGTTCTGCCATAGCTCTTCGTCGATTTTTCTCTTCCCTGATACGTTTGTTATAAGCTTTGAAGCTTCTTTCGGGCTCCGCAAGAGGAGGCCAAGGAGGCACTGCTAAACCTTGAAAAGATTAAAACAAACCAACAAGCGTAAATCTGAAAAAATAAAATAAAAACTGGAAAATAAAAATTTAACTAAAAACTACTACTAAAATTAAATAACCCACACGCTAACGAGACACGTCCCTGGCAACGGCGCCAAAAACTTGGTGACGCCTAGGGTGTGATAAAAATATGATAAATAAGTATGGAAAACAATGCACTAATCACTCTAAACCTAACACGGTAGTGTAAGTATTACAAGATGTATGCAAGTTTTAATGATAAGAAAATTTGTTCTCAGGGACTTAGTGTGTTATACGAATGGGCAAACAAATCAAAGTAGCAATTAATAATTAAAAGACAGAAAATAAATATGATTTATTTAGAGATGAGATTAACAATTAAATAAAATAAAAGACATATAATTAAATATGAGAGAAATAAGATGAGAGAATATAGCTTACGTTTTGCTAGTATGCACTAATCCTTCTAATTCTTTCTATCAGGCCAGCTTATAAGGGAGATAATAACTCTTAGATAAATAGTCGGGATTCTAGATTCCAACTATCCCTGGAGAGCGAATTAGGGTGGCGACCCCACAATCACGAGGGGACTCAAATAGGGTGTTCCTGCGCTACTGGGTTCCTAGATGAGACTAGCCTACTAATGATGATTGGTGATTAAAATAAAACCTAATGACTATCTAGGTAGGCAAATCTTGTCAGGATTAATTCCATACACTAGACGTTTATGTGGTGTTTCAATAATTAGACACCCCTTCCGGGTGACCATCTAACTACTATTAGCACATCCCTAAATTGATCAGGTTTAAGACAGACAATAAATCAAAGCACATAAATCAAATATATGGTTAGCAGCTAGAATCAATTTAAAATATATAATTCCCAAAGAAACTTATATAGAAAGAAAATAGAATTCATAGATTATACATAATGCAAAATCCAAGCTATGGGGAAATTAGTTCATACCTTAAGGAAATAAACTAAAATAAAGATACATGATTGTCATCTCGCTCTCTAGAATGACTAAGAATTAATATAAGGCTTAGAACTGAGCAAGGATGATTTTAAAAAATTTGAAGGGTGTATTTATAGGGGTCTAGAAAGCCCTAAAATGTTTTCTTGGAGTGGAAGACAAGTATTGGAGTTCTAGCCCAACTCTAATTCGTAACCATAAAATATAGAAAAGGTAATAAACTGCCGCTTTTTTGTTTTGGCCGTAACTTCTTTGTTTCAACTCCGATTGACGCGTTCTTTATATTGAAACTGATCGCCTCGGAAAGCTCTAGAACTTTGTTTCAGAACCATTATTCAAATTTATAGCCAATTTTGAGTTATGATCACTTTAATGGATGTGGCAGCTGGAATTTAGATTTACTTGACAACTTTATCTTTCCATATTTATATTTTCTTTCCTTTATCTCTAATTTCCATCATAATCATCTTTCCTTTATCTCTTAGACTTGATTTGAAATATAATTAATTACTATATATCTTTAATGCTTCACACTAAATAAATAAATTAAACCTAATATGCTCTTAAAATAATAAATCATTAAATCAAGACAAGAAATAGGAAAATGCACTATATCATAAGAAAATCGACTACTAGACTTCCAAAAACACATAAAATGATGTCGCCAACTAAGATTTAATCATCACAAATAGGGAGACATCAGTTGGAGACATCATTTTAGGTATTTATGGTCAATTAGTAATCAATTTTTATTTATATTTTTATATTTTCCTACTTCTTGTCTTGATTTGAGGAATTATTATTTTTAGAGCATATTTGGTTTAATTTGTTTGTTAATGTAAAACTTTAAAGATGTATGGTAATTAATTAGATGTCAAATCAATTTTAAAGAGATAAGGAAAGAATATATGGATGCAAATTGGAGATAAAAGGAAGTAGAGATAAAATAGGAAAGGAAAAATTGCCAAGCAAATATGAAATTCAGCAGCCACGTCCATTAAAGTGAAGATAACTTAAAATCAGCTGTGAATTTGGAGGAATAGTTTGAAGGGGAAGTGTAGATCTTTTCGACTTGGTCCTTTCGATATAAAGTAGGCGAAAATCGGAGCAATAACGAAGAAGTTACGGCCAAAACAAGACAACAACAGTTTTTCCCTTCTCCTATATTTTAGGAAACGAATTTGATTTGGAAAAGAAGTCCAATTGCTTGCTAATCTACTCCAAGAAATCCGAACTAGGTCTTCCAAGACACCTATAAATAAACCCTTTAGCTATTGTAAACATGTCCTTGCCTCCCACAAGTAATCCTTAAGTTTATTCATCATTAGAAGTCATTCAAGTGAGCAAGTTGAAAGTATGTAACTTTATTTTAGTTTTATTCTTTCTAATATGAACTAATTTTCCCATAGCTTGGGTTTTTCATATGTATAATCTTTGAATTCTATTTGCTTCTATCTAAGTTTGTTTGGGAAAACTATTTTAGATTGATTATAACTTCTTAACCATATATTTGTTTTATGTGCTTTGATTTATTGTTTGTCTTAATCTTGATCAAATTAGGGTTGTGCTAATAGTAGTTAGATGGTCACCCGGAAGGGGTGTCTAATTATTGAAACAACACATAAGCGTCTAGTGTGCGGTAGTGATCCAGAAGGGCTTGCCTAGCTAGATAGTCATTAGGGTTTGCTATTTCACCATCGATCATTGCGCAGGCCAGTCTCATATAAGAACCTAATGGCGAAGGAGCACCTTATTTAAATCCTCTGGTAATTGTTAGGTCGCCTCTTAAGTCAACCCAGAAGGGGGTTAGGAGGAATTTAGAATCTTGGCTACTTATCTAAGAGCTTTAATCACCCTTATTAACTAGTAAAAGAAATATAAGGATTAGTGCATACTCGCAAAATCTGGGCTATACTTTCTCATCTCATTCTGTTGTATTTTATTTACTTGTCTTTAATTTAATTAGTTTAATA
This sequence comes from Nemophila menziesii, assembly GCA_029959085.1. NCBI lineage: Eukaryota > Viridiplantae > Streptophyta > Magnoliopsida > Boraginales > Hydrophyllaceae > Nemophila > Nemophila menziesii. The sequence goes on from JARWIR010000001.1 coordinate 100,970,289, forward strand.
TTATCTCCTCGTCAATCATATTTATTTATTTTCTGTCTTTGACTATTGTCTGCTACGCTATTTTGTTTTCCCATTCGTATAACACACTAAGTCTCTGAGGAACGAATCTTACTTACCAGTAAAACTTGCATACGATATGTGATACTTGCAGTGAGTAACGTGTTTAGTCTAGGGTGTTAGTGTATCGTTTATCCATATTTTATTATCTTATTTTAGTCACACCCTAGGCGACACCAAGTTTTTGGCGCCGCTGCCGGGGACTTGTGTCTCGTGAGCGCGTGAGTTATTTATTTTTAGTAGTAGTTTTTAGTTATTTTATTTTTCCAGTTTTACACTTTTGGTTTGTTTTAGTCTCTTTCAGGTTTACATTCTATGCTTGCGGAGCCCGAGAGGTGCTTCGAGGATTATAACAGACGCTTGAGAGAAGAAAGAGAACAGAGAAAAGCGATGGCTTTACGAGTGGGAGAAGATCATCCACTAGGGGATAATGCTAATCTTATTAATCAGAATGATGATCAATATCAACCACCAGCCACTCGTGATCCACCATTAGGTCCTCGAGTAACACCAATAGGAGATAACATGAACATTAACGGACAAGAATAAGATCTCCCAGGCTTGGGAGCACCTTTTCGAGTTCAACCATTAGGTTATTGTCCTCCAGAGATCCAAAATATCAAATTTTAGCCCGATCCAGGTATGGCTGTCAATTCACAAACGGTGGACTCTACAGTGGTATAGCAATTCAAGATCCGGTAAGAGCGATTCAGAAGTTCATGCAGATTTGTGATGCCTATATTACTCCAGGCATTACACTCGAGCAACTGTATTGTCACATGTTTCTGTTTATTCTGACTGGCAAAGCTGGTGATTGGCTAGATAGACAACCACCAGGTACATTTAATACTTGGGCAGAACTTCAAGCTGCATTCTTTCACCGTTTTTATCCGAAGAGTAAGAGACTAAAAGATCAGATGGAGCTTGCTAAGTTTCACAAGAGAATGAAGAGGAAGTAGTAGGAGACAAATGGACAAGGTTTACAGAAGTTAGCTAAACGTCCGCTTCATGGTTATACCCCATCTTTACAGTTAGTGATGTTTTATCAAGGTATTAATTCCAAAACTAGATTGAGGGTAGATAATCTTGGAAGAGGAGAATTTGTGTCCATGGATCCTGCAGAAGCCGTCGAAGGTATGGAACGTATTATAGAAACATAAAGGAGTTGGCCACTTTCGCGAGCTCCTATTACAAACACCAGAGGTGCGCTTCGATTAGATGCATATACTGCTAATTCAGCTCAATTAACCGCATTAGAAAATCAAATCAAAGAGATTAACCTAGAGATGCAAAAACAACCGAATTTAGCAGCAACAAATGTAGTGCAAAGGCTGAAGGTTGTCCAAAGTGTGAGGTACCAAATCATACATGGGAAGAGTGTGAAGGAAGTCCAGCATCTGTTTATTTCATAGCCAACCGAGGAAAATACCAATTTGGTAACAAGAATCATCCAGGTATGCAGTATTCATATCCATAGGGGCCGCGAAATAAGTTACTTATAAACCTCGTCCCCAGAGTAACTCTTACCAACCATGAGGTCAAGTTCCGTATCAGGGAAATCAGAATTATAATCGACCTGCTCCTCCATAACAACCTTTTAATGGCTTATACAGATACTTTAGCTCAGAAGGATTTACCACAAGATCCTCAAGAGGGAGTTGTGGGTGATAAATAATTGAAAATTTTAATGGATCTTATGACTACTAATATGCATACACAGAACGAGAAGTTGAGAGAACAAGAAGCTTCAGTTCAGATCTTAGGAACGCAAGTAGAAAAATGAGTAAGATTTTAAAAAATATTGTGGAAGCAAAGGAATTGAAAGCTATTGAAGGAGGTGATTCCAATGTTGGGTTCGAAGCTTGTAAGACTATTTGCCTTGATTAGAAGAGAATAAGGAAGTACCACATGCTGCATAAATTGTCTTGGAAGTTCCTGAAACTGAAGAAGAACCAACCAAGTCTAGCCCCGGAGGCTCTAACTTCTCTGAAGATTCAGATTCATCTGAAAGATCCGAGTTTATAGACCCTCTGAGATATATGTAAGAAGAGATTTGATCGGTTATTGAGCTACAAGCTACAAGAGCTAAAGAGAAAGAGAAAGAAGCCTCAAACGAGTTGAAATATGAAGTTCCACCTGATGTGTAAGAAAAGAGAGAAGAAGAGAAGGTGGATTCGCCACCAGTTGTTCCAACAGTGTCACCAACTATTCCTAATATAAATCCAAAGGTTGACATTGAACTCAAGACATTTGTAGAGGCGTATAGTCCAGAAAATATCAACGCCCAGATGCTTGAGATTGCAAAGAAAGGGCTTACACCACAACAAGTATTCACGCAATTTATTCCAGAGAAGGAAGCAAGTGGAGTAGCCTCAAAAGAGACTGTGGCTCATGATGAGAGAGTCTCCAGAAGAGTTGAAGAGAACGAGTTACCACTTAAGCTCAAAGATACATGAAGCTTTAATCTTCCTATTCAAATAAATGGTATGCTCAAGATGAAAGCTATGTGTGATACCGGTTCAAGTGTGAATCTTATGCCGAAGTTCGTGTTCGATAGGCTTGGACTTCAGAAGACAAAGAAAGCTCCCATGAAGTTACAATTTGCGAATAGCTCAGTTTAAAAGACATGGGGAAAAGTGGAGGACGTTCATGTCCGAACAGGTAATATCACCATCCCTACTGACTTTGTTATTCTTGATTATGACGCAGATAAGCAGGTTCCAATTATACTTGGAAGGTCGTTCTTGGCCACAAGTCAAAGAATCATCAACTTCCAGGAGGGAACAGTTACCCTTCATGCTAAAAATGTATCCGAGACATTCCATGTCTTAGGTTAGAAACCGAGGAAGTTAGATCCCACAGTTCCTATCATCCACAGCCTTTCACATCATCATATCCCTGAGAAAATCCATGCAAAACCTGTGGATACTATACCAAAGAGTGAGTTTGGGGTCGGCCATGAAGTTGTATGGAAAGCCCGCAAACCCGAGAATAGGCCGCGAAGTCACAAAGATTTGTGGATGGGACCATTCATCGTCATTGAAGTTATCTCAGCTAAGGTGATAGAGATCAGGCCCAAGAGGGGCATTAAAAGAAGGTTAGTAGACGTTCATAGCCTTTCTCATTGCTAGGGAGGCTATATTCGCAAATCTTGATACAGGTAACACGTCTAATTTTGAAAGAGGTTAAATAAAAGTGTTGTACGGGATACAACCCGCAATTTTTTTATGTGTTTATATCTTTAAATTTATTTTAGATTAGTTGTTTTTTGTAGATATTGCAGTATTAAGAAAGGTATTAGTGTTTTTTTATTTTCAGGTACTTAAGAAATCGAGTTATGAAAAGAAATACGAAAATTTGGAGAAAACCAGACGCTCTTCAGGTACACCAGAGGAGAGGTCCGTTGCACTACAGGTCCAAAACCGTGGTGACGTTCCAAGACTCCGGTCCAATGCCGAGACAAGGGAGGAAAACCGTGTCTCCATTCGCGACCACGGTCTGGTCAACGCGCAGGTCCGGTGCACTGCAGGTCAAAAAATGCCTTTGTAAACACAAGAACTTCGGATGTAACTAAGACGAGCGCAATGTTCATGAGTTGTATTTTAAGGGGGGAAGAAGTAGATGTGGCACAGTTGATCTTTGAGGAGGTGATGCTATTTTCGATCTCTCCTACTTCGTTATTTAATTTGAAATATCCTACTATGATCGCGTACCTTGTACGGAAAGCGAATGTGATTACGGGTGAAGAAGAGAAACTATTGTTTAAGATGAGTAATAATATTGACAATACTTGGATCAAGACGATTTTGAGAGGAGCAGGAGTTACGAAACTCACAAAAGATGAAGAGGATCGTATTTTGCGAGAAAAGGTAGACAAGCGATTAAATAAAGTCGAAGCAGCTCAAAATTTCATACCCGAGGATGTGGCACAAATCAAACCTAATCAAGTGCACATCATGACAATCCTGGAGCAATTAAAGACAGGTATAGTAAATGCTATCTTGGATGTCGATGATGCGAAGCAATAGCCTTGAGAGTATGTTCTATTTCTTCCTTACCATTTTTGTGTATGCTTTATTTGCTTGTTTTTATTTCTTTTAGAGTCTTTTTTCGAGTCGTGGGGACACGCCTCATTTTTGAGTTGGGGGTGTGGGGATTCGTTGTCTCTCATCTCCACTTTTATGTGATTTCTTTTTGTTTTAGGTAGAAATTAAAAATTTTCATACATGTGATTTAGATGTAGAGTGTGTTTAATAGCTTGAAAGCATAAGCTTAGTAAGTTTATGATAGAAAGTAGTATGTTTATGAGCTATTTTATTTTGTATGCTTTGAGTATTTGCAAGAAACACACATTGATAGTAATGAAAAGATTAGTGAGCAATGCGATAAAAAGTATGTTCGATCTTAGGGAGCCTTGAGTGGTGTGTAGGCCGTGAGATCCAAGCTAGTTGATAAACCCATTTGATGAACATGCTAAAGGTAAGAGAATAACGAAATTGCATAGTTTAGAAAGTTATTAAGGCGGTTCTTTCACAAGCCCCTTGTTGCCTTTTAGCTTGCTATCCATTTATTATATTTTATATCTTTCTCAGCCCCTTCTAGCCTTTCTAAAGCCCTTTTATCAGCCACATTATAAGCCATATCCCTTTAGATTTTAGGACTTTTCCATATGACCCGCACTCGAATCGCGATGCATAGACAATTGTTTTAGAGCTTGAGTTTGGGGTTGTGGGTCCACCATTATGGGAATTGTTATTGGGTTGGGTTTTGAGCTTATTGACTATGCTCTGTTCTATATTTTGATTATGATTCAAAAGTTTATTATATTGTAACCCTTTGTCGGGGTAAGAGTAAATGGAAAAAAAAAGTAATGAAAAAAATAGAAATAACATGATATCTCATATTAAATTAGAATCATAGCTATACAAAAGAAAAAAATTGATATGAAAAGAATATATATATATATATATATATATGTGTACGTATGTATGTATGTATGTATTTGGACCGGCAAAGTGGAATTTTTAGGTGAACATCTTTATGCTTTAATAATGGGTTATTGGGGATGCTAAATTAGTGCATCAAGGAAATCATTGGGTTGAGTGAGAACGTTTTATGAGAGTAACTCAAGCTCTAGGAAGATTCGTTATGGCTAGTGAGGAGAGATCCAAAAGCTCACTCTAAATTATCCAAATATACTTATCATACTGTATCTAAGACAACATTACAACCTAAAAACCTTATGATTCTTTGATATGTGATCTAGAAGTGATTGAGCCAATAGAGAGTAGTTAAGTGGATCTTTGGATACTAGTGAAGTTAGATGAACAATCTATAACCTCCTTGGTAATCTGAGTAAAGAATCTCTCCGTCTTACATTGCAAAGCTAATCTAATCTTGAATTCAAGCAGTTTTGATCGTGGATATGACAAGTGTGCAGGTAATTCAGTTTGTAAATATTATTACATGAAATTTTATGAGTAGTTGCTTGAGTCTATTTTATGTATTCTGCTATCTTCTTTCCATCGTGCTTAATTGACTTAGGTGTGTATTTAGAGACTTCCCTTTGTTCTTATCTTTATTGTATCGAGACAGTAAAACTTTGAGTTGGGGTTCTTGACCGTTGTTGCAAGTGACGACACGGTTTTGTCCAGTGGTCCTCGGCATTTACCTAATATTTGGACCGTAATAACAGTTTGGTCCCCACCGGCATACCGGTGAATTCGGCTGGCTAGCCAGCGGGGGGGGGGGGGGGGTCCGATTTTCTCCAAAAGTTTTTCTTTGTCTCCCAAACTCGATTTTCTTAGTACCTGAACATCGGAAACACTTATACCTTCGTCAAATATGCAACATCAACTAAAAACAACTAATCTAAATATAAACTAAAATCTTAGGAACAGAAAAAATTGCGGGTTGTCTCCCGTACAACACTTTTGTTTAACGTCTTTAAAAGTAAGACGTATTACCTCGGCGGTCATGTATGAACATCACCTCCCCAGCAACAAGTAAGTTGATTAATATCTGGCATGCGAAATTTGAATCTCTTTCCTTTTACTCCTACGAACTTCTCAGATCTATTCCATGTAACCATGAATGGTCCCATCCAAGAGTTCTTGGGTGTACGTGGTAACATGTTTTGATATATAACACTACACTCCTCTAGAAATCTAAACATTTCCTTAGTTCCTAAGGTTTGTTTGTTAGAAAGAATATCCTTCATGAATTTAAGATATTTTGGCATTCTCTTGAGAGCTTCTACAAACGGTATGTTGATATCTAACTTGCTCACCATGTCAAGGAACTTCTTGAATTCTTTTTCACTGTTCTTGTTATTTACACGTGATGGGAATGGTGGAGGAGGACGTGTATTATTCACCATTGAGCTCTTCTTCTTTTCTAGTGTTTTCTCTAGGACACTCTTTTGTTCAATAACCACTTCGACTATATCTTCAACTGTTTCTTCTACCACCTTAGGAATAGGGGTTGGTGATGTGTCACTATTTGTTCTAATTATTATCCCTTTGTAGACATACTTTTAGGTGAATAAATGACTTATTTGATATAATTTTATGCCTATTTGATCATACTGCGCTTTCTCCCCTTGGAATTTTACTATTTGCAGTTTTAGAGTTTTTCTGCGTTAATTTGATCGTTTTTAGTGCAAAGTTCGTAGGTTCTTGAATTTCATGAAAGACCATTCCAAGGAGGAGAAGTGAAAATTAAAGTCTTAGGGTATTTTAGTGTGTTAGGAAGTATTTTCACTCGAGTTTCTATTTTTAGAGTGCACTTTCCTATTTCTTGTCTTGAATTATTGATTTATTCTTTTTAAAGCATATGCGGCTTAATTATTTATTTATTTTGAAGCTTTAAAAGATATTTGGTAATTAATTAGAGACCAAGCCAAGTCAAAGAAGTAAAGGAAAGAAAATTTACATGGAAATAAGAAGATTAAGGAAGGATATATGCAAAGACGGAAAAGATAAAGCTGCTTTATGAATCTGAAATTCCAGCCATGTTTCAAAGACGAGTCCATAACTTAAGATTGGCTAGGAATTTGGATGATTGGTCTACACCAATGAAAAGATCTTTCCGAGACAAGCGGTTTCGAATATTGGAACGCGTCAAACGGATAAGTATTGAAGTAGATATTACCAAAACAAATCAGCAGCAGAATCTTACCTTTCCTAGATTTTAGGGCTACGAATTTAAAAGTTCTTGGCTTGTCTTCCACTCCAGGTAAATTCGACCTAGGGCTTACTAACACCTATAAATACACCCCTTATCCTCCTCTTTTCACACACTTCAGAGAATTACAGAAGAGGATTAAGGTTTTTCAAGTCAGAGCAAGAAGGCAAGGAGAAGCTAGTGCTGGAGGAATCATGTTCTTCCATCAACAGTCATCCTACCCTTTAGGTTATCAATTTATCTTTTGTATTTGAACATGAATTCCTTTTGTTCAGTTTCAGTCTTTAATTTCATGAGCTAAATTTCCATATACTTGAGAATCACATTAAAGGGATGAACCATAATTAATTAATCTTTGTTTTGAATTTGGGATTGTATGATTTAAATTGAATTGAGTCTTAGATATAGAATATTACTTTGTTCTTAATCACTATTTCTTTTCCGTACAGCTAGAAATATGTTTTAGTATTTGGTCTATTCACTTTAGTGGCGAAGTGATCATCCGACAGGGGGGGGGTTGAATACAGACTTAGGTAATACCCCTGTAATGGACGAAAGTCATATGATTTACATAGCCAAAGAGGTAAAATATTATTCATCTAAAAGTAACTTATATTCATCCTGACGGGGTTTGCAATACCGTAGGATAGCTCTTAGGTCCACCTGACGGGGGCTAGGAGATATTAGATACCCGACTAATATACTAATACCAATTCTACCCTTAAACATATCATAGATTATATTAATTAGGTAGATTCCTTGCGAGACTCAAGTATCTCTCACATCTGAAGTCGTCTTTTACTTTATTATTTCTTTTATGTTAATTACTTTTAGTCTTTATTTATTTCGTTTTAAGAAAACTAAACCAAAAATCTATTATTTTACTTTTCTTTCAAGCAATTATTTCTACTATCTGATTAATATTTGAGTTGAACCTAATCCGTCCCTGAGAACGAAACCCGATTTATTAGAGTATTACTTGGACAACTGTACACTTGCGGTAATTGTGGTTCATTTATTCTTGTACTTAAATTAGTAACACACTAGGACCCATAAAGTTTTTGGCGCCGCTGCCGGGGATGGTAGCGTGTGACCCCGATGTTAATCTTTAGTAGTTTAATTGTTAGTTTAGTTTTAGTTTTATTTCAGTTTTACGCTTTGGTTTGTCTTTCTTTCTCAGGTTTACAGGTTGTGGTATAGCTTGGAGATATCGTGATTCTTGCAAATCCCGAAAACCTAGTTCGAGAAGCAAACAAAAGAAAGAGAGAAGCTAAAGCAAAAGACATAGAGGAGCAATTAGCAAGAGAAGCAATGGCTGACGATCATGAAATCGATCCTCCTCTTGTTCCTCTTGTTCCTCTTGTTCCACAAGTCCAAGCTCCTCAGAACAATGATCCATGGTTTGTTAATGGCCCTGAACAAGCTCCATTTCGAGCTCCTGCCCTCAGAATTGGCCAAGCAAATATGAATGTCGAGATATTTAGACCCGATCCTGGTATGTTATCTCAATTTCAGAGTTATGGCAATTTCTAAGGAGCACCTGGCGGAGATCCAATCCGTGCTGTACAGAAGTTCATGCAAATTTGCGATTCCTATATTACGCAAGGAGTGGCAAGAGATCAGATGTATTTCGAAAATTTTAGGTATTTCATTATTGATGGAGCAAGTGAATGGCATGACTCTCAAAAACCTGTATCAATCACAACATAGTATGCATTACAAACTGCGTTCTTCGACAGATACTACCCAACAAATATGAGATTAGACGCGCAAGTTGAATTGACTACATTCAAACAAGATCAAGACGAGACTTTGGGTAGGAGTTGGACAAGATTTCTGATTTGCTTGAGAAGAGTCCCTGATCATGGCCTCACAGAGATTCAACAGATGAAGATATTTTATAGAGGACTTGATGGCTCTTTAAGAAAGGATTTAGACTTGCTTTGCGGTGGTGGATTTTTACAAGTACAACCAGTCCATGCCAAGATTATTTTGAATAGAACAGTTACGAATGAGATGGGTTGGAACACCATGAGAACACCTATCCGAGGTGGAAGAGAAAGTAGTGCTCTAATCGAAGAAAAATTCTCCTCTTTGGAGAATAAATTGAAGAACACTTTGGAGCAGCAATTAAAACAGCTTACTCTAGCTGTTACAAACAGTCTTTCATGTAGAAGAGAAGATGTTAATGTTACACAAGAAGTTTATGGATGTTCTAACTGTGGTGCACAAGATCATGATTCAGAGCATTGTCAAAGTAATCCAGAAGCCGTAATGTTTGTTTCCAACCGAGGGAACTATAATTAAGGAGGTCAAGGTTATCAACCGAATAGAAACCATCCGGGTTTCCAATATTCGAATCCAAACGGGACCGCTAATCCACAACATGCATATCAACCGCGTCCCCAAGGCAATAACTATCAACCAAGACCACAAAACAACTACCAAGGTGGACAAGCTTACGGAAATCAAGCTCAGAGACAACCTCCTCAAGATGCTTACACCGAGACCATGAATCAGAAAGCTCTACCTGCTCAACCTCAAGAAGGTGCTTTAGATGTTCAGCAAACCTTGACGATGTTAATCAACATGCAAACGAAGACTAGCCTAGAACAGCAATCTACAGCCGCAACACTTAAAATGTTAGAGAATCAGCTAGCTCAAATTTTAAAACAATTGAATCAACGTCAACAAGGACAATTACCAAGTGATACTAAAGAACCTAAGCAGTACGAAGAGTGTAACGCTATCTCGCTTAGAAGTGGTAAGAAGCTCCTACCACCACCTTTTCCCGTTATGAAAGAAAAAGAAACAACTGTGAAAGAGAAAACGATAGAGGATGTAGTTGAAAAAGAAGATGAAACAAAGTAGAGGAAGTGGAGAAGATTCCGGAAAATCTGAAAAAGAAAGATGCTATAGAAGTCTGTCCTACTCCACCATTCCCTCCAAGAGTTCAGAAGAAAGGAGATACTGCGGAATATCAGAGATTTATGACTATGGTAAGTAAGCTTAACATTAATATACTTTTCTTAGAAGCTATCAAAGGTGTACCGAAATACATGAAATTCTTGAAAATAGCTATCACCGACAAGCGTCAGTATCTTGAGAATGAAATGGTGGGTTTGCCAGAGGCGTGTAGTGCCATCTGCCAAAGTAAGTTGCCACCCAAATTACTTGATCCTGGAAGTTTTTCGATCCCGATTTCCATTGGTGCTAAGTGATGTCCCCCTATTTGTTCTAATTATTAGCCCTTTGGAGACATCCTTTTAGGTGAATAAATGACTTATTTGATAGACGTGTAGGCTTAATTGATCATATTACACTTCCTCCCCTTGGAAACTAACTATTTGCAGAATCGGAGCTTTTGTGCATAAATTTGACTATTTTTAATGCAAAGTTAATCGGTTCTTGAATTCATGAAAGACCAATCCAAGGAGAAGAAGTGAGAATAAAGTCTTAGTGTATTTTAGAGTGTTAGGAAATGTTTTTACTCGAGTTTCTATTTTTAGAGTGCACTTTCCTATTTCTATTTCTTGAATTATTGATTCATGATTTTTAAAGCATATGCGGTTTAATTATTTATTTATTGTGAAGCTTTAAAAGATATATGATAATTACTTAGAGACCAAGTCAAGATAAAGAAGTAAAGGAAAGAAGATTTACATGGAAATAAGAAGATTTAGGAAAGATATATGCAAAGAAGGAAAAGATAAAGTTTCCTTATGAATCTGAAATTCCAGCCACGTTTTAAAGATTAGTCCATAACTTACGATTGGCTAGGAATATGGACGAGTGGTCTGCACCAATAGAAATCTCTTTCCAAGAGAAGCAGTTTCATATATATTGGAACTCCTCAAACGGATAAGTATTGAAAAAGATATGACCAAATCAAATCAGCAGCAGAATCTTACCTTTCCTAGAATTTACGGTTACGAATTTAAGAGTTCTTAACTTGTCTTCCACTTCAAGTAAATTCGACCTAGGGTTCCCTAACACCTATAAATACACCCCTTAACCTCCTCTTTTCACACACTTCAGAGAATTACACAAGAGGCTTAAGGTTTTCAAGTCAAAGCAAGAAGGTAAGGAGAAGCTAGTGCTGGAGAAGTCCTGTTCTTCCATCATCAGTCATCTTAACCTTTAGGTTCTTTATTTTCTTTCTGTAATTCGAAACTATGAATTCTGTTATTTTGATTTTAGTTTTCCATTCTGTTATGAACTAATTTCTATAGTACTTGAGAATCGCTATACGGGTTGAACTTAATTCTGTTTAATTTATGTTTCTGAATTTGGGATTTAATGGTTTAAATTAGACTAGGTATTTTGTGTTGACTATTATTTTGTTTTAATCACTAATTTTGAAGTCATGAATCAAACTTAGCTCATAGTAATTAGGCTATTCCATATAGTGGCGTATGGATCACCTTGACGGGGGGGGGGGGGGGGGGGGGGGGTTTAATTACAGACTTAGATAATAGACGCATAGTATCCGTTATTGATCTTGACAAGCTTAACTAACCATGCAGCCAATGAGGTAAATTATTATTCATCTGAAAGTAGCTTATACTCACCCTGACGGGGTTTGTAATACCGTAGGATAGCTCTTAGGTCCACCCTGACGGGGGCTAGGAGATATTAGAGTCCCGACTAGCACAATAATACCAGTTTAGCCCTTAAACAGAAGCATGAATTAGATAGGTTAGGTGAAACCCTTGCGAGGATCAAGTACTCTTTCTCATCTGAAGTTTCAAGTCTCTTTTATTTGCTTTCTTTTATTTCCGTAGTTTATTTTCTTGCATCTTTTAATTCATAAAAACCAAACAAAAATCTTTACTTTATTTTTCTGTTAAGCAATTATTCTTACTGTTCGATTAATACCTGAGTTGTGCCTAATCCGTCCCTGCGAACGAACTCGATTTATCGAATATTACTTGGACAACCGTACACTTGCGGTTAAGTGGTTCCTTTATTTTTGCACTTTATTTTATAACACACCAGGACCCACCAAGTTTTTGGCGCCGCTGCCGGGGACGGTAGCGTGTGACCCCGATGTTAATCTTTTAGTAGTTTAATTGTTAGTTTAGTTTTTGTTTTATTTTTCAATTTTACGCTTTGGGTTGTCTTTCTTTCTCAGGTTTACATGTTTTGGTTTATGCGTGAACACATCGTGATTCTTGCAAATCCCGAAAACCTAGTTCGAGAAGCAAACAAAAGAAAGATAGCAGCTAAAGCAAAGGTGAGGAGCAATTAGCAAGAGAAACAATGGCTGAAGATCAACAACTCAACCCTCCTGCTGCTCCCCAAGCTCAAAACAATGATCTATGGTTCATCAATAGCCCTGAAGAAGCTCCATTCCGAGCTCCTACCCTCGGAATTGGCCCTGCGAATATTAATGTCGAGAGATTCAGACCCGATCCTGGTATATTATCTCAGTTTCAAAGTTATGGCAATTTCCGAGGAGCACCTAGCGAAGATCCAATCCGTGCTGTACAGAAGTTCATGCAAATTTGCGATTCTTATATTACGCAAGGAGTAACTAGAGAGCAAATGTATTTTGCTAATTTTAGATACTTCGTTATTGATGGAGCAAGTGAGTGGCATGATTCTCAAGAACCCGGAACAATCACAACATGGGACGCATTACAAACCGCGTTCTTCGATAGATACTACCCAAGGAATATGAGATTAGATGCGCAAGTTGCAATAACTTCATTCAAACAAGATCAAGACGAGACATTGAGTAGAAGTTGGAAGAGATTTTAGATTTGCTTAAGAAGAGTCCCTGATCATGGCCTCACAGAAGAACAACAGATGAAGATATTTTACCGAGGACTTGATGGCTCTTCAAGAAAGGATCTAGACTTGCTTTGTGGTGGTGGATTCCTACAGGTACAACCAGTCCATGCTAAGATTATTTTGAATAGAACTGTAACAAATGAATTGGGTTGGAATACCGTGAGAACACCTGTCCGAGGTGGAAATAGTGCATTAATTGAAGAAAAATTCACCGCCATGGAGAACAAACTCGAGCAACAACTGAAACAACTTACTATAGCCGTTACAAAGAGTATTGCAAGTAAAAAAGCAGATGTCAATGTTACACAGGAAGTTGGTGGTCCTTTGTGTGTTCTAAAAATAAATGCAAATGATAATCGAACCACAACCGCAAGTGTACGGTTGTCCCAAGTAGTATAACTGATAAAGCAGATTCGTTCCAAGGACGGATGGTTGATCACAATGTTTAGCAAGTAGTGATTGATGCACTTATGAAAATAAAAGATTATAAAATATTTGTTTGGTTTTGTTGATTAAAGCTAATTAATGAAAGACAAATAATTAAATGCAAGTAGAAGCTAAGACGCAAGTAAAATAAGTGAAAACGCAGTATGAGATGTAGTACTTGAGAACGCAAGGATCCTCCTAATCTTACTTCCTAACTTATGTTGTTTAAGGGCTAAATTGGTCAATTACAATGGTCGGGATTCTAAATTCCTTATACCCCCGTCAGGGTGGACTATAAGGCAATCCTAAAGTGTCACTAGTCCCGTCAGGGTAAATATGATCCACCGTTGGATGATTAACTGTTTTACCTCATTGGCCCTAGAATTAGCTAAGTTCGTCAGAATCAATAGCTTTTATCCTAGATTGAATAATTAATTCTATACCTAAACCCTCCGTCAGGATGATCCACACGCCACTTATGTGGAATAGCTTAGATACTAATACCTAATCTTAGTTCGCGACTCTAAAATCAGTAAATAATCACAAATTATCGAAAAGAGTAATAAACCCAATCTAATTTAATTTAGCATAAACCCAAATTCAACATTCGTTATTTCATAAAATTAAGATTCACCCATTGTTTGTTCTCAAGCACTATTAAAAGCTTAGCTCATATTAAAATTGAAAACTAAATTAAAAGAAAGGGAATTCATATTGTTTACAAAATTAAAATATAAAAAGAACCTAATTTCCGGAATTGGAATGACTACGAACGGAGCTATAGACCCACTCCAGCTCTTGTAGCTTCTTCTTTCTTCCTTCTGTTGCTTCTCTCTGGTGTTTAATCTTGTGGAATGTGAATTGTGTGAAAAATAGAAGTCCAGACCTCCTTTTATAAGTATAAATTCGTTCTAGGGCTTGGACCAGAAAATAGAATATTAATTAAATGTCCAAGCCCACTTTCTAAGCCCAAAATCCCGTAACTGCTGATACACCTTCACTAAAACGGCTTTTCCCGATGCGTTATGACTCCGATTGACCTCATTCCAGTTGCTAAAGTTTCGTAACTTGATAAGGAATGTTTTCTCTTCAAAGGTCAGCGGCTAAATCATCGCTTAAGTACCTCGAAATCAGCACTCTATGGCCTGGAAAATGGATTTTCAGCTCTAAAAATAATATCTTCGGGATTTATCTTCAAGTCTTGATTCTAATTCACGATCTTTGACTTCCTCCTCGGATTCCTCTCCTAGCTAACATCTAAAACCTGTAAACTTTACACTAGAAATACCAATATTACGCGCAAAAGTTTAATAAATAAAAAATGCTAGAAATAAAAAGGTAATTCCGGATTATTGCAAATTTAGTCCAAAAGTCTATCATATAAATCAAATAAACACAAAAAATGATGTCTCCCAAGGGTCTAAAATAAGAACAATTAGGGAGACATCAAGACCCCCAACTCAAACCTTTGTCGTCCCGACAAAGTAAAACAAAACAGAGGGGTAGAAGTAAGCGTATAAACAAATAGAAGCTAGCAAATAAACCCTAAAGCAATTCTCAAAATAAATCTCATATAGCAAACTCTAGAAACTAATATACACATACACTAATCATGCAACATCAAACATAAATAATCTCAATCATAAAATTAAAGTCGCATTGCTTGAAGGTTACACTTGTACTCATCTCTGTATGATGGCTATAGGGTGGTCATTAATCCTAACTCGCTTTGAACGCTCCACCTAGTGTATTCCCTATCAACAGAATTATAAATTCACTATGCATTTAGGAATCACGAGGTCTTTACGGTTATAATATTGGCTTAAGGACGGGTGTGGATGTATATTTGGTAAATTTGAAGTGAGCTTTTGGCTCTCTCCTCACTTACCATCAACAGTGTCCTCGAGCTTGAGTTAATGCTCAAAAAGATGTTCTCACTCACCCATATACGCAACAATTTAGCGTCCCATGTCTACCCACTATAAATAAGATGATTTTCAGAAAAATTCCACTTTGCCGGATGTTTTATTCATATGTATTTTTTTTCTTTTTCTTTTCTTTTTTTTTGTACAGAAGCAAACCGGGTTCCCGGTTTTGATGAATCCGGGTTCCCGGTTCCTACTGTATGGATTTTTATTTTTTGTACAGAAGCAAACCGGGTTCCCGGTTTTGATGAATCCGGGTTCCCGGTTCCTACTGTATGGATTTTTATTTTTTCATTTTTTTCTTTCTTTTTCACTTTTTTCTCATTCCCGGCAAAGGGTTACAAGTATATATCATCTGCAATTGTGCTACAATACAAAGCACATCAATCCCAACCCATTAAATTCCCCATATGTGGTCCCACCACCCCAAACTCAAGCTCGAGACATGTCTCAGGATTGTGATTCAAGTGCGGGTCATATGGTCATGCCTAATAATCTAAGGGATAATGGCTTATATCGTGGCAACAAAGAAAAGGCTAAGGCTCAAAGTGGGCTAAGACGGATAATAATTAATACAAGGGATAGAAGGCTAAAAAGGCACAAATGGCTAACAAAGAACTGCCCCTATCATTTCCCTAAGTACATAGCTTGTCTTTAGTTCATATCTAGGTGGGTTCTCTACTAATTAGGATTTCACGTTCTACACACCAAACATATTCCTTGAGTACAAGTTTACTTCATTTGCATTGTTCATTAATTTTTCCTATCAATTACCTATGTTCGCATGCAATTGTAAGTGCATTATATATCAATCCCTAAAGTCCACTATTTACTATCATAGATTCATCAAAAGTATGCTTTAAGGGATATTTAAAAATTTCTACAGTCAAACGCAACTCCGAAAATTCTTTTATTGAAAGCAAATAAAGCAAATAACACATAAAAAAAACTGGGATGAGGCAACGAACCCCACCCCAAACTCAAAAATGAGTCGTGTCCCCACGACTCGAAAAGACTCAATAAGGCAAATAAACTAATATACACTAAGAGGAAAGTTTAGAAAACGTATCTTAACCAGCGCGAGGCTGGTTATCGGTGTTGCGTTCTGGACCTTTATCTCGCGTAACAGCATCATAAATCGCGTTTTGAAGTGTATTTACGCCTAGGATTAAATTTCGAAGCAGGTCCAATTCTTTTGTAACGTTTCCCAAGGTAGCAATCATCTTCTCCTGATTCTCTTCCAACACCTGAATCTTCGCTTCCAACTCAGGTACAGTTTTCACTTTCTTTGATTGAGGAGTTCTCGGACTTCTTGCAGTTCGTGTTGCTTCTTCATGGATGTTCTTGATTGTGCTCAAAGCTATACTCACACCAACTGAAACAATGTCAATATCTGCGTTCTTACGCGGAATCTTTGCGTCTAGACACAACTGAGTAATAGTACAAGGAAACTTCAGATTTTGTTGTTTCATTGGTGATTTCGCGAACTCCATGATTGTATCATAAATGATCTTAGCAACATCAAATGGTTTCTCCTCCAAAATACACTTAATAACAAATATGTGCTCTTTCTTCAACTCGGAAGTGTGTTTAATACCAAAGAAAGTGGGTATTATGAAACGAGACCAAACCTTAGCACGAGGTGTCAAACTACTGCTGTAAAACTGTCCAGGATACCTTTCACCTTCAGGAATTGGGCTAGTCCCATTAACAAGCACGGTCCCCCAAAGGGATTCAAAATCAAAAGAAGGGTCATTAAGAGTTTCTTGGAAGGGGCATGTTCCAGAAAAGTTGGGTAGTTTCAATGATTTCCGAATACGTTCAAGAGAGAAAGGAACTACCTTTTTGTGGATATCAATGGCATCATGGGAGGTAGCTAAACCTTCGTAAAATTCTCGCACAAAAGTAGGAATAAACTCAAGCTTCCTTTCTTGTAACTCTTTCCAACCAAACTTAACACATTGCACAACATATTCCTTGTAATCACTACTCATAATACCCTTAGGAAAATTCGTCTCCTCACCAAATTTCAAAAATTCAATTCTTTCACGAACCTGAGTATTCCAACAAGTGTAAACCCTCTTAGGCTTGTGGGCCCACATCTTCATACGCGGAGGTTTTTGAACGGGTGCTTCCGGAATCTCTTGTTCAGTTTCCTTCTCAATGTTCTTCGCAATTTCCTCTTCTGGTTCCTTCTCACTTTCAATCTCATCAATCAATCTTCTCTTTAGACCTGTGATTTCTTTTCTGTTAGAATCAAGCTTAACTTCGTCAATTTTTCGTTTAGGACGCGAATCAGGAATCTCAATAGCTTGTTCTTGAGAACCACCAGTGGTGGTCTTTCTTCTAGGAGCAGTTCTTCGGAAATCACCGGTTCTGTTAGTCATCTCTTTTCACCCCAAACTCAAAACTTCAAATAATGAAAAACTTAGGGAAAAGTTTAGAATTTTGATGTTTTGAGGTTTAAGAATTTAAGAACTAGGTGAAATATGAGATGGGTCTTGGTTAATTTGTATGGGAGAAGAAAGAATTGGGTTTAATTTAAGGAATTGGTTGAAGAAGAATCTTGGGAAAAACTAAGAATTTGATGTTATTTTGGAGAGGAGGTGAGTTGATCTTATGTTTTTGTGGTGAAAGAGGGTAGGATTTGATGATATATAGTGTTTTGGTAGATGAATTTCGGAGGTGGGGAGGCTATTGGTGCGTTTTAGGTAAAGACTTGGAAAAGAGGCTAAGAAACTAGGTTAAAACACCTCAAAACCGCCTCTCACAGCTATCAAACCGGGTTCCCGGTTTTGGCAAACCGGGTTCCCGGTTCCGCGTCGCTGTGACGGCGCGGAAAAACAATTGTGCGTTTTTTTTTTTTTTTTTTTTTCAAAACGCACCAAAACGCTGGACCCCAAGACGCGGGGTCAGGGATTTTACTCGTCGAAACCGGGTACCCGGTTCTGTGGAATGCGGGTTCCCGGATTTTCTCGATGGCGCGAATGAAAACGCGCCAAAACGCAGCACCTCAAAACGCCGGGTCAGAACTTTTGGAAGACAACAGCTCCGAAACCGGGTACCCGGTTCTGTGGAATGCGGGTTCCCGGTTTTGTGTCGATGGCGTGAATCAAAACTCACGAAAACGCAAGCCACCAAAACGCTGGGTCAGAGTTTTTCAGAAATCACAGCACCAAAACCGGGTACCCGGTTTCGCCAAATGCGGGTTCCCGGTTCCGACGCTGTGATATTACCCCAAAACGCCAAGTGTTGCGTTAAAATGGTTGGTACCAGCTCCAAAACCGGGTTCCCAGTTTTTGCGAAACCGGATTCCCGGTTTTTGCGAAACCGGGTTCCCGGTTTCTCCTGGACATCCAACCAATTTTTCTCCTATTTTCGCCTCATCGACCCCAAACTCAAGTCCTTTTTACCCCTGAAATCATCAAAAACAACTACCCTTCCTCATTTCTTAATAAAAACAATAAAATTACGAAAATCAAACTAATCTAAATTGCAAAAATATAAAAACTCAGCTAATATACAAGTAATTGGCTTTTGTTTAACGTCGTTAAGCTCGACGGGTTACCTCACGCTTCTAAGGAGTCTCGAGGAGATACATGATCTCCCCGGGATGTGGATCTTCCGAGCGATTGGTATCTTCACCTCCATGGTATATATTTAGTCTGTGACCGTTAACCATAAAGGTACGGTTCTCTAGCGGATGTTCTATTTATATCGCCCCATGAGGTGTAACTTTGGTCACAATGTATGGACCTGACCACTTAGATCTTAACTTACCCGGATAATTGCTGAACTTTGAGTTATACTTCAGCACTCTTTGCCCCACTTCAAATTTCTTTGTACGAATCCGATTGTCATGCCATTTCTTTGTGTTTTCTTTGTAAAGTTTGGCATTTTCATAAGCATGCAACCGGAATTCGTCAAGTTCATTAAGCTTCATCATACGATTCTTTCCGGCTAAGATAGGATCTAAGTTCAACGGCGCAATTGCCCAATAGGCACCCATTTCAAGCTCTAAAGGTAAGTGACAAGCCTTACCATACACCATACGATAGGGAGATGCACCAACTGGAGTCTTAAACGCAGTACGATAGGCCCACAACGCATCATCTAACTTCATTGACCAATCTTTTCTTGTAGGACCAACGGTTTTCTCTAGGATTGACTTGACTTCACGGTTCGAAACTTCAGCTTGACCATTGGATTGTGGATGATACGCAGTAGATACACGGTGTCTAACTCCATATTTCTCTAGAATAGTCTTCAGATATTTATTAACAAAATGAGATCCTCCATCGCTAATAATCACTCTAGGTGTGCCATGTCTAGTGAAAATATGTGACTTCAAGAACTTAATCACCACTCGTGAATCATTAGTAGGTAAAGCCACCGCTTCTACCCACTTAGACACATAATCAACAGCCAATAAGACATAGAGGTTACCATTTGAAGGAACGAAAGGACCCATAAAGTCTATGCCCCACACATCGAATATCTCAACCTCTAACACATTATTACGCGGCATCTCATCCCTCTTGGATATGTTTCCGGTAAACTGGCATCTCGTACATTTCTTAACATATTCATGACAATCTTTTATAAGAGAAGGCCAGTAAAAACCTGATTGAAATACCTTTGCAGCAGTTCTGTCTCCTTTGAAATGTCCTCCATATAATGAATCATGGCATCCAGCTATAATGGCTTGAGTCTCTTCCCTTGCTACACATCTTCGTATCATTTGGTCAGCACAAACTTTATAGAGGAACGGATCCTCCCAAAAGAACTGTCTAGCACGATGAGCTAACCTCTTTCTTTCTTGATAAGTAGAACCTTCAGGAAAAACACCACTCACCACTAAATTTGCAATATCTTCATACCACGGAGCCTCATAATCTCAAACAACGAATAAACTCTCATCAGGAAACTCTTCTCTAACTGCTTCAGTACCACTATTCATCTCTGAACCCTCTAAACGCGATAGATGATCTGCAACCTGATTCTCACAACCCTTTCTATCTTTGATCTCTAAATCGAACTCTTGAAGCAATAACACCCATCTGATTAACCTTGGTTTCGCATCTTTCTTCTCCATAAGAAATCTGATCGCGGAATGATCTGTATAAACAATAACTTTCGCTCCAAGAAGATAAGAGCGAAATTTATCAAACGAATATACAACTGCTAGCAACTCTTTTTCTGTAACTGTGTAATTAATCTGAGCACCACTAAAAGTTTTACTAGCATAGTAAATCGAATGAAAAACCTTCTCTTTTCTTTGTCCTAATACAGCTCCCATACACAAATCACTCGCATCACACATAACCTCAAACGGTAAATTCCAATCTGGAGGTAACACTATAGGAGCAGAAATAAGCTTTTCTTTGATTGCTTTGAAGGCCGCTAAGCAACCTTCATCAAAAAGGAATTTGCAATCCTTTTCGAGTAAGTTGCATAACCGTTAAGCAATCTTAGAAAAATCTTTAATAAAACGCCTATAAAAGCCAGCATGGCCAAGAAAACTCCTTACCCCTTTAACAGAAACAGGAGGGGGAAGAGTTTTAATTACCTCTATCTTTGCTCTATCAACCTCTAAACCAACACTCGAAACTTTGTGACCCAGAACAATACCTTAGCGAACCATGAAATGACACTTCTCCCAGTTGAGCACCAAATCTGTTTCCTTGCATCTCACTAACACTTTCTCCAAGTTATCCAAACATATATCAAAATCATCACCAAACACGGAGAAATCATCCATGAACACTTCAAGGAAATTATCTATCATGTCCCAGAAGATGGCCATCATACACCTTTGAAAAGTAGCGGGAGCGTTACACAACCCAAATGGCATTCTGCGATATGCAAAAGTACCAAATGGGCATGTAAAGGTAGTCTTATGTTGATCTTCTGGAGCCACGTAAATCTGATTGTACCCGGAGTAACCATCCAAGAAGCAATAGTACTCTCTTCCGGCTAATTTATCTAACATTTGATCGATGAAGGGCAAAGGGAAATGATCTTTTCTGGTGGCCTTATTCAGCTTTCTGTAATCCATGCAAACTCTCCATCCAACTACCGTTCTTGAAGGAATCGCTTCGTTTTTATCATTAAGAACTGTTGTAATTCCTCCTTTCTTCGGTACACACTGAACTGGACTCACCCATTCACTACTCGAAATGGGATAAATAATCCCCGCATCTAAAAGCTTAATCACTTCCTTCTTCACCACATCCTTCATGGCTGGCATTAATCTTCTCTGACCTTCAACTGAGCGTGCATTAACATCTTCTAGTATGATTTTGTGTTGACAATAGGATGGACTAATGCCTTTGATATCAGCAATTGTCCAACCTATTGCTTCTTTGTTGGCTCTTAACACACGCAACAGTTTATCTTCTTGAGGACCTGTTAAATTAGCTGAAACAATAACAGGTAAAGTTTCATTAGTACCCAAATAAGCATACCTCAAGTGTGCTGGCAATGGTTTTTCTTCCAACTCCGGAGGAGATTCAATTGAAGGTTTCTTTTTAGGAATAATCTCCCCCGGTTCTCTCACAGGTTCATAGGCAAGACGCCTATACTTCGGATTTTCAGAATTGAGAGCTGCCACTGTTTCTGTAAGCTCCTCCATCATCTCAGGTGAATCTAATGTCAAAGCAGCCTGCAAGATATCATCAAAATTTAAACAATTAAATGCCTCTTGCGACGCTTGCTCTACTACATCCATTCTGAAGCAATCTTCCTGAGAATCTGGGAATTTCATAGCTCGAAATACATTGAATTTGACTTCCTCATCTTGTATCCGCATTGTTAATTCTCCATTCTCTACATCGATCAATGTTCTCCCTGTAGCTAGGAATGGTCTACCCAAAATAATGGGGACATTTCTATCTGCATTGTACTCAAGAATTACGAAATCAACAGGAAATATAAGTGTACCTGCCTTAACAAGGACATCCTCAATACGGCCTTCAGGATGAGCAAGAGACCTGTCCGCCATTTGCAAGACCATAGAGGTGGGTCTTGCATTTCCAATTTTAAGCTTATCAAAGACTGACTTGGGCATCAAGTTGATGCTTTCCCCCAAATCGCATAGCGCCTTTCCCTTCTATTCTTCTCCAATCGATATGGGAATCGTGAAACTCCCCGGATCAACTAACTTCGGAGGTAATTTACTCTGGCAAATCGCACTACACTCTTCAGGAAGGCCAATCATCTCATTATCACAGTAGGGCCTTTTGTTAGTGAGGGCCCTCTTCAAAAACTTCGTATACTTAGGAATATCTCGAATTGCCTCAAGTAACGGAATATTAATACTCAGACCCCTCACTCTATTAAAGAACTTCTGAAAATCAACCATATCACCCTTTTTCTGAACTCGCGATGGAAACGGTGGTGGAGGGCGATTGCTTACAATTTCATCTCTCTTTTTCGGAATTTCTCTTGGTCTTTCTATCTCTTCAACCTCACTATCTTTCTCATTCTCTTTCTCTTTCTCACCCACTTCCTTTTCTTTTCTTGGGACTTCTTTCTCTTTCATAACGGGAAAAGGAGGTGGAGGGAGGTTCTTACCACTTCTTAATGTAACGGCCTTGCAATCTTCACGTTGTGTTGGATTTTCCGTATCGCTAGGAAGTTGCCCTTGTGGATGCTGATTCAGCTGTTTATTAATTTGACTTAGCTGATTCTGGAAAATCTTCATATTTGCTTCAGCTGCGTTCTGACGTTCCAAAGCTTGAGTTTGAAGAGCAATCAAATTTTCAACGGTTTTCTGAAGGGTAACTACTCCTTCTTGTGGATGGGCAGGTAAAGCTTTCTGGTTTAAATTCTCATCGTAGGTATTCTGAGGAGCTTGTCTTTGCACATAATTGTTTTGATTCTGTCCTCCTTGATGATTGTTGTGTGGTCTTGGATTATAGTTGTTACCTTGAGGACGCGGCTGATACGCGTAAGTAGGATTGGCTGCCCCATTAGGATTTGAGTATTGAAACCCAGGATGGTTTCTGTTAGGCTGATATCCATGACCACTTGAATTGAAATTACCTCTATTGGACATGAAATTCACTGATTCTTGGTTATTCGGACAACTTCCCTCATCATGATCATCTACCTTACAAATTGAACACATATAAACCTCTTGTGCAGCATGCACAGCTACCTTCTTATTCGAAAAACCTTCTTTTACAGCTAAAGTAAGCTGCTTCAACTGTTTCTCTATAGTATTCTGAATCTTATTCTCAAGCGTAGCAAATTTCTCTTCCATGTCAACATTATTTACTCCCTTAACTGGTGTTCTTACTGAGCTCCACCCAACTTCATTCTTGACTGTTCTCTCTAAGATGATCTTCGCATGAGCGGGTTGAACTTGAAGAAAACCTGCTCCACATAGCGTATCCAATTTCTCTCTTGAAATTCCATCAAGGCCTCTATAAAAGATCTTTAACTGTTGTTGTTCTGAAAAGCCATGATTGGGAACTTTACGCAAACACATCTGAAATCTTGTCCAACTCTTACCCACAGTTTCCTCATACTCTTGACGGAAATGTGTCAATTCTAGTTCAGCATCTAATCTCATGTTACTTGGGTAATACCTGTCAAAGAAAGCAATTTCTAATTGGTCCCAATTAGTAATCTTCGTAGGATCTTGCGTATCGTGCCATTCACTTGCTCCATCAATGACAAAGAATTTAAAAGCAGCAAAATACATCTGTTCTCTTGAAACCCCTTGTGTGATATAAGAATCACATATCTGTTTGAATTTCTGTACCGCTCTAAGAGGATCTTCCGATGGTCTTCCGCGAAAATTTCCAAAGTTTTGGAATTGAGCTAGCATACCCGAATCTGGACGGAATCTCGGAACATCTATATCTGGAGCACCTACTCCTATAGCAGGAGCACGGAATGGAACTTCTGGAGGACCATTAGTGAACCACGGATCATGATTCATCACGATCTGAACTTGAGGATTAGGATTTAGTGGTTGAACTTGAGGAATAACGCCTGGAGCTAAAGGTTGGCCATTTGCATCTAACTGGCCTTGTCCATTCTGTTGACCTTGAATAGTGATATTCTCCATTCTGGTTACTTAATTCTTCTACTTCTAAAGCTTCTCGTTCTCTTCTTCTTCTGTTTGCAAGTCTGATCAACGATTCTGGATTACTAAGGATCGGAGGTGTTGGCTCTAGATCCTTGAATAGCCTTCTTCGCATACACCAAACCTAAAAACCTGAAAACGCTAACAAACAAAAAGCGTAAAACTGATAAAATAAAAATAAATGCACTTATCACTAAAGGATAAACACCGTGGTCACACGCTACCGTCCCCGGCAGCGGCGCCAAAAACTTGGTGGTCCTTTGTGTGTTCTAAAAATAAATGCAAATGATAATCGAACCACAACCGCAAGTGTACGGTTGTCCCAAGTAGTATAACTGATAAATCAGATTCGTTCCAAGGACGGATGGTTGATCACAATGTTTAGCAAGTAGTGATTGATGCACTTATGAAAATAAAAGATTATAAAATATTTGTTTGGTTTTGTTGATTAAAGCTAATGAATGAAAGACAAATAATTAAATGCAAGTAGAAGCTAAGACGCAAGTAAAATAAGTGAAAACGCAGTATGAGATGTAGTACTTGAGAACGCAAGGATCCTCCTAATCTTACTTCCTAACTTATGTTGTTTAAGGGCTAAATTGGTCAATTACAATGGTCGGGATTCTAAATTCCTTATACCCCCGTCAGGGTGGACTATAAGGCAATCCTAAAGTGTCACTAGTCCCGTCAGGGTAAATATGATCCACCGTTGGATGATTAAGTGTTTTACCTCATTGGCCCTAGAATTAGCTAAGTTCGTCAGAATCAATAGCTTTTATCCTAGATTGAATAATTAATTCTATACCTAAACCCTCCGTCAGGATGATCCACACGCCACTTATGTGGAATAGCTTAGATACTAATACCTAATCTTAGTTCGCGACTCTAAAATCAGTAAATAATCACAAATTATCGAAAAGAGTAATAAACCCAATCTAATTTAATTTAGCATAAACCCAAATTCAACATTCGTTATTTCATAAAATTAAGATTCACCCATTGTTTGTTCTCAAGCACTATTAAAAGCTTAGCTCATATTAAATTTAAAAACTAAATTAAAAGAAAGAGAATTCATATTGTTTACAAAATTAAAATATAAAAAGAACCTAATTTCCGGAATTGGAATGACTACGAACGGAGCTATAGACCCACTCCAGCTCTTGTAGCTTCTTCTTTCTTCCTTCTGTTGCTTCTCTCTGGTGTTTAATCTTGTGGAATGTGAATTGTGTGAAAAATAGAAGTCCAGACCTCCTTTTATAAGTATAAATTCGTTCTAGGGCTTGGACCAGAAAATAGAATATTAATTAAATTTCCAAGCCCACTTTCTAAGCCCAAAATCCCGTAACTGCTGATACACCTTCACTAAAACGGCTTTTCCCGATGCGTTATGACTCCGATTGACCTCATTCCAGTTGCTAAAGTTCCGTAACTCGATAAGGAATGTTTTCTCTTCAAAGGTCAGCGGCTAAATCATCGCTTAAGCACCTCGAAATCAGCACTCTATGGCCTGGAAAATGGATTTTCAACTCTAAAAATAATATCTTCGGGATTTATCTTCAAGTCTTGACTCTAATTCACGATCTTTGACTTCCTCCTCGGATTCCTCTCCTAGCCAACATCTAAAACCTGTAAACTTTACACTAGAAATAACAATATTACGCGCAAAAGTTTAATAAATAAAAAATGCTAGAAATAAAAAGGTAATTCCGGATTATTGCAAATTTAGTCCAAAAGTCTATCATATAAATCAAATAAACACCAAAAATGATGTCTCCCAAGGGTCTAAAATAAGAACAATTAGGGAGACATCAGAAGTCTATGGGTGTTCTAATTGCGGTACACAAGATCATGATTGGGAGACCTGTCAAAACAATCTAGAATCTGTAATGTTTGTTTCTAACCGAGGAAATTATAACTCAAGTGGTCAAGGCTATCAACCGAATAGAAACCATCCGGGTTTCCAATATTCGTATGCAAATGGGGCTGCTAATCCAACTTATGCATATCAACCACGACCCCAAGGTAACAACTTTCAATCAAGACCACAAAACAACTTCCAAGGTGGACAAGCTTACGAAAATCAAGCTCAGAGACAACCTCCTCAAGATGCCTATACTGAAATCATGAACCAAAAAGCGCTACCTGCTCAACCTCAAGAAGGTGCATTAGATGTGCAGCAAACCTTAACAACGCTAATCAGCATTCAACAAACCACAGCCGCAGCACTTAAATTGATGGAAACTCAGATGGCTCAGATGGCAAAGCAATTGAATCAACGTCCACAAGGACAATTACCGAGTGACACTGAAGAACCCAAGCAAAGAGAAGATTGTAATGCAGTAACACTTAGAAGTGGTAAGAATCTTCCACCATCTCCTTTTCCCGTGATGAAAGAAAAAGAAACAACTATGAAGGAAAAACCAGTAAAAGATGTGGTGGAGAAAGAAGATGATCCTAAAGTAATAGAAGTGGAGAAGAGTCCGGAAAATCCTAAGAAGTCAGATACTACAGATCCCGTCCTCCTCCACCTTTTTCCTCGAGAGTTCAGAAGAAATGAGATATGGCTGACTATCAGAACTTCCTGACTGGTACATGGTCTTAATATTAACATTCCATTCTTAGATGCTATTAGAGATGTGCTGAAATATGTCAAATTCCTGAAGAGAGCCATCGCCAATCAAAGACCATACCTTGAGAATGAGATGGTAGGTTTGCCTGAAGAATGTAGTGCCATATGCCAAAGCAAATTGCCACCAAAACTACTTGATCCTGGGAGTTTTACAATTCCTATTTCCATTGGCAATGAGTGGAAAGGTAAAGCTTTGTGTGATTTGGGAGCGAGTATCAACCTCATGCCCAAATCAATTTTCGAGATGCTGAAGATAGGAGAAGCAAGGCCGACATCCATGGTCTTACAAATGGCTGACAGATCCCTCGTACATCCAGAGGGACGCATAGAAGATGTCCTCGTCAAGGCAGGTACTTTAATTTTTCCCGTTGATTTTGTTATTCTTGAATACGATGCGGATAGGAATGTCCCCATCATCTTGGGACAACCATTCCTAGCCAGGGGGCGTACTGTTATTGATGTAGAAAACGAAGAATTAACAATGCAAATCCAAGACGAGGAGGTAAATTTCAACGTGTTTAGGGCAATGAAGTTTCCAGATTTGAGAGAGGATTGTTTCCAATTGGATGTAATTGATTTAGCGACACGAGAAGTATGGGAATACATGAACTTCGATGATATCTTGCAAGCTGCCCTAACACTTGACTTACCAAAGCCAATAGAAGAAATAGCTGAAACAGTGGCAGCTCTTAACTCTGGATATCCGAAGCAAAAGTGTCTCACTTATGAACCTGTCCGAGAACCGGGGGAGATAGTTCTCAAAAATAAACCATCTATTGAAGCTCCCCCGAAATTAGAAGAAAAGCCGCTTCCGACACACCTGAGGTATGCGTATTTAGGTACTAACAAAACTCTGCCTGTTATTGTTTCAGTTACTTTAATAGGTCTTCATGAAGAAAAACTGCCTGTTATTGTTTCAGTTACTTTAACAGGTCTTCAAGAAGAAAAACTGTTGCGCATCCTACGAGCTAACAAGGAGGCAATTGGTTGGACTATTGCTGACATCAAAGGTATCAGTCCTTCCTATTTCCAACACAAGATCATTCTAGACGATGAAAGTGCGCGCTCAATCGAAGGACAAAGAAGATTAATGGCAGCTATGAAGGAAGTGGTAAAGAAAGAGGTTATCAAATTGCTAGACGCATGAATCATCTATCCTATTACTAGCGGTGAATGGGTGAGTCCAGTTCAATGCGTACCAAAGAAGGGTGGTATTACTACCATCTTGAATGAACAGAATGAAGCCATACCCTCGAGGACCGTTGTTGGTTGGAGAGTGTGTATGGATTACCGTAAGTTGAACAAGGCCACCAGAAAAGATCACTTCCCTCTTCCGTTTATTGATCAGATGTTAGACAAGCTAGCTGGTAGAGAATATTATTGCTTTTTGGATGGGTATTCAGGATACAATCAGATTTATGTAGATCCAAAAGACCAACACAAGACCACTTTTACATGTCTGTTTGGTACCTTTGCCTTTCGAAGGATGCCATTTGGATTATGTAATGCACCTGCTACTTTTCAAAGATGTATGATGGCGATTTTCTGGGACATGATCGATGATTTCCTTGAGGTATTTATGGATGACTTCTCTGTGTTTGGTGATAACTTTGATGAGTGTTTGCGGAATTTGGAGAAAGTGTTGATTAGATACAAGGAAACTGATTTGGTTTTGAACTGGGAAAAATGTCACTTTATGGTTCATGAAGGAATAGTGTTGGGACACAAGGTTTCGAATTCGGGTTTGGAAGTTGATTGCGCAAAGATTGAGGTAATTAAAACTCTTACCCCTCCGATTTCTGTTAAAGGGGTAAGGAGTTTCTTAGGTCATGCGGGATTTTACCGACGTTTCATCAAGGACTTCTCCAAGATATCTAAGCCATTGTGTATCTTACTCGAAAAGGACGCCAAATTCCTTTTTGATGAAGCTTGCATGGTGGCCTTTCAGAAGATTAAGGAGAAACTTATTTCTGCACCTATTGTGTTACCCCGTGGTTGGAAGATTCTGTTTGAAGTTATGTGTGATGCCAGTGAT
The DNA here is from genome assembly GCA_029959085.1 of Nemophila menziesii. NCBI lineage: Eukaryota > Viridiplantae > Streptophyta > Magnoliopsida > Boraginales > Hydrophyllaceae > Nemophila > Nemophila menziesii. The sequence continues at coordinate 100,999,439 of JARWIR010000001.1, forward strand.
CTTGCTATGGGTGCTGTCCTGGGACAACGAAAAGATAAGGTATTTCATTCCATCTACTACGCTAGTAAGGTCTTTACAAGTGCTCAAGTAAATTATGTCGTAACTGAGAAGGAATTACTAGTTGTAGTATATGCATTCGACAAATTTCGTTCCTATCTTCTTGGGGCGAAAGTTGTTGTTTTTACTGATCATTCTGCAAGTAGATACCTTATGGAAAAGAAAGATGCTAAGCTGCGCTTAATTAGGTGGGTGTTATTGTTGCAAGAGTTTGACTTAGAAATCCGAGATCGAAAGGGCTATGATAATCAGGTTGCAGATCATTTGTCATGGCTTGAAGGTTCAGAGCTTAATAGTGATCCTGAGTTGGTTCGAGAAGAGTTCCCTGATGAGAGGTTATTTTCTATACATGATGGTACTCCGTGGTATGCTGACATTGCAAATCTTATTGTGAGTGGTAACTTTCCTCAAGGAGCCACATCACAAGACAAGAAAAGATTGATTCATCATGCTAAACAGTTCTTTTGGGAGGATCCTTTCCTCTACAAAGTGTGTAGTGATCAAATGGTGAGAAGATGCATACCTGAGAGAGATGTTTGGGCAGTGATTGCGAGTTGTCATGATTCTCCATACGGAGGACACTTCAAAGGTGACCGCACGGCTGCTAAGGTACTACAATCCGGTTTTTATTGGCCTACTTACATAAGGATTGTCATGAGTATGTTCAGAAGTGTCATATATGCCAGTTTACTGGAAATATATCCAAGAGTGATGAGATGCCACGTAATAATGTGCTTGAAGTTGAGATATTCGATGTATGGGGTATTGATTTCATGGGTCCTTTTGTACCATCTAACGGGAATCTGTACATCCTACTAGCTGTTGATTACGTGTCTAAATGGGTAGAGGCCGTAGCTCTACCAACTAATGATTCGCGAGTAGTGATTAAATTCTTAAAATCACACATCTTCACTAGACATGGTACACCTAGAGTAATTATCAGTGACGGAGGTTCACACTTTGTGAACAAATATCTGAAGACAGTTCTAGAGAAGTATGGTGTGAGACATCGTGTATCTACCGCGTATCATCCACAAGCCAATGGTCAAGCTGAGATCTCTAATCAAGAGGCAAAATCTATTCTGGAAAAGACTGTTGGCCCCACACAAAAATATTGGTCTATGAAGCTAGATGATGCGTTGTGGGCTTATCGTACTGCGTTTAAAACTCCAGTTGGTGCATCTCCGTATCATATGGTTTTTGGTAAGGCTTGTCACTTACCTCTTGAACTTGAATTAGGTTCCTACTGGGCTATAGCGCAGTTGAATTTAGATCCTACTTTGGCCGGTGAAAATCATATGATGAAGCTGAATGAACTTGAAGAGTTTCGATTACATGCCTATGTAAACGCGAAACTTTACAAAGAAAACAAGAAGAGGTGGCATGATAATCGCATCCGTGCAAAGACATTTGAAGTAGGACAAAGGGTCCTAAAATACAACTCCAAGTTCAGCAATTATCCGGGAAAGTTGAGGTCAAAGTGGTCTGGTCCTTACATTGTGACCAAAGTTACGCATCATGGAGCTATAGAGATTGAGCATCCAACTGAACACCGCACCTTTATGGTGAATGGTCATCGTCTGAAAAATCTATCATGGAGGCGAAGATACTAATCGCATGGTGGATCCACATCCTGGGGAGGTCATGTACCTCCTTGAAGCTGAATAGTTGCGAGAGGTAACCCATCGAGCTTAACGACGTTAAACAAAAGCCAATTCATTGTATATTAGTTTATTGCTTTAAGTTTTTCAATTCTTAGTGTATAATTCTAAATTAGTGTCGAGTTTCAGTGTCTACTTTCAAAAGAATTGAGAAAGGTAGTGTGTTAATGGTGCAGGAATTGAGTTTGGGGTGCTAGGAAACGAAAGAAGAAACACATGGGAAAAATTCGGCGCAGGTCCGGTATACCTGATGTCTCCTCATTTGTGATAGATTTATGTTAAGATGAGACATCATTTTTAGTGTTTTAGAAGTCAATAATGTCGATTTTCTTGAGTTTTAGTGCACTTTCCTATTTTGTGTCTTGATTTGTAGAATTAATGTTTTTAGAGCATATTGGGTTTAATTGTTTATTTAGTGTGTAGCTTTAAAGATAATTATGGAGATTAATTAGAGTCCAAGTCAAAGACAACAACTTATGGAAGGAGATATGCATGGTAATTGGAGATAAGGAAAGAATTGCTAAAAAGATGGAAAAGGAAAAGCTGCCTAAGTCTGGGATTCTGCAAAGATAGGCGTTTTTACCTAATAAAGAGGCCGAATTTGGTAGATTACTCCTAAAGGGCCTAGATAATTCTGTTGCGATTCTTTTGGTATCTTGTGGAGCAAAATCGGACCTATAATAAAGAAGTTATGACCAAAACAACGCAGCAGTGTTTATCTTTATTTCCATACGAATTTGAGTTGGGCTAGAAGTCCATTACCTTAACAATTCCTCAAGAAAACGAATTAGGTCTTCTAAACACCTATAAATACACCCTTATATCACTTGTAAATCATCCTTGCCTCATAGTAATTAGTTCTTAAGGTTTTATTCTTCCAAATTATTGTAGAGAGCAAGATGATGTCTTTTATTATTTCTTTTAGTTTATTCCCATCAGGTATGAACTAAACCTCCCATAGCTTGGGTTTTGCATATGTATAATCTATGAATTCTAATTCTTCTATCTAAGTTTCTTTGGGAATTACATGTTTTAACCTGATATTAGCTTCTTACTTTATATTTGCTTATGTGTTTTGATTTAATGTCTTTCCTAGAACTGATCACTTTAGGATTGTTTTAAGAGTAGTTAGATGGTCTCCTTGACAGGGTGTTTAACTATTGAACCACCACATAATGTCTAGTGTCGATAGCAGTTCTGACAAAACATACTTCTAACTAGATAGTCATTAAGGTTTGTTTTAACCACCGTATCACCAAGACTTGCAGTATTTGCTTAAGTCCTTAGTGGCGTTTGATAACCCTATTTTAAATCACTTCTTGGTTGTGACGTAGCCCCCTTAGTCGCTCTCAAGGTCTAAGGTAGTGGAATTTAGAATCCTGACTAAGTATTACCAAGAGCTAATATTCTCCCTTATGAACTAGATCTATAGATAGAATTAGAAGGATTAGTGCATACTAGCAAAACCTAAGCTATACTTCTCATCTCATATTCTTAATCTTTTACTTTATTGTCTTTATTTTCCTAGTTTAAATTAGTTTAATTCATAAATTCGAAAATCCAAATCTTTTATTTACTGTTTTCTAGTTATTTACTTTTAATCGTTATTTGTTCCTACGCGTTTAACACACTTAAGTCCCTGAGAACGAACTCTACTTATCATTAAAACTTGCATACGTCCTGTAATACTTGCAGTACTGTGCTTGTCTAGGGTGAGAGTGCATAGTTTTCCATACTTAAATTGATCTTATTTTTATCACACCCTAGGCGACACCAAGTTTTTGGCGCCGCTGCCGGGGACTTGTGTCTCGTTAGAGTGTGGGTTATCTATTTCGAGTTTTAGTTTTTAATTAGTTTTTACTTTTCAGTTTTAGTTTAGTTTTAGTTTTTATTTTTCCAGATTTACGCTTGGGTTTGCTTTAGTCTTTTTCAGGTTTTCACAGTGTTTAATTCTTGGCCTCCCTTATCGGAGCCTGAGAGGAGCTTCAGACCTTACAACAAAGGAATTCGTGAGGAAAGAGCCTTGAGAAGAGCTATGGCAAACGTACATGATAATGATCCGGAATTAGTTTACTTTGCACCAGGAGGACCTCCAGCATACATTCCACCTGGTGTACAATTACCAGTGGGAGAAGGTAATGGACCAAATAATCTCAATAATCAACAGAACCGAGTTGAACAAGATCTACCTGGCCTTAACATACCATTCCATGTTCAACCCATCGGTTACCGCCCTCCTGAGATTCCGAATATCAAATTTAGACCCGATCCGGGTATGCTTAGTCAATTTCAAAGTTTCAGACTCTATACTGGTACTGCAATTCAAGATCCGGTAAAAGCGATTCAGAAGTTTATGCAGATTTGTGATGTCTATATTACTCCTGGCATTACACGCGAGCAACTATACTGTCATATGTTTTCGTTTTTCTTGACCGGAAGAGCTAGCGATTGGCTAGAAAGACAACCACATGGAACCATTCACTCTTGGAGAGAACTTCAAGCCGCATTCTTTAACCGATTTTATCCGAAGAGCATGAGACTTAAAGATCAAACCGAGCTTGCAAGATTTTCTCAAGAAGATGGAGAAACAGTGGGAGAAGCATGGACAAGGTTTCAACAAAAATTAGCCAGATGCCCGCTCCATGGTTACACACCTGCTCTACAACTTGCTATATTCTATGAAGGACTTACTGAAAGAGGTAGAGAAAAGGTGGATAACATTGGAAAGGGTAATTTTGTGTCCATGAATCACAATGAAGCTTCCGAGGTGTTAGAAAATATTATGGAACAGGAAAGAAGTTGGCCTTCAACGCGAACTTCTGCTACAAAGACCCGAGGAACGCTTCGTTTAGATGCAGAAACTGCGAATTCAGCTCAAATATCCGCTTTAGAAAATCAAATCAAGGAGCTGAAAATCGCGATGGAGAAGAATTTAGCTGCTACAAAGGTAGTTCAAGAAGCACAAGGTTGTCAACAATGTGGAGTGAACAATCATTCATGGGAAGAGTGCGAATCAAATCCGCAATCTGTTTATTTTATATCCAACCGATGGGGCAGCCGCAACCATCCGGGTATGCAGTATTCAAATTCACAAGGGGCCGCTAATCCTGGTCAATATCAATCGCGATCCCAGAACAACTCTTACCAACAGAGAGGTCAGTACCAAAACCAATATCAGAATAGACCTGCTCCTCCACAACAACCTACTCAAGACGCCTATACCGATTCCTTAGATAAAAAAGCTTTACCTCAATATCCGCAAGAAGGATCTATGGACAATACACAGATAGTACAAGCTCTAGACCGTTTGAACACAACTATAAATGCTCAAGACGAGAAGGTCAGAGGACATGATGCCATACTTCAGATGCTAACTACTCAAGTAACACAGTTAAACAAAGTGTTAACAAGTGTTGTAGAACAAAAGGAAGTGAAGGCAATCGAAGGAGGTGAAGACAAGGATGAGTTCGAAGCTTGCAAGGCTATATGTCTTGAGATTACGGAAAAGAAAGAGGAAGCACCACATGCTGCCATTAGTGCCGTGGAAATTCCCAGTATTGAAGAAGAACCAACCGAGTCTAACCCCGAGGAGTCCGACAGTCTAGAAGTTTATCATCTGGAAAGCGATGAAGAGAGAGACGAGTTCATAGAGCTACTGAGAAAGGTGCAAGAGGAGATGCGATCGATGGTAGAGTATGCAGCGGAGTTAGCGAGAGAGAAAGAAGAAGAAGCGTCAAAGGAGGAATTGAAAGATGAAGTGGCACCTGCTGTGCTAGAGGAGAAAGAAGAAGAGAAGGTGGAATCGCCACCTAGTGTTCAACCAGTGTCATCAAATATTCCTGATACAAATCCTAAAGATGACACTACTCTCAAGACGTTTGTAGAGGCGTACCAACCTGAAAATATCAACGCCCAAATACTTGAGATTACGAAGAAAAGACTTACACCGCAACAAGTTTTTACGCAAGTTATTCCTGAGAAAGAGGCGAGTGTAGAGATCCCGAGAGATAACCTGAGGGTTTCAAGAAGAAGTGAGAAGGAGCTACCTACAAAACTTAAAGATCCAGGAAGTTTTAACCTTCCTATTCAATTACATGGTAGGCTCAAAGTGAAAGCAATGTACGATGTGGGTTCTGGTGTGAATCTTATGACTAAGTCTGTGTTCGAGAGGCTTGGACTTCAGAAATCAGAGAAAACTCCAGTGAAGTTGCAGTTTGCTGATAACTCAGTGAAGAGGACATGGGGAACAGTGGAGGACGTCTTAGTCCGAGCAGGTAATATCGCCATCCCTACTGACTTTGTTATTCTTGAGTTTGATGCAGATAAGCAGGTTCCGATCATACTTGGACGGCCTTTCATGGCCACAAGTCAAAGTGTGATCAACTTCCAAGATGGGACCATCACCCTTCATGCAAAGAATGTATCCGAGACCTTCTATGTCTTGGGTAAGAAGCCGAAGAAGTTGGATCCCACCGTGCCTATCATCCACAGCCTTTCACATCACAAAGTCCCTCCTGAGGAAATCCACTTAAAACCTGTGGACACTGAGCCAAACATTGAGTTTGGGGTTGGCCATGAAGTCCTATGGAAAGCCCACAAACGCGAGAACAGGCCACGAAGTTTCAAAGACTCGTGGATGGGACCATTCATTGTCACTAAGGTTGTTTCAGCCAAGGTGATAGAAATTCGCCCCAAAACTGGGGTCAAGCGCAGATTAGTTGACGTTCATAGCCTTACTCGTTGTTGGGGAGGCTATATTCGCAAATCTTGACAGAGGTAACACGTCTAACTTTGAAAGACGTTAAACAAAAGTACTGTTCGGGAGACAACCCGAAGTTTTTTTACGTTTTCATGTCTTTTACATTCTTAGTTTAAGTTTATTTTAGTTGTTTTTAGTTGATAATGCATATTTGAGAAAGGTATTAGTGTTTTTGGTGTGTAGGAATCGGAGAAATCAAGTTAGGGAACGCGAGGAAAATTTTTGGAGCGCAAGAAAGCACCCCGCGGACTACCCTCACGGACTACCCCATGGTCCGCAGGTTTGGTCCGCGAGGTCAAAACCCGTACCACGGGTTGCTACCGCGGGTTTGATCACGAAACAAGAAAAAATTCCACGGACTACCCCACGGTGCACCGCGCCATGGTCCGCGCCCCAAAAACCCGTACCACGGGGTGAGTACCACGGGTATTTTGACGGAGTTAACAGCAGAAGCCGCGGTGTACCCTCCGGTACACCGGACCCTAGTCCGCGAGCCAAAAACCCGTACCACGGGGTCCTACCACGGGTTTAGGTCAGTGAGCAAAAAATTTCGAGCATCAGATGTCGCGGACTACCCTGCGGTGCACCCCATGGTCCGTAGGGGTAGTCCGCAGCGCCGCCAGAGGAGAGAGAAAGTTACGGGATTGAGTTATAAAGGAGGTATTAAAGCTATTATTCCGAATTTATTAAACCTTAACCTTCTATTTCTTCTCCACAACTCTCCTAACTCCATTGAAGCTCATCAAAACCTTCACCAATCACCAAAACACTACCCAATTATCAAGAAAAACACATCAAACCTTCTCTCCACATCATTACAAGAGAGAATCAAGCTACCAATCATCACCAAATTCATTCAAATTGAAGAATCAAAGAGCCAAATTTCACAAATTCATCACACAATTTCTAAAATCCAAGCCTACCCATTATAAATCATCCTCACCCACATAGAGATTCATCACCGATTCACCCATCCTAGGCCAAATCAAGCTTGTTCATCCATTAATTCAAGAGTTAAATTTCAAGGGTTGCTAAAGCTTTGAGTTGGGGGTTAATTGAAGATGACTAATAGAACAACAATCTTATCTAGCAAGAGGGAGGTGAAGAGTAACAAGGGATTGGATTTAAACAAGAAGAAATTAATTGACAAAGGTGATAGTTCTAAATCAAAGGGTAAAGATAAATTGAAGAGTGGGAAACCTTCGTATGATAGTAATGGTAAAAAGCTTTATTTTTATGCAAAGGTAAGAACACAACCTCAAACAGATCCTATACCTATAGAGAAAGTGGATACTTCAAAGACCTTGAAGATTTCTGCGGAGAAACAATTAAAAGAACTACCTTTTGCCTATGAGAAAGTATTCAAGGAAGAAATTAGAGATGGAGAATACAAGAGATTCTTTGAGCTTGGTGAGAAATTGGGTTGGTCTACGTTCATGACAAGGAGAAAGTGCAATTACATACGGGAGAATTGAAGGCACCTTGGCCTTACAAATATCTTCAAGCAGATGCTAGAATTTGGCACAATTTCCTTATCCCTAATGTCTTTGGTAACACACGAACTTTGGAGGTGACCATGAAGAACGCGCTACTGTTGGACTGTATTTTGAGAGGAGAAGAAGTTGATGTGGCACAGTTGATCTATGAGGAGGTGATACGATTCTCGGTCTCTCCTAAATCAGTTTATAATGTTAAATTTCCAACTATGATCACGTGTCTTGTGCGAAAAGCGAATGTAGTATTGGGTGAAGAAGAGAAACTCGAGTTCAAAATGAGTTATATTGATAATGCATGGATCAAAGAAAGTCTTCGAAGAGCGGGTTCTACTCAAATCTCGAAGGCAGAAAAGGAGCAAAATTGGCAAAAGAAGATGGAGGAGCGTTTAACGAAATTTGAAGCAGCTCAAACTTCTTTAGTCAATGATGTGGCACAAATCAATGCTAATCAAGTGCACATAATGAAACTCCTTGAGCAATTAACGAAAGGTCCAGCAATTCCAACCTTGGATATCAATGATGCGAGGCAATAGCCTCGAGAGTATGTTCTCTTTCTTCCTTACCATTTCTGTAAATATGTCTATCTGCTAATTTTAATTTCTGTTTTCGAGTCCTTTTTCGAGTCGTGGGGACACGGCTCATTTTTGAGTTGGGGGTGTGGGGATTCGTTGTCTCTCATCTCCATTTTTCTGTTTTTGGGTGAAATTAAAATTTTTGAGACATGGGAATTAGATGTAGAGTGTGTTTAATAACCTGAAAGCATAAGATCAGTAGATTAATGATAGTAAGTGATATGTTTATGAGCTATGTATTTGTATGCTTTGAGTATTTGCAGGAAAACACACATTGATAGTAAAGAAAAGATTAGTGAGCAATGCGATAGAAAGTATGTTCGATCTCAGGGAACCTTGAGAAGTGTGTAGGCCGTGAGATCCAAGCTAGTTGAAAAACCATTTGATGAGAGTGCTAAAGGTAAGAAATTTTCTGAATTACATAGTGTAGAAAGTGATCAAGGCGGTTCTTTCATATTTTTAAGCCTTTGAAGCCTTTTTACACCTTCTCACCTTGTGATTTTTGAGTTTAAAAATTATATCCTTCTTAGCCCCTTCTAGCCTTTCTAAAGCCTTTTTATTGAAAAACATTATAAGCCATATCCTTTAGATTTTTAGGACTTTTCCATATGACCCGCACTCGAATCGCGATGCTTAGACAGTTGTTTTAGAGCTTGAGTTTGGGGTGGTGGGTCCACCATTATGGGAATTCTTATGTTGGGAATTTTGAGCTTATTAATTGTGCTTTGTGCTTTATATTGATGATGTTTCACAGAATTGTATTGTAACCCTTTGCCGGGGTAATAGTGAATGAAAAAGAAGCTTCGAGCTAATATTGCCAACAAGGGCATTAAAAGAAAAAATATATATATGAAGAAATTAGCGTGATATCTCAACATTAAAAGAGAGTCATAGCTATAGAAAATAGAATTGATTTGAAAAGAAAAGAAAATATATATATTCGGACCGGCAAAGTGGATTTTTATGTGAACATCTTAAAGCTTAATTGGGTTATTGGGGATGCTAAATTGTGTATCAAGGAATTCATTGGGTTGAGTGAGAAACGTTTATGAGAGTAACTCAAGCTCTAGGGCGATTCGTTGATGGCTAGTGAGGAGAGAGCCAAAAGCTCACTCCAAATTATCCAAATATATGATCACACCGTCCCTAAGCCTACAGTACAACCTTAAAGACCTTGTGATTCTTTGTTATGTAATTGAGAAGTGATTGAGCCATTAGAGATTAGTTAAGTGGATTCTTGGATACTAGTAAGGTTTGATGAACAATCTATAGCTCTCAAGGGGAACTGAGTAAAGTCCCAATCCTTCTTACATTGCGAAACTAATCTGATCTTGAATTCAAGCCGTGTTGACTGTGGATATGAGAAGTATACAGGTATGTAGTTTATGAATATTATTGCATGAAATTTTCTGAGTTATGTGCTTTAAGTTTATTCTATACATTCTGCTATGCTTTTCCCTTGTATTGAGAATTTTATAAGTGTGTATTTCTAGACTTCCCTATGTTTTTATCTTTTATTGTATCGGGACGATACAACTTTGAGTTGGGGGTCTTGATGTCTCCTCATTTGTGATAGATTTATGTTAAGATGAGACATCATTTTTAGTGTTTTAGAAGTCAATAATGTCGATTTTCTTGAGTTTTAGTGCACTTTCCTATTTTGTGTCTTGATTTGTAGAATTAATGTTTTTAGAGCATATTGGGTTTAATTGTTTATTTAGTGTGTAGCTTTAAAGATAATTATGGAGATTAATTAGAGTCCAAGTCAAAGACAACAACTTATGGAAGGAGATATGCATGGTAATTGGAGATAAGGAAAGAATTGCTAAAAAGATGGAAAAGGAAAAACTGCCTAAGTCTGGGATTCTGCAAAGATAGGCGTTTTTACCTAATAAAGAGGCCGAATTTGGTAGATTACTCCTACAGGGCCTAGATAATTCTGTTGCGATTCTTTTGGTATCTTGTGGAGCAAAATCGGACCAATAATAAAGAAGTTATGACCAAAACAACGCAGCAGTGTTTATCTTTATTTCCATACGAATTTGAGTTGGGCTAGAAGTCCATTACCTTAACAATTCCTCAAGAAAACGAATTAGGTCTTCTAAACAACTATAAATACACCCTTATATCACTTGTAAATCATCCTTGCCTCATAGTAATTAGTTCTTAAGGTTTTATTCTTCCAAATTATTGTAGAAAGCAAGATGATGTCTTTTATTATTTCTTTTAGTTTATTCCCATCAGGTATGAACTAAACCTCCCATAGCTTGGGTTTTGCATATGTATAATCTATGAATTCTAATTCTTCTATCTAAGTTTCTTTGGGAATTACATGTTTTAACCTGATATTAGCTTCTTACTTTATATTTGCTTATGTGTTTTGATTTAATGTCTTTCCTAGAACTGATCACTTTAGGATTGTTTTAAGAGTAGTTAGATGGTCTCCTTGACAGGGTGTTTAACTATTGAACCACCACATAATGTCTAGTGTCGATAGCAGTTCTGACAAAACATACTTCTAACTAGATAGTCATTAAGGTTTGTTTTAACCACCGTATCACCAAGACTTGCAGTATTTGCTTAGGGCCTTAGTGGCGTTTGATAACCCTATTTTCAATCACTTCTTGGTTGTGACGTAGCCCCCTTAGTCGCTCTCAAGGTCTAAGGTAGTGGAATTTAGAATCCTGACTAAGTATTACCAAGAGCTAATATTCTCCCTTATGAACTAGATCTATAGATAGAATTAGAAGGATTAGTGCATACTAGCAAAACCTAAGCTATACTTCTCATCTCATATTCTTAATCTTTTACTTTATTGTCTTTATTTTCCTAGTTTAAATTACTTTAATTCATAAATTCGAAAATCCAAATCTTTTATTTACTGTTTTCTAGTTATTTACTTTTAATCGTTATTTGTTCCTACGTGTTTAACACACTTAAGTCCCTGAGAACGAACTCTACTTATCATTAAAACTTGCATACGTCCTGTAATACTTGCAGTACTGTGCCTGTCTAGGGTGAGAGTGCATAGTTTTCCATACTTAAATTAATCTTATTTTTATCACACCCTAGGCGACACCAATACCGCAGGATGAGAACCCGTACCACGGGTTTGTAACTCAGGTTTTTTGACAAGAGTTCGAAAAAAAACGAAGATGTCAGGTCCGGTATACCGGGCCATACCGCCGGTATACCGTAGGAGGAAAAACCCGTGCCACGGGTAGAAGACTCGGGTTTTGTGTCGAGAAGAAAAAAGAAATCTGGACCAGCGGTCCGGTATACCGGACCATAACCCCGGTATACCGCTGGACCAAAAACCCGTATCACGGGTATGAAGCTCGGGTTTTTTGTAGAGGATAAAAAATTTCGAAGAGTAGAAGGTCCGGTATACCGGGCCATACCTCCGGTATACCGCAGCTATGTCGGTTTTGAAGAGATAGTTACCTATTACAACTCTTACCTTATCATAAGCAAACTCTAGCCTTTCCCATACGAATTTTCCAGCTCCTAAACTTATAAAAACACCTTGAAGCTTGATTAAACCTCCACAACAAACACAATAACATCGATAATTCTCTCCTACATCCTCCATAAACACATCCACTTCATCAAATTCATCACAAAACACCATTAAACACCATCAAGATCATCAAGCTTTCAATAATTCTTCCAATATTCATCAAGAAAACACCTTCCTTCATCTAATCCAAGCAAGAAACTCAAGCTACACCAAGTTCTCTTAACTTTATTCTATCCTTGGTATAATTTGAGTTTGGGGTCAAATCAACCATGACAAACAGAACAGATTCTATGGATTATAGGAGGAAGTGTTACATCCTAGGGAAAAACAAGAATTTGCCTGGTTCTACAATTAAAAAGGCCATCAATCTTGATGAGCCTACTGAAGAAAAACAAGAAGAAAAGGCACCTGCACCACCACTACACAAGAAATTCACAGCTAGGATGAAGGTACAATCAAAGCCTAAAGAAAAGACACCAATCCAAGATCAAGTTTCTTCTTCCTCTTCTCAGAATAATTCTTACACACCCCCATGGGCTATCAAATTTCAACAACAAATCGATCATCTAAGAAAACAAAACATAGCACTTTGGGAGGAAATTGCCAAGATGAATTCAACAAGGGATACGGTAACTTTGAACATGGATATTGTTAATACTTCTTCTTCGGAGGAGGAGGATATGATGGATCTTCATGGCCAGGTACCCCGTTCTATTTCTTCTTCTTAATTGATGGTAGGCACTAGTTAGGTAGTTTAGTTTAATTTTATTGCTTTATTGAGTCTTTTTTCGAGTCGTGGGGACACGACTCACTTTTGAGTTTGGGGTGGGGTTCGTTGCTTCATCCCAATTTTTTTGTGATTTACATGCTTTCAATAAAATTAATCTTAGGGTTGCGTTGACTGTAGAGAATTTTAAATGCCCCCATCAAGCATGCTTTTTATGAATTAATGATAGAAAATAGTTGACTTTAGGAGTTAGTGTAAACTGTACTTTGATTGCATGCAAATATGAGATAATTGATAGGAAGAATTAATGAACAATGCAAAAGAAGTAAACTTGTACTTAAGGATAATGGGTGGTTTGTAGAACGTGAGATCTAAATGAGTAGAGAACCCACTTAGGTATGAACTAGAGGCAAGTTGTGTAGATAGGAAGATGATAGAGGCAGTTCTTTGTTAGCCCTTTGAATCCTTTTTGGCCGTCTATCCCTGAATTAATTTTGTCCTTCTTAGCCAAATTTTTAGCCTTTAAGCCTTTCTTTTGTCACCACATTATAAGCCAATATCCCTTTAGATTATTAGGCATGACCATATGACCCGCACTTGAATCACGATCCTGAGACTTCCTGTCTTGAGCTTGTGTTTGGGGTGGTGGGTCCACTATATGGGAATTTACATTGGGTTGGGATTTTTTAGCTTATCAATGATGCTTTGTGCTATACATGATGATGATTCACAGGTTTATTATATTGTAACCCTTTGTCGGGGTAATAGTGAATGGAAAAGAAGCTTCGAGCTCAAGTTATGAATAGGCATAACTATGAAAAATAGCATGATATCTCAACATTATAAAGAGAATCATAGCTATACAAAAGAAAAAGAAAAAATTAATGATTTGAAAAGAAAATATATTCGGACCGGCAAAGTGGAAATTTTTATGTGAATCATCCTTAGTGCTTATTGGGTTAATTTGGGGACGCTAATTAAGCGCGTCAATTGGGTTGAGTGAGAACGTTATTCGAGCGTAAACTCAAGCTCTTGGACAGTTTGTTGATGGTAAGTGAGGAGAGAGCCAAAAGCTCACTTCAAATTTACCAAATATACATACCATACCGTCCTTCAGCCTATGCTAAAACCGTAAAGTCCTCGTGATTCCTAGATGCACAGTGAGTTAATAGGGAATATGCTAAGTGGAGTGTTCAAACCAAGTAAAGATCGAGGAACACCCTATAGCCACCATCTTGAGATAAGTAATAAGCGTAACCTTCTAGCATTGTGAAATTAATTTTGGATTGAGATTATCTTGTGTTTGATTTTGCATGATAAGTGTAGGTGTATATTAAATCCTAGGTTAGACTATATAAAATTTATTTTAAGTAGTGCTTTGGGATTATTTTCTAGATTTTACCTTCTGCGTTCACCTAAAAGATCCTTTGTTTTATTTTACTTTGTCGGGACGACAAAGGTTTGAGTTTGGGGTCTTGATGTCTCCCTATTTGTTCTAATTATTATCCCTTTGGAGACATCCTTTTAGGTGAATAAATGACTTATTTGATAGACTTGTAGGCTTAATTGATCATATTACACTTCCTCCCCTTGGAAACTAACTATTTGCATAATCTGAGATTTTGTGCGTAAATTTGACTATTTTTAATTCAAAGTTAATCGGTTCTTGAACTTCATGAAAGACCAATCCAAGGAGAAGAAGTTAGAATAAAGTCTTAGTGTATTTTAGAGTGTTAGGAAATGTTTTTACTCGAGTTTCTATTTTTAGAGTGCACTTTCCTATTTCTATTTCTTGAATTATTGATTTATGATTTTTAAAGCATATGCGGTTTAATTATTTATTTATTGTGAAGCTTTAAAAGATATATGGTAATTACTTAGAGACCAAGTCAAGATAAAGAAGTAAAGGAAAGAAGATTTACATGGAAATAAGATGATTTAGGAAATATATATGCAAAGAAGGAAAAGATAAAGCTGCCTTATGAATCTGAAATTCCAGTTTTAAAGATTAGTCCATAACTTACGATTGGCTAGGAATATGGACGAGTGGTCTGCACCAATAGAAAGCTCTATCCAAGACAAGCAGTTTCATATATTGGAACTCCTGAAACGAATAAGTATTGAAAAAGATATGACCAAATCAAATCAGCAGCAGAATCTTACCTTTCCTAGAATTTAGGGTTACAAATTTAAGAGATCTTAACTTGTCTTCCACTTCAAGTAAATTCGACCTAGGGTTCCCTAACACCTATGAATACACCCCTTAACCTCCTCTTTTCACACACTTCAGAGAATTACACAAGAGGCTTAAGGTTTTCAAGTCAGAGCAAGAAGGCAAGGAGAAGCTAGTGCTGGAGGAGTCCTGTTCTTCCATCATCAGTCATCTTAACCTTTAGGTTCTTTATTTTCTTTCTGTAATTCGAAAGTAGGAATTCTGTTATTTTAATTTTAGTTTCCATTCTGTTATGAACTAATTTCTTTAGTACTTGAGAATCGCTATATGGGTTGAACTTAATTCTGTTTAATTTATGTTTTTTGAATTTGGGATTTAATGGTTTAAATTAGACTAGGTATTTTGTGTTGGCTATTATTTTGTCTTAATCACTTATTTTGAAGTCATTAATCAAACTTAGCTCATAGTAATTAGGCTATTCCATATAGTGGCGTATGGATAACCTTGACGGGGGGGGGGGGGGGGAGGTTTAATTACAGACTTAGATAATAGACGCATAGTATCCGTTATTGACCTTGACAGGCTTAACTGACCATGCAGCCAATGAGGTAAATTATTATTCATCTGAAAGTAGCTTATATTCACCTTGACAGGGTTTGTAATACCGTAGGATAGCTCTTAGGTCCACCCTGACGGGGGCTAGGAGATATTAGAGTTCCGACTAGCACAATAATACCAGTTTAGCCCTTAAACAGAAGCATGAATTAGATAGGTTAGGTGAACCCCTTGAGAGGATCAAGTACTCTTTCTCATCTGAAGTTTCAAGTCTCTTTTATTTGCTTTCTTTTATTTCCGTAGTTTATTTTATTGCATCTTTTAATTCATAAAAACCAAACAAAAATCTTTACTTTATTTTTCTGTTAAGCAATTATTCTTAATGTTCGATTAATATCTGAGTTGTGCCTAATCCGTCCCTGCGAACGAACTTGATTTATCGAATATTACTTGGACAACCGTACACTTGCGGTTAAGTGGTTCCTTTATTTTTGCACTTTATTTTATAACACACCAGGACCCACCACTAAGTGGCAAGGGAAAGCTTTGTGTGATTTAGGAGCAAGTATTAATCTCATGCCCAAATCCGTGTTTGAAATGTTGGAGATAGGAAACGCAAAACCCACTTCTATGGTTTTGCAAATGGCTGACAGATCCCTCGTACATCCAGAGGGAAGACTAGAAGATGTCCTCGTCAAGGCTGGTACATTAATATTTCCTGTTGATTTTGTTATACTTGATTACGATGCGGATATGAATGTCCCCATTATTTTTGGAAGACCATTCCTAGCCACGGGGCGTACTTTGATTAATGTAGAGAACGGTGAAATGATTATGCGTATCCAAGACGAGGAGGTAAAATTTAACGTGTTTAAGCCCATGAAGTTTCTGGATCCCAAGGAGGATTGCTTCCGAATTGACGTGATTGAACAAACAGACAAAGAGCCAACTAAGGTAGTGGAAACCTTAGGAATGGAGGAAAGAGAGCTAAAAAAAGAAACCACCAAATCTGTGGTTTCTCCATCCAGATCCTAAGGAAAATCCACACCTTGACTAGAAACCACCAACTCTGTGGTTCCTTGACCATGCGAATATGAAAGAAATGGGGTATGATATGAAGGTTCCTAAAGAACCTAAGAAAGAGAGAAAGAAAGGGGGTTCAGAGTAGGCGAAGAGGTTGCAATGAAGAAGCCTGATCCTCCTCCGAAAGCGCGCGAAGCCAAGAGTTCTTGGAAAGGACCGTTTATGGTCATAAAGGTTATTTCGAATCAACCGGTGGTCATAAAAGCTAAGGGATGCAAATTCCGTGTAGCAAACGTTGATAACCTCACTCACTGCTGGGGAGGTTATGTGAAAAAATGATTCGAGAGGTAACCCGTCGAGCTTAACGGCGTTAAACAAAAGCCAGTTTACTGTATATTAGTTTATTGCTTTATGTTTTTCAATTCCTAGTGTATAATTCTAAGTTAGTGTCGAGTTTTAGTGTCTACTTTTAAAAATAAATGAGAAAGGTAGTGTGTTAATGGTGCAGGAATTGAGTTTGGGGTGCTAAGGAACGAGAAAGAAGAAATCTGCTGCTCTGACTGGCTAGTCGGCCAGATCACCAGCATGTCGGTAGAGCAGAAACACGTGCCCATGGGATCATGGCTCGGTTTGTTTGCCGAGAGTTAGAAAAAATTTGACGAGTCGCGCCGGCCAACCGGTCACACGACCAGTATGCCGGCCAGAAGAAAAACCCGTGCCCTCGGGTAGCCCGGCTCGGGTATTTTGACGGAGTTCGCCCCTGGACAAAAAGCAGCACCGGTATGCCAGTGGATATATCCGGTATGCTGGCGAACCGAAAACACGTGGCCTCGGGTAGCGACTCGAGTTCAAGGAAGAATGTGATGAAAAGAAGCACGTCCAGCACCGGCTAGCCGTCCAGATCCTCCGGTATGCCGGCCAGAAGGTCGGTTTGAAGAGATTGTTGCCTTATACACTTCTTACCTTATCAAGAGCAAACCCTAGCCTCTCCCATACAATTTTTTTCCAGCTCCCAACCTTATAAATAGACCTTGAAGCTTGATTAAACCTCTACAACAAACACAATAACATCATTAAATCTCTCCTTTATCCTTCATAAACACATCATCTTCATCAAATTCATCACAATACACCATTAAACATCATCAAGATTTCAAGAATTCTTCCAAGATTCATCAAGAAAAATTCTTCTTTCATCAATTCCAAGCAAGAAACTCAATCTACACCAATTTTTCTTAACTTCATTCTAACCTTGGTGTAACTTGAGTTTGGGGTCAAATCAAACATGACAAACAGAACAGATGCTATGGATTATAAGAGGAAGTGTTGTATCCTAGGGAAGAACAAAAATTTGCCTGGTTCTACAATTGAAAAGGACATCAATCTTGATGAGCCTATTAAAGAGAAACAAAAGGAAGAGGCACCTGCACAACCACTACACAAGAAATTCACAGCTAGGATGAAGGTACCATTAAAGCCTAAAGAAAAGACACCAATCCAAGATCAAGGTTCTTCTTCTTCCTCTGAGAATAATTCTTGCACACCCCCATGGGCTATCAATTTACAACAACAAGTCGATCATCTAAGAAAACAAAACATAGCACTTTGGGAAGAAATTGCCAAGATGAATCAACATTGAAAGAGGTAACTACGGACATGGATATTGATAATTACTCTTCTTCTTCGGAGGAAGACATGTTGGATCTTTATGGCCAGGTACCCCGTTCTAATTATTCTTCTTAATTGATGGTAGGAACTAGGTAGGTAGTTTAGTTTAATTTTATTGATATATTGAGTCTTTTTCGAGTTGTGGGGACACGACTCACTTTTGAGTTTTGGGTGGGGTTCGAAGCCTCATCCCAATTTTTTGTGTTTTACATGCTTTCAATAAAATTAATCTTAGGGTTGCGTTAACTGTAAAGTATTTGAAATGCCCCCATCAAGCATGCTTTTCATGAATTTATGATAGAAAATAGTCGACTTTAGGAGTTAGTGTAAAACGCACTTAGATTGCATACAAACATGAGATAATTGATAGGAAAAATTAATGAACAATGCAAAAGAAGTAAACTTGTGCTTAAGGATATGGGTGGTTTGTAGAACATGAGACCTAAATGAGTAGAGAACCCAAGTCTTAGTTAGGTATGAACTAGAGGCAAGCTGTGTAGATAGGAAAGTGACAGAGGCAGTTCGTTGTTAGCCCTTTGAATCCTTTTGGCCTTCTATCCCTGAATTAATTATATCCGTCTTAGCCAAATTTTTAGCCTTTAAGCCTTTCTTTTGTCACCACATTATAAGCTAATATCCTTTAGATTGTTAGGCATGACCATATGACCCGCACTTGAATCACGATCCTGAGACTTCCTGTCTTAAGCTTGAGTTTGGGGTGGTGGGTCCACTATATGGGAATTTACATTAGGTTGGGATTTTTGAGCTTATCAATTGTGCTTTGTGCTATATTTTGATGATGATTCACAGGTTTATTATATTGTAACCCTTTGTCGGGGTAATAGTGAATGAAAAAGAAGCTACGAGCTAAAATTATGAAAAGGCATAATTATGAAAAAAATAGCATGATATCTCAACATTAAAAAGAGAGTCATAGCTATAAAGAAAAGAAAAATTCATATGAAAAAATATATATTTGGACCGGCAAAGTGGAAATTTTTGGGGGAATCATCCTTAGTGCTTATTGGGTTAATTTGGGGACGCTAAATTAGCGCGTCAAATGGGTTGAGTGAGAACGTTATTTGAGTGTAAACTCAAGCTCTTGGACAGTATGTTGATGGTAAGTGAGGAGAGAGCCAAAAGCTCACTTTAAATTTACCAAATATACATACCATAATGCCCTTAAGCCTACGCTAAAACCGTAAAGACCTCGTGATTTCTAGATACACAGTGAGTTAATAGGGAATATGCTAAGTGGAGCGTTCAAAGCAAGTAAAGATCGAGGAACACCCTATACCCACCATCTTGAGATAAGTAATATGCGTAACCTTCTAGCATTGTGAAATTAATTTTGGATTGATAGTATTTTGTGTTTGATTTTGCATGATATGTGTATGTGTATATTAATTCCTAGATTAGACTATATGAGATTTGTTTTAAGTTGTGCTTTCGGAAAATTTGCTAGCTTCTACCTTCTGCGTTCACCTAAAAGATCCTTTGTTGTTATCTTACTTTGTCGGGACGACAAAGGTTTGAGTTTGGGGTCTTGATGTATCCCTATTTGTTCTAATTATTAGCCCTTTGGAGACATCCTTTTGGGTGAATAAATGACTTACTTGATAGACTTTTATGCTTATTTGATCATATTGCGCTTTCTCCCCTTCGAATTTTACTATTTGCAGTTTTAGAGCTTTTGTGCGTTAATTTGATCGTTTTTAGTGCAAATTTAGTAAGTTCTTGAATTTCATGAAAGACCAATCCAAGGAGGTGAAGTGAGAATTAAAGTCTTAGGGTATTTTAGTGTGTTAGGAAGTATTTTTACTCGAGTTTCTATTTTTAGAGTGCACTTTCCTATTTCTTGTCTTGAATTATTGATTTATTCTTTTTAAACTATATGCGGCTTAATTATTTATTTATTTTGAAGCTAAAGATATTTGGTAATTAATTAGAGACCAAGTCAAGTCAAAGAAGTAAAGGAAAGAAAATTTACATGGAAATAAGAAGATTAAGGAAGGATATATGCAAAGACGGAAAAGATAAAGCTGCTTTATGAATCTGAAATTCCAGCCATGTTTCAAAGACGAGTCCGTAACTTAAGATTGGATAGGAATTTGGATGATTGGTCTACACCAATGAAAAGAGCTTTCCGAGACAAGCAGTTTCGAATATTGGAACGCGTCAAACGGATAAGTATTGAAGTAGATATTACCAAAACAAATCAGCAGCAGAATCTTACCTTTCCTAGATTTTAGGGCTACGAATTTAAAAGTTCTTGGCTTGTCTTCCACTCCAAGTAAATTCGACCTAGGGCTTACTAACACCTATAAATACACCCCTTATCCTCCTCTTTTCACACACTTCAGAGAATTACAGAAGAGGATTAAGGTTTTTCAAGTCAGAGCAAGAAGGCAAGGAGAAGCTAGTGCTGGAGGAATCATGTTCTTCCATCAACAGTCATCCTACCCTTTAGGTTATCAATTTATCTTTTGTATTTGATCATGAATTCCTTTTGTTTAGTTTCAGTCTATAATTTCATGAGCTAAATTTCCATATATTTGAGAATCGCATTAAAGGGATGACCCTTAATTAATTAATCTTTGTTTTGAATTTGGGATTGTATGATTTAAATTGAATTGAGTCTTAGATATTGGATATTACTTTGTTCTTAATCACTATTTCTTTTCCATACAACTAGAAATATGTTTTAGTATTTGGGCTATTCACTTTAGTGGCGAAGTGATCATCCGACAGGGGGGTTTGAATACAGACTTAGGTAAAACCCGTGTAGTGGACGAAAGTCATATGATTTACATAGCCAAAAAGGTAAAATATTATTCATATGAAAGTAGCTTATATTCACCCTGACGGGGTTTGTAATACCGTATGATAGCTCTTAGGTCCACCCTGACGGGGGCTAGGAGATATTAGATTCCCGACTAATATACTAATACCAATTCTACCCTTAAACATAGCATATATTATATTAATTAGGTGGATTCCTTGCGAGACTCAAGTATCTCTCACATCTGAAGCTGTCTTTTACTTTATTATTTCTTTTTAGTTATTTACTTTTAGTCTTTGTTTATTTAGTTTTAAGAAAACCAAACCAAAAATCTATTATTTTACTTTTCTGTCAAACAATTATTTCTACTATCTGATTAATATTGGAGTTGAACCTAATCCGTCTCTGAGAACGAAACCCGATTTTTCGGAGTATTACTTGGACAACCGTACACTTGCGGTAATTGTGGTTCCTTTATTCTCGTACTTAAATAAATAACACACCAGGACCCACCAGTTGGTTCTTTTGGTTGTTCTGTTTCTTCCACTCTAGGCTGAGGTAATTTTTTTCCACTTCTTAATTCAAACACATGACAAGCATCATCTTGATGAGTTATAGTATCACTCGGAAGTTGCCCTTTTGGCCTGCTTTGTATTGCACTTTCCATCTGTGATATAGTATTCTCGAGATCTTTAATAACCCTTGCTTGTTCTTGAATATTTGTTGATTCACCTCCATACTTTCCTCAAGAACTTTCATAAATTTATCCAGTCTTTGATCAAAACTTAAAGATTGCGATGACGGTTGCTCACGTGTAGCTTGTTGCGTTGAATATGAATGTGGTTCTTGATAATAATCTTCATAATTCGGCTCTTGTTGATGGATTGTTGTGGTTGATAATAATGTTAAGGTTGAGTTTGATAATAATTACCTTGCTGTTCAACCAAATTCTGATTCTGAGGGGAATAATAATTAGTGTGACTTCCTTGAGGATGATAATAACCAATGGAGTAATGATTTATTTGATGATATACGAAGGAAATTAAAACTTGATTATGAATGCAATTCTCCCATGAATGATTTCTTTCTCCACAACCAGGACATGAGGGTAATGCATGTACTAGATTTACCTAAGTTACTGAAATGCTTTCTAAACGCGCTTGCTCTTGTAATTCTTTAAGTTGTTGATTTAATTCTTCGATCCTTAGAGCTTATAAGGTATTGGTGGGTCCTGGTGTGTTATAGGAATAATGCAATAAATCTGAAAATAGAGGAACCACAATACCGTAAGTGCACGGTTGTCCAAGTAATATCCGATAAATCGGTTTTCGTTCTCAGGGACGGATTAGGTACAACTCTAGTATTAATCAGATAGTAGTAGTAATTGCTTAACAAAAGAATAAAATAAAAGATTTTTGTTTGGTTTTCTAAATATAAAGATGCAATAAAATAAATTACTGAAATAAAATAAAACAAGTAAATAAGATTTAAGCTTAAGAAGAGAAAGAGTACTTGATCCTCGCAGGGGTTTCACCTAACCTATCTAATTAATGCTTCCGTTTAAGGGCTAAACTGGTATTATTGTGCTAGTCGGAATCTAATATCTCCTAACCCCCGTCAGGGTGGACTTAGGAGCTATCATACGGTATTACAAACCCCGTCAGGGTGATTATAAGCTACTTTCAGATGGTCCAGTTTTCTTACCTCATTGGCTGCAATGGTTAGTTAAGCCCGTCAGGGTCAATAACGAATACTACGCGTCTATTATCTATGTCTATAATTAAACCCCCGTCAAGGTGATCACTTTGCCACTTAAGTGAATAGCCTAATTACTAAGAGCTAAGTTCGATTCATGACTTCAAAATTAGTGATTAAACAAAATAATAGTCAACACAAAATACCTAGTCTAATTTAAGCAATTAAATCCCAAATTCAAAAACATAAATTCAATAGAATATGGGTTCAACCCATATAGCGATTCTCAAGTACTAAAGAAATTAGTTCATAACAGAATTTAAAACTAAAATTAAATAAAAGAAAGACATAATTCTCAATACAAAAAAGAAATAGGATAACCTAAAGGTTTGGTTGGCTGTTGTTAGAAGAACAAAATTCCTCCAACTCTAGCTTCTCCTTTGCCTTCTTGCTCTGACTTGAAAATATGAAGCCTCTGATGTAAATCTCTGAAGTGCGTGTAAAAAGGAAGCGAAAGGGTCTATTTATATTAGTAAAAACGGATTAGGGCTTAAGTGATGTCTCCCGATTTGTTCTAATTATTAGCCCTTTGGAGACATCCTTTTAGGTGAATAAATGACTTGTTTGATAGACTTTTAAGCTTAATTGATCATATTGCACTTCCTCCCCTTGGAAATTAACTATTTGCAGAATCTGAGCTTTTGTGCATAAATTTGAGTGTTTTTAATGCAAAGTTAATCGGTTCTTGAATCTCATGAAAGACCAATCCAAGGAGAAAAAGTGAGAATATAGTCTTAGTGTATTTTAGAGTGTTAGGAAGTGATTTGTAGTCGAGTTTCTATTTTTAGAGTACGCTTTCCTATTTCGATTTCTTGATTTATGGATTTATTCTTTTTAAGCATATGCGGTTTAATTATTTATTTAATGTGAAGCTTTTAAAGATAAATGGTAATTACTTAGAGGCCAAGTCAAGATAAAGATGAAAGGAAAGAAGATTTGCATGGAAATAAGAAGATTTGGTAAAGATTTATTTAAAGGAGGAAAAGATAAAGCTGCCTTTTGAAATCTGAAATCCAGCCACGTTTTAGGAATTAAATCATAATAAAAGATTGGCATGGATTCTGGACGAATGGTCTGCACCAATAGAAAGAGCTTTCTAAGACAAGAAGTTTCATATATTGGAACTTCTCAAACGGATAAGTATTGAAAAAAGATATGATCAAATCAAATCAGCAGCAAATCTTACCTTTCCTAGAATTTAGAGCTACGAATTTGAGAGTCTTTGACTTGTCTTCCACTCCAAGCAAAATTCGACCTAGACTCCTCCAACACCTATAAATACACCCCTTAACCTCCTACTTTCACACACTTCAGAGAATTAACAAGAGGCTTAAGGTTTTCAAGTCAGAGCACGAAGGAGAGAAGAAGCTAGAAGCTGGAGGAATCCTGTTCTTCCATCCATAGTCATTCCACCCTTTAGGTTTTTCATTTATCTTTTGTATTTGAACATGAATTCCTTTTATTTAATGTTAGTTTTTAATTTCATCATGAGCTAAATTTCTTTATACTTGAGAATCGCATAAAAGGGATGAACCTTAATTAATGTTTTCTATGTGTTGAATTTGGGATTATTTAGATTTAAATTGAATTGAGTTTTAAGTATTGGATATTACTTTGTTTTCATTACTAATTCTTTTAGGAACAACTAGAATTAGCTTTTAGTATTTGGGCTATTCACTTTAGTGGCGAAGTGATCATCCGACAGGGGGGTTTGAATACAGATCTAGGTAATACCCGTGTAATGTCCGTTATTGACCGACAGGCTTAACTAGTTACATAGCCAAAGAGGTAAAATCATATCATCCGAAGAGCCATATTCGACCATACAGGTGTTTATGATACTTTAGGATAGCTTCTAGGTCCACCCGACAGGGGGCTAGGAGATATTAGAGTCCCGACTAATATTATAATTCCAATTCTGCCCTTAAACATAGCATAGATTACATTGATTAGGTGGATTCCTTTGCGAGGATCAAGTATATCTCTCTTATATGAAGTTAGTCTTTTATTTGCTTTATTTCTTTTCTGTTTAGTTAATCTTAGTCTTTACTTTATTTGCATCTTTTAATTTACAAAAACCAAACAAAAATTATTATCTTTTATTTTCTGTTTAGCAATTATCTCTACTATCTGATTAATATTTGGGTTGAACCTAATCCGTCCCTGAGAACGAACTTGTTTATCATATATTACTTGGGACAACCGTACACTTGCGGTTAAGTGGTTCCTCTATTTTGCACTTAATTTTATAACACCCCAGGACCCACCAAGTTTTTGGCGCCGCTGCCGGGGACGGTAGCGTGTGACCCCGGTATTAATCTTTAGTAGTTTAATTGTTAGTTTAGTTTTAGTTTTATTTTTCAGTTTTACGCTTTGGGTTGTCTTTCTTTCTCAGGTTTACAGGTTTTGGTTTATGCGTGAAGATATCGTGATTCTTGCAAATCCCGAAAGCCTAGTTCGTGAAGCAAACAAAAGAAAGAGAGACGCTAAAGCAAAAGAGTCAGAGGAGCAATTAGCAAGAGAAACAATGGCTGGTCAACTCAATCCAGCTGCTCCTCGAAACAATGATCCGTGGTTCGCCAATGTCCCTGCAGAAGCTCCGTTTCGAGCTCCTCCCCTCGGAATTGGCCCTGCAAATATTAATGTCGAGAGATTCAGACCCGATCCCGGTATGCTATCTCAGTTTCAAAGTTATGGCAATTACCGAGGTACACCCAGTGAAGATCCGATCCATGCTGTACAGAAGTTCATGCAGATTTGCGATTCTTATATTACGCAAGGAGTAACTAAGGAGCAAATGTATTTTGCTAATTTTAGATTCTTCGTTATTGATGGAGCAAGTGAGTGGCATGATTCGCAAGAACCCGGAACAATTACCACATGGGACGCATTACAAACTGCGTTCTTCGATAGATACTACCCAACGAATATGAGATTAGATGCGCAAGTTGAACTAACCTCATTCAAGCAAGAGGAAGACGAGACTTTGGGTAGAAGTTGGAAGAGATTTCAGATTTGCTTACGAAGAGTCCCTGATCATGGCCTCACAGAAGTTCAACAGATGAAGATATTTTACAGAGGACTTGATGGCTCTTCAAGAAAGGATCTAGACTTGCTTTGTGGTGGTGGATTCCTACAGGTACAACCAGTTCATGCGAAGATTATTTTGAATAGAACTGTAACAAATGAACTTGGTTGGAACACTGTAAGAACACCTGTTCGAGGTGGAAATACAGCGTCAATTGAAGAAAAATTCACCGCCATGGAAAACAAACTCGAACAACAACTAAAACAGCTTACTCTAGCTGTTACAAAAGGTGCTACTGGTAGAAGAGCAGATGTTAATGTTACACAAGAAGTTTATGGATGTTCTAACTGCGGTACACAAGATCATGATTGGGAGACCTGTCAAAACAATCCATAATCCGTAATGTTCATATCCAACCGAGGAAATTACAATTCAAGTGGTCAAGGCTATCAACCAAACAGAAACCATCCGGGTTTCCAATATTCAAATCCAAATGGGGCTGCTAACCCAACCTATGCATATCAACCACGCCCCCAAGGAAACAACTTTCAACCAAGACCTCAGAACAACTATCAAGGTGGACAAACATACGGATATCAAGCTCAGAGACAACCTCCTCAAGATGCTTATACTGAAACCATGAACCAAAAAGCTTTACCTGCTCAACCTCAAGAAGGTGCTCTAGATGTTCAACAAACCTTGACAACACTAATCAGCATTCAACAGTCTACCACGGCAACACTTAAGATGATGGAAACACAAATGGCTCAGATAAATAAGCAATTAAATCAACGTCAGCAAGGACAACTTCCGAGTGATACTGAAGAACCTAAGCAGAGAGAAGAATGTAATGCAGTAACACTTCGAAGTGGTAAGAAGCTCGCTCCACCTCCTTTTCCCGTAATGAAAGAAAAAGAAACAACTGTGAAAGAGAAACCGGCAAAAGAGGTGGAAGAAAAAGAAGATGAACCCGAATTAGTGGAAGTGGCGAAGATTCCGGAGAAGCCAAAATCGAAAGATGTTACAGAAACCCGGCCTCCTCCACCTTTCCCCTCAAGAGTTCAGAAGAAAGGAGACATGGCCGAATATCAGAAGTTCTTGAATATGGTACGTGGTCTCAATATTAACGTTCTGTTCTTAGATTCTATACGCGATGTTCCGAAGTACGTTAAATTTCTGAAAAGAGCCATTACCAACAAGAGACCATACCGTGAGAATGAGATGATAGGATTGCCAGAAGAATGCAGCGCTATATGCCAAAGTAAGTTGCCACCTAAACTACTTGATCCTGGGAGTTTCACGATTCCTATTTCTATTGGTAATGGAGTGGCAAGGAAAAGCTTTGTGTGACTTGGGTGCGAGTATCAATTTGATGCCCAAGTCAATTTTCGAAAAATTGAAGATAGGAAACGCTAGACCAACTTCCATGATCCTACAGATGGCTGATAGATCCCTCGCTCATCCAGAGGGACGAATTGAAGATGTCCTCGTCAAGGCAGGTACGTTAATCTTTCCAGTTGATTTCGTTATTCTTGAATACGACGCGGATAGGAATGTCCCCATCATCTTGGGTCGACCATTCCTAGCCACGGGGCGTACTGTTACTGATGTAGAAAACGGCGAATTAACCATGCGAATCCAAGACGAGAAGGTAAAGTTCAACGTGTTTAGGGCTATGAAGTTTCCAGATCATCCTGAAGAGTGTTTCCGAATGGATATACTCGATTTAACTACGCAAGAAGCGTTTGACTGTATGAACTTTAATGATATCTTGCAAGCAGCCCTAACACTTGACTTACCGGAATTGATGGAAGAACTAACCGAAACCGTAGCTGCTTTGAATTTCGGAACTATGAAACATAGGCATCTCGCCTACGAGCCATTCCGAGAACCAGGGGAGATAGTATCTAAAAAGAAACCATCTATCGAGTCTCCCCCACAACTAGAAGAAAAGCCGCTTCCATCACACCTGAGGTACGCGTATTTAGGTACTAACAACACTCTACCTGTTATTGTTTCAGCTACTTTAACAGGTTCTCAAGAAGATAAACTGTTGCGCATACTAAGAGCTAACAAAGAGGCGATTGGTTGGACTATTGCTGACATCAAAGGTATTAGTCCTTCCTATTGCCAACACAAAATCATTCTAGACGATGAAAACGCGCGCTCAGTTGAAGGACAAGAAGATTGATGCCAGCTATGAAGGAAGTAGTGAAGAAAGAGGTTATCAAGTTGCTAGATGCTGGAATCATCTATCCCATAGCTAGCAGCGAATGGGTGAGTCCAGTTCAATGCGTACCAAAGAAGGGTGGTATTACTACCATCTTGAACGAGCAAAATGAAGCCATTCCCTCAAGGACCTTTGTTGGTTGGAGAGTGTGTATGGATTATCGGAAGTTGAACAAGGCCACCAGAAAAGATCACTTCCCTCTTCCGTTTATTGATCAGATGTTAGACAAGCTAGCTGGTAGAGAATATTATTGCTTTTTGGATGGATATTCAGGTTACAATCAGATTTATGTAGATCCAAAAGACCAACACAAGACAACCTTTACATGTCCTTTCGGTACCTTTGCCTTCCGAAGGATGCCATTTGGATTATGTAATGCACCCGCTACTTTTCAAAGATGTATGATGGCAATTTTCTGGGACATGATTGATGACTTCCTTGAGGTATTTATGGATGACTTTTCTGTGTTTGGTGATAACTTTGAGGAGTGTTTACGGAACTTGGAGAAGGTTTTGATTAGATGCAAGGAGACTGACTTGGTTTTGAACTGGGAGAAATGTCATTTTATGGTTCGAGAGGGTATAGTGTTGGGTCATAAGGTTTCAAGTGCTGGTTTGGAAGTTGATCGTGCGAAGATTGAGGTAATCAAGACTCTTCCCCCTCCTATTTCTGTTAAAGGGGTAAGAAGCTTCTTGGGTCATGCTGGTTTCTACCGACGTTTTATCAAGGACTTTTCCAAAATCTCTAAGCCGTTGTGCAACTTACTCGAAAAGGACACCAAATTCCTTTTTGATGAAGCTTGCATAAAGGCATTCAACGAGATTAAGGAAAAGCTTATTGCTGCACCTATTGTATTACCTCCTGATTGGAAGATTCCGTTTGAAGTTATGTGTGATGCTAGTGATCTTGCGATGGGTGCTGTTCTGGGTCAAAGAAAAGAAAAGGTATTTCATTCCATCTACTATGCTAGTAAGGTCTTTACAAGTGCTCAAGTGAATTATACCGTAACTGAGAAGGAATTACTAACAGTAGTATATGCATTCGACAAATTTCGTTCCTATCTTCTTGGGGCGAAAGTTGTTGTCTTTACTGACCATTCTGCGATTAAATACCTTATGGAGAAGAAAGATGCAAAGCCGAGGTTGATTAGATGGGTTTTACTGTTGCAAGAGTTTGATTTAGAGATTCGGGATCGAAAGGGTTGTGATAATCAGGTTGCTGATCATTTGTCA
This sequence comes from Nemophila menziesii, assembly GCA_029959085.1. Classification (NCBI taxonomy): domain Eukaryota; kingdom Viridiplantae; phylum Streptophyta; class Magnoliopsida; order Boraginales; family Hydrophyllaceae; genus Nemophila; species Nemophila menziesii. The sequence continues at coordinate 101,028,677 of JARWIR010000001.1, forward strand.
CGTCTTGAAGGTTCTGAATCTAATGGAGGGCCTGAGTTGGTTAGAGAAGAGTTTCCTGACGAGAGTTTGTTTTCAGTTTATTCATTAGAAACTCCTTGGTATGCGGATATTGCAAATCTTATTGTGAGTGGTTCTTTTCCTCAAGGAGCTACTTCACAAGAGAAAAAGAGACTAGCCCACCGTGCTAAACAGTTCTTTTGGGAGGATCCTTTCCTCTACAAAGTATGCAGTGATCAGATGGTGAGGAGATGCATCCCAGATAAAGATATTCTATCCATTATTATGGGTTGTCATGATTCACCATACGGAGGGCACTTCAAAGGAGACCGTACAGCTGCAAAGGTACTACAATCCGGTTTTTATTGGCCCACTTTACATAAGGATTGTCATGAGTATGTCAAGAAATGTCACAGATGCCAGTTTACTGGTAATATATCTAAGAGAGATGAGATGCCGCGTAATAATGTTTTGGAAGTTGAGATATTCGATGTATGGGGTATTGATTTCATGGGTCCTTTTGTGCCTTCTAACGGAAACCTGTACATCCTACTAGCTGTTGATTACGTGTCTAAATGGGTAGAGGCTGTAGCTCTACCAACTAACGATTCGCGAGTAGTGATTAAATTCTTGAAGTCACACATCTTCACTAGACATGGTACACCTCGAGTTATAATCAGTGATGGAGGTTCACACTTTGTGAACAAATATCTGAAGAAAGTTCTAGAGAAGTATGATGTGAGACATCGTGTATCTACCGCGTATCATCCACAAGCCAATGGTCAAGCTGAGGTCTCTAATCGAGAGATCAAATCCATTCTTGAGAAGACAGTTGGTTCCACACGCAAGGATTGGTCAATGAAATTAGATGATGCGTTGTGGGCATATCGTACTGCGTTCAAGACGCCTGTGGGTGCATCTCCGTATCGTATTGTGTATGGTAAGGCTTGTCACTTACCTCTTGAGCTTGAAATGGGTGCCTATTGGGCAATTGCGGAGATGAATATGGATCCAACCTTAGCTGCGGAGAATCGTATGATGAAGTTGAATGAACTTGACGAGTTTCGATTTCATGCCTATGAGAATGCCAAGCTTTACAAAGAAAAAACGAAGAGATGGCATGAAAATCGGATTCGTGAGAAGAAATTTAAAGTGGGACAGATGGTCCTCAAATATAACTCCAAGTTCAGCAACTATCCGGGCAAGTTGAGATCAAAGTGGTCTGGTCCGTTCGTGGTGACCAAAGTTACGCCTCATGGAGCGATAGAGATAGAGAATCCAGACGAGCAACGCACCTTCATGGTGAATGGGCATCGTCTAAAACTGTACCATGTAGGCGAGGATACCAATCGCAGAATTGATACACATCCGGGAGAGGTCATGTACCTCCTTGAAGCTGAATAGATGCGAGAGGTAACCCGTCAAGCTTAACGACGTTAAACAAAAGCCATTTCATTGTATATTAGTTTATTGCTTTCAGTTTTTCAATTCCTAGTGTATAATTCTAAGTTAGTGTCAAGTTTTAGTGTCTACTTTTAAAGAAATGAGAAGGGTATTGTGTTAATGGTGCAGGAATCGAGTTTGGATTGCTTGGAGAAATTTTTTGGAAAATCAAAGGCTGGCGCGGACTACCCCCGCGGTGTACCCCTATACCGCAGGGATGTACCGCGCCCCAAAAACCCGTACCACGGGTCTGTACCACGGATTTTATCCAGAAGCAAGAAAAAGATGAAGCTGATAGCCGCGGTGCACCGCGCCCTATACCGCGCCTCAAAAACCCGTACCACGGGTTGTGTACCGCGGGTTTTTTGACGGAGTATGTGCGGACTACCCCATGCACCGCACCCCTACACCGCAGGGCAAAAACCCGTACCACGGGGTGCTAGCTCGGGGTCAAGACAGAAGCGAAAAAAATCAATAGTTGTTGCGCGCGGACTACCCCGCGGACTACCCCCTGCACCGCAGGGATGCACCGCGGACTGGCGGTTTGTGAAGAATTCGAAGCCCAGTCAACTTCTAACCTTAAGGAGATAAACCCTAGCCTCTTCCACACGAATTTTCCAGCTCCCAACCCTATAAAAACACCTTGAAGCTTGATTAAACCTCTACAACAAACACATTAACATCATCAAATCTCTCATCCATCCTCCAAAAACATAACCTCTTCATCAAATTCATCACAAAACACCATTAAACACAATCAAGATCATCAAGCTTTCAAGAGTTCTTCCAAGATTCATTAAGAAAACAACTTCCTTCATCTAATCCAAGCAAGAAACTCAAGCTATACCAAGTTTTCTTAACTTTATTCTATCCTTGGTATAAACTTGAGTTTGGGGTCAATTCAACCATGACAAACAGAACAGATGCTTTGGATTATAAGAGGAGGTGTTGTATCCTAGGGAAGAACAAGAGTTTGCCTGGTTCCACAACTGAAAAGGCCATCAATCTTGATGAGCCTACTGAAGAAACACAAGAGAAGGCACCTGCACCACCACAACACGGGAAATTAACAGCAAGGATGAGGGTATCATCAAAGCCTGAAGACAAGCTACAATTTCAAGTTCAAGGTTCTTCTTCTTCTCAAACTGATTCTGGAATTCCTCCATGGGCTCACAATTTGCAACAAGAGTTCGAACTTTTACGATTAGACATCGGAGCACTTTGGAAGGAAATTACACAGATTAAGTCTACACTGGAAGAGCTAACTTTATTCATGGATATTGATAATTATACTCCCCCTTTGGAGGAGGACACTATGGATCTTCATGGCCAGGTACCCCGTTCTAATTCTTCTTCTTAATTGATGGTAGACACTAGTTAGGTAGTTTAGTTTAATTTTATTGCTTTGTTGAGTCTTTTTCGAGTCGTGGGGACACGACTCACTTTTGAGTTTGGGGTTGGGTTCGTTGCCTCATCCCAATTTTTTGTGATTTACATGCTTTCAATAAAATTAATCTTAGGGTTACGTGACTGTAGAGACTTTTAAATGCCCCCATCAAGCATGCTTTTCATGAATTAATGATAGAAAATAGTTGACTTTAGGAGTTAGTATAAACTGAACTTTGATTGCATGCAAACATAAGATAATTGATAGGGAGAATTAATGAACAATGCAAAAGAAGTAAACTTGTGCTTAAGGATAATAGGTGGTTTGTAGAACGTGAGATCTAAATGAGTAGAGAACCCACTTAGGTATGAACTAGAGACGAGTTGTATAGATAGGAAAATGATAGAGGCAGTTCTTTGTTAGCCCTTTGAATCCTTTTTAGCTGTCTATCCCTGAATTAATTATCTTTCTTAGACAAATTTTTAGCCTTTAAGCCTTTCTTTTGTCGCCACATTATAAGCCAATTTCCCTTTAGATTATTAGGCATGACCATATGACCCGCACTTGAATCAAGATCCTGAGACTGCCTGTCTTGAGCTTGAGTTTGGGGTGGTGGGTCCACCATATGGGAATTTACATTGGGTTGGGATTTTTGAGCTTATCAATGATGCTTTGTGCTATATATGATGATGATTCACAGGTTTATTGTATTGTAACCCTTTGCCGGGGTAATAGTAAATGGAAAAGAAGCTTCGAGCTCAAGTTATGAATAGGCATAACTATGAAAAATAGCATGATATCTCAACATTAAAAAGAGAGTCATAGCTATACAAAAGAAAAAATATATATAGAAACAAAAAGTTATATGAAAAGAATATATATTTGGACCGGCAAAGTGGAAAAAGTTAGGTGAATCATCTTTAGTGCTTATTGGGTTAATTTGGGGACGCTAATTAAGCGCATCAATTGGGTTGAGTGAGAACGTATTCGAGTGTAAACTCAAGCTCGTGGACAGTTGTTGATGGTAAGTGAGGAGAGAGCCAAAAGCTCACTTCAAATTTACCAAATATACATACCATACCGTCCTTCAGCCTACGCTAAAACCGTAAAGACCTCGTGATTCCTAGATGCACAGTGAGTTAATAGGGATTATTCTAAGTGGAACATTCAACACAAGTAAGGAACGAGGAACACCCTATAGCCACCATCTTGAGATAAGTATAAAGCGTACCTTCTAGCATTGTGAAATTAATTTTAAATCGATATTGTTTTGTATTTGATTTTGCATGATAAGTGTAGGTGTATATTAATTCCTAGGTTAGACTATATGAAATTTGTTTTAAGCTTTGCTTTGGGATTATTTACTAGTTTCTACCTTCTGCATTCACCTAAAAGATCCTTGTTTTATTTTTATTTTGCTTTGTCGGGACGACAAAGGTTTGAGTTTGGGGTCTTGATGTCTCCCGATTTGTTCTAATTATTAGCCCTTTGGAGACATCCTTTTAGGTGAATAAATGACTTGTTTGATAGACTTTTAAGCTTAATTGATCATATTGCACTTCCTCCCCTTGGAAATTAACTATTTGCAGAATCTGAGCTTTTGTGCATAAATTTGACTGTTTTTAATGCAAAGTTAATCGGTTCTTGAATCTCATGAAAGACCAATCCAAGGAGAAAAAGTGAGAATATAGTATTAGTGTATTTTAGAGTGTTAGGAAGTGATTTCTAGTCGAGTTTCTATTTTTAGAGTACGCTTTCCTATTTCGATTTCTTGATTTATGGATTTATTCTTTTTAAGCATATGCGGTTTAATTATTTATTTAATGTGAAGCTTTTAAAGATAAATGGTAATTACTTAGAGGCCAAGTCAAGATAAAGATGAAAGGAAAGAAGATTTGCATGGAAATAAGAAGATTTGGTAAAGATTTATTTAAAGGAGGAAAAGATAAAGCTGCCTTTTGAAATCTGAAATCCAGCCACGTTTTAGGAATTAAATCATAATAAAAGATTGGCATGGATTCTGGACGAATGGTCTGCACCAATAGAAAGAGCTTTCCAAGACAAGCAGTTTCATATATTGGAACTTCTCAAACGGATAAGTATTGAAAAAGATATGATCAAATCAAATCAACAGCAAATCTTACCTTTCCTAGAATTTAGAGCTACGAATTTGAGAGTCTTTGACTTGTCTTCCACTCCAAGCAAAATTCGACCTAGACTCCTCCAACACCTATAAATACACCCCTTAACCTCCTACTTTCACACACTTCAGAGAATTAACAAGAGGCTTAAGGTTTTCAAGTCAGAGCACGAAGGAGAGAAGAAGCTAGAAGCTGGAGGAATCCTGTTCTTCCATCCATAGTCATTCCACCCTTTAGGTTTTTCATTTATCTTTTGTATTTGAACATGAATTCCTTTTATTTAATGTTAGTTTTTAATTTCATCATGAGCTAAATTTCTTTATACTTGAGAATCGCATAAAAGGGATGAACCTTAATTAATGTTTTCTATGTGTTGAATTTGGGATTATTTAGATTTAAATTGAATTGAGTTTTAAGTATTGGATATTACTTTCTTTTCATTACTAATTCTTTTAGGAACAACTAGAATTAGCTTTTAGTATTTGGGCTATTCACTTTAGTGGCGAAGTGATCATCCGACAGGGGGGTTTGAATACAGATCTAGGTAATACCCGTGTAATGTCCGTTATTGACCGACAGGCTTAACTAGTTACATAGCCAAAGAGGTAAAATCATATCATCCGAAGAGCCATATTCGACCATACAGGTGTTTATGATACTTTAGGATAGCTTCTAGGTCCACCCGACAGGGGGCTAGGAGATATTAGAGTCCCGACTAATATTATAATTCCAATTCTGCCCTTAAACATAGAATAGATTACATTGATTAGGTGGATTCCTTTGCGAGGATCAAGTATATCTCTCTTATCTGAAGTTAGTCTTTTATTTGCTTTATTTCTTTTCTGTTTAGTTAATCTTAGTCTTTACTTTATTTGCATCTTTTAATTTACAAAACCCAAACAAAAATTATTATCTTTTATTTTCTGTTTAGCAATTATCTCTACTATCTGATTAATATTTGGGTTGAACCTAATCCGTCCCTGAGAACGAACTTGTTTATCATATATTACTTGGGACAACCGTACACTTGCGGTTAAGTGGTTCCTCTATTTTGCACTTAATTTTATAACACCCCAGGACCCACCATTAAGTTAAGAGGATTAGGTCAAATTATAAAAAGCCCAAGCCCATCTTCTTCTTTAATTCCCGTAATTGGTGTACATCCCTTAGTAAAGCGGCTGTAACTTTTGCATAACAACTCCAAAAGGGCTGATTTAACTTTGAGAATCTTCCTAACTTAACAAGGTATCAAACCTTGTTTCAAGGCCCAAGGCTAAATCCGCTCCTAAGTAGCCCAAAAACATCAATTAGTAACAGTCTTTCAGATCTGCAACTTCTTAAGTTAAATTCTTGGAAATTCTTTTCTTGCCTTTAACTTCTTCACTCGATCTAAGACTTTAATTCACACTTCTCCTCCTTGTAGTGGTTCTCCATAGAATCATGAACCTACTAACTTTGTAGTACAAACAAACAAATTAACACACAAAAGCTCTAAAAATGCAAATAGTCTAATTCTAAGGGGAGAAAGTGTAATATGACGAAATAAGCATACAAGTCTATCAAATAAGTCAAATATTCAACTAAAATGATGTCTCCTAAGGGATAATATTTAGAAAAATAGGTAGACATCAGGTATCTTTTTCTTTTTCCGATTCTACCCGCCAACTTCTTCTGGTATCAAGAGCTCTTTCCATAATCGTATGAGCTTTTTCAGGATCATATCCTAATATATCATCCCTTGCCTTGGACTCGTTGTTGAGTCCTCCATAGAACATGGTTAATTTGTATTCGGGCGAGGAGACGAGGAATGGACACCTCGCTTTCTTCTCATTAAAACGTAACCATGTATCACCAATACTTTCCCCTTCTTCTAGCATAAATTGTTCTAACTCCACCGTATCTTTTAAGCGTCTACTAATCGGATATAATCGATCTAGAAATTTGGCTTGGAGTTTATCCCAATCTAGAACTGAATCAGGGTGTTCGTAATCAGACCAATCACTTGCACTTCTGGTAAAAAGACTTGGAACATAATGGAATACATATATTCCTGTGTGAGAGCTTGAAGGATGTAAGCATCACATATATGCATGACTTTCTGAATATAACGGACCGGATCCTGTTGTGCAGCACCACTAAAACTTACCATGACTCGTAAACTGCGCTACCATGCCTGGATCAGGTCGAAATTTAGTGGCTTGAATTTCTGGAGTGCGGATTCCTCTATGTTGCACTCTGAATGAGATGGGAAGATCAAGTTTCCTTGAACTTTCCATTTGTATAACCTGTAAAACACAAAACTAAAAACAAAAACGTAAAATAGAACTAACTAAAATAAAAGCACTAAATAAATGCACAAGGACTAATGGTGTAGTCCCCGGCAGTGGCGCGAAAAACTTGGTGTCGGCTAGGGCGTGATAAAAATATGATAATAAAATATGCAACTAAAACCCTAGCCTAAAATTGTTACTCACTGCAAGTATCACAAGTCGTATGCAAGTTTTAATGAAAAATAAGATTCGTTCCTTAGAGACTACGAAAGTTAGAGAGAACTTATGCAAATATCAAGTGCAAATGAGAAAGCTAGAAGAATAATACGCTGCAATTAAAAGACATATGAATTTTTGTTTGGTTTTTGAATAAGAATAATTAACTAAATAAAATAAAGACAATAAATAAATAAAGATAAATAGATAGTATGAGAGTTTAGCTCGAGATCTAGCAAGTAATCCCCACTAGCCTTGTTTATTCTAATCATGAAGGGGAGAATTGTGTGATATGCAATAGACAGCATTATATATTCTTCCTAACCCCCTTCCGGGTGGACTTAAGAGGCGACCTAACAATTATCAGAGGACTTAAATAAGGTGGCCTTACGCCACTAGATTCTTATATGAGACGATCATGCGCATTGATCGGTGATTAAATATCAAACCCTAATGACTATCATAGTTAGGCAAGGCTTTCCGGATCACTACCGCACACTAGACATTTATTTGGTGTTTCAATAATTAGACACCCCTTCCGGGTGACTATCTAACTACTATTAAGGCAATCCTATACGTTTGCAACTGTAAGAACTACAGACAATAAATCTAAACACATAAAACAAAGAATAATACACGAATATCAATTTAAATGCGAACATCACAAATTAAAATAGATGTAAATCAAGTCCAGGGTTCATACCCATATGATAATATCAATCCAAAATAGAATTAGTTCATACTAGAGAAAGAAAAGAAAACAATTACAAGTTTGAAGGATTGGGCAAGGCATAATTTGTTGTCCAACTCCTTCTGATCTTCTCTTCTCTTGATGTAGGCTTCTTCTTAGCTTAAAGGCTAACCAAGGATGATTCTCTAATGATAAGAGGGTGTATTTATAGGTTTTTCCAAACCCTATGTCGGATTCTTGGAATAGAGGGCAAGTAATAGGACTCTTTTCCAAATCAAATTCATTTCCTAAAATATAGGAGAAGGGAAAAAATGTTGCTATCTTGGTTTGGTCGTAACTTCTTCGTTATTGCTCAGATTTTCACCTACTTTATATTGACATGATCGGGTTGAAGAGATCTACACTTTTCTTTCAGTCTGCTACTCCAAATTCCTAGTCGATTTTAAGTTATCTTTATTTTAGTGCACGTAGCTACAGAATTTCAGATTCACTTGACAACTTGTCCTTTCCTATTTTATCTCTACTTCCTTTTATCTCCAATTTCCATCCATATATTCTTTCCTTATCTCTTTAGAATTAATTTTGCATCTAATTAGTTTTCTTATATCTTCAAAGCTTCATATTAACAAACAAATTAAACCAAATATGCTCTAAAAATAAGAATTCATCAAATTAAGACAAGAAATAGGAAAATATCAAAAAATGAATAAAAATATATAATTAAATACTCAAATACACCTAAAATGATGTCTCCAACCTATATTAATGCATCACAAATAGGGAGACATCACTATCCATCAGTTAGAAAAGGGGAAAGCATCAAGAACAGAAGGAAGACGAGAAGACAAGGGTATGTCTATGAATACGGAATTCTACCTCAACCAATCATCATTTCCTTTAGACATTAAGAGTAACTTTTCTTTATTTTAATATTTCAAGCATGATTATGTTTTTATTTTTCATTAGTTTTCCTTTAACTCATTTTTCCATTACTATGAACTAAACTTTAATTGCTTGAGGATGCTCTTGTAAAGTGTTGAAGAACAAAGTGTTTTTACTATCTTGTTATTTAGGTTATAAAATTCGTGCTTTAACATTAAAAAAAACACCTAGAATCGCAATTAATCCCTGAGGAAAACGATAATGCAACCTATCACTTTTTATTGTCTCTGATTTGTACACTGCGGTCCGTCACCCCATTTACATTATCACTTTATTTCATCACACAAAGAGGGACAGCAAGTAAAATGGAACCGCTGCCGGGGATTATTGTTTAGATTTTGGTGTTTTTGATTTAGTGCAGAAGTGTCACGTTTGTTTTTTGTTTTATAGAACTTTTGTGTTTTTGTCTCTTCTCAGATTTACAGGTTTTTGTGTATGCCCCGAATCCTGAGAAGCTATTTAGAGATAAAATAAAGAAAGAAATAAATAAAATCACAAGATTTAATGGCTAATATTCTAACACCGCCTGGTTCTGAGGATAATGGTAATAAGTGAACCAACCTCTAGGAACTCATCCACTTGAGGGGGTTCAAAATAATATTCCGAATGGAGGGAACTTGAATGGAGGCAATCCGCCTAATTGAGCTAATCATGTAATGCAAGTAATCCCAGAGCCAGGAGTGCAATTCCATGTTCAACCTTTGGGGATTCACCCTCAAGCTATTCAAGCCACACGTTTTAAGCCCGATATAGGCATGTTCAGTCAATTCCTTAGTTATGGGAATTACAGTGAAACTGCTTACCATGATCTGATACAAGCTATTCCAAAATTCATGCAAATATGTGACGCCTATATCACTCAATGTGTTACTAGGGAACAAATGTAATACTTTATGTTCCAGTTCTTCATGACCAGAGGTGCGAGTGAGTTGCTAGATAGACAACTATGCAAGACTATCCCAGATTGGGATTCAGTTCAAGAAAGGTGTTTCAATAGATTCCATCCATATAGTATGAGGATGTGTTGGCCACGGGAGTGTGATAAAATAATAAAATCGACAAGCGTACAATCCTCGGAAACCAAGATTAACTCTACGCAAGTTTACATATCATTACAATTAATAAGTAAGTAATTTAAGTTCGTCCCTTAGGGATTTAAGTAGTCACTTTAATCCGTGGCCAATATTAGCTTAGATGGATTTATGTTTCTTGATTAAAAGCAGGTAAAGAGAATGAATGTTTTGTTTTCTAAATTAACTAAACTAATTATACAGGAAAGATAATAGCTATGTATGCTAGTAAGACTCTATCCTATTGAATTTCATCTCTAGGAATAAGGGTCAATGGGTGAATTTACTCATTAGTCGGGATCCAGAACCACTCTAACTCCCTATCCGAGTAGTTAGAGAATCTGCCTTACCCGCCCTCCAGTAATCTGATGAATTAAGTACCTTGCCTTATTGACTACCTAGCGTGCAAGAAACCCACTCGTTCAAGGCACTAGACGTTTATGTATTAGTTATGTAATTTCCCCTGCTCGGTGTTAAGTCAATTACGACAGCTCCTACTACTTGGACAGAGCACATGAGTAATTATAATAAATACATAAACAATGGAATACAAATAAAACCTGATTCAGTTAAATACACTAATCCTAAATTCAATAACGGCAAAACAATATTAATTTTTTCATACAAGTATAATCCGAAGAAAAATGAACAACCTTTGAATAAATAGTTTAGAATAAATCATAGACAAATTAAGACTAATACTAAATTTACCCAAAAGTTTTAGAGATGGTGGAGTGTAGACGTGTTACAGTGAAGCTCCATCATTGTTTCTTCCTCATCCAGATCTCTGGACTACTTTTGTGGTTGAATTTCTTCTTGGAAACTGAGCTCTGGCAGCCAAAAATGAGATAATACTAACACGGGCTGATATTTATAATTCTAAAAACATTGGGATGGGTTTTGGACTCATTTAAATGACTTAGCTCATCCTAAAAACGTTTTACACCAAGAGGGGATAGGTTCGAGTCACGCCAGCTGCAGAATGCATAACTTATTCGTTACAAATCCAAACAATATCAGGTTCCACGTGACCTTGATTCAGACCCCTATATAAATGTCAAAGTTCTCATCAATTTTTTTTTAATCTTGCGTAGCATCGAAAACAATTCACTTTCTAAATATGGCCGACAACTCTTTCACTTTCTAAAAATTGTTTTTTTCGTCCTTTACTCTTGGATTCCTTCTTAGATCTTCTTTCCTCAACTTCTTATCCATGTTGGCATCTTATATCATATATGTACCTAAGAGTTTCACATTTAACAAGCAAATTACGCGCAAATAGCCCAAAAAGTGACAGCTATCTAAAACAAGTCAAGAAATGAGATTATATCAAATAATGAGGAAAAATCCCTTTGATGGGCACAAAAGGAATAGAATAAGATGTCTCACAATAGGATTTATGTATAAAAATAAAGGAGACATAAATACTCCCAACTCTAAACTTTTTCCTAACGACAAATAAAAAGAAAGAACAATATGGAAGACTCAAAATATCAGCTGAGGCAATTGAGCACAAAAAAGGAGAATGTACAAAATAGTCCTAAAGCTACTATCTAGTAAGTTTCATGTAATAATATTTACAAACTAATTAATATAAATACACTTATCATATCAACAATAAACATGGTTCAAGTTCAAGACTAGATTAGTTTTGCAATGCACGAAGGAGAGGTTTTGTTCTTAGTTCACTATGGAGGCTATAGAGTGTTCATTGATCCTAACATAGTCTCTAATGGTACATCTAACCACTCTTTGAAGGTTCAATTGCTCCTAAATCACATATTACGAATCATAAGGTCTTTTATGGTTGTAATGTAGGCTTAGGGACTGTACGGTCGTATATTTGGATAATTTAGTATGAGCTTTTGGCTCTCTCCTCACTAGCCATTAACGAGTCGCCCTAGCTTGAGTTACTCTCATAAATTTTACCCACTCAACCTAACTTTGATGCACTTGTTTCGCATCCCTAATAAACAATACATAAACCTAGATGATTACATAAGAATTAATCCACTTTGCCGGTCCAGATGTATATATATTTTTCTTTTGCAAGTTAGCCATGATTCTCTTTTAGATGTGTAAAGTCATGCTACTTTGCTTCTCATTTTTCTTTTCATTTTAATTTTTTTTTCTTATCAAATATTTTTCTCTTACCCCGGAAAACAGTTACAATATAGAACAAGTGCATCATCACATACCAAAAATACATAGCTCAAAACCGACCCAAAAATGTTTCTCATAACCTTCCCCACTACCAAAAACTCAAGCTCTAAAGACGAGTGTCAAAGCATTGCGATTCGAGTGCGAGTCATATGGAAAGAGTCCTATAATCTAAGGGGTATGGCTTGTAACATGCCTAATAAAAGGTTGTAGGAAGGCTAGAAGGGGTTAAGACGGATAATAATACATATAAATGGATAGAAAGTGATGTCTCTCTTTTTATGATAGATAAATCTATGCATGAGACATGATTTTGGATTTTATTGGGCCTAAGTGAGAGATTTTTCCCTAATATATGTTATATTGCACTTTTTCCTCTAGTTTTGGACTTTTATCTATTTTTAGAGATCTTTGTGCTTTAATGGTGTGGTTAGTGCATAGCTTTTAGGTACATGCTTGATACAAGGGTCCAAGATGAGGAGAATAATTCAAAGAGTCAAGAGGAACCCCAAGTTCAAGAGAAAATTAAGCTTAGAGCCACTGTGGAAAGTTGGAGCTTGAAGTCAGGGTCGCATGGCAAGTGACGAAAGTCAATTTTGAGTTAAGATGAAGTAGTTATGCTAATAATCATTGCTGTCAGGGTTCGAACCAGAAATCTAGTTAAGTAAAACGGGTTGGGCCCCTCGCAAACCTAATTTCCTAAACCTAATTGAGGCCCAAACATTTTTAGAAGCTTATATAAGCTTCCTAATCTATTTTTAATCATCAGCTTTTTGAAGACCAGAAGGAGGGAAAACATTCTGGATAGAGGGGAGAAGACATGAGGAGGGCATTCACCCAATTCCATCATTCTAAACCATCTGGAACCCGATTCCAACAATTATTTAAGTTAATTTTATTCTGATTTATCTTCTGAAAATGATTTTGGTATTAGTTTTCTATAATTTATAGTTTCTCTTTATGAACTAATCCTCTAAGACTTGCAATGGATATGGACCTTAATTGACTATTTCGTGTTAATTGAGTATTTGGGATATTTGAATGTTTAATCGAACTGAGGTTCCTATTATTTTCTATGTTAATTAAGTATTTGGGAGACCTTGATATTTAATTGAATTGAGTTTTATTTTATTCGATTGATTTATATTTTTTTTAAATGTCTATTCATTCTTTGATCATGCGTTAAATAGTTTGAGATTTTTGGCTACACCTTAAGTTAGGGGGTCATATTTCAGACATATTATATATATCGCCTAGCGCGAGGTATTGAACCGGAAGGTCTTTCCCGCAAGCTAATCATATGGTTAGGGACGTTAAGCCTGCTCGAGAACCCTAGAGTGACAACCTTGGGTGTGTGAGGAATATTGAAATTCGAATCCTGACTTATTGAACAACCCAATTCGACCTTATACCAAATAACGAACTAATAGTTGATTAGGAGGATAACCCGCAAGACTCAAGCTTAATTCTTTTTCCCTTTCTTTAAATTTTAATTATTTTCACCTTTAGATAATCTTTAATTTGTTGAAATCTAGTCACTTAAATGAAAAATCTAACAAATAATATTTATATTATATTAATTTACCCGCACCTTTACATTTTATTACATTCTAAACATATTTATTACGCTATTTATAGTCCCCGGGGAACGATAAACTTGAGATTATCACAATTCATACTTGGCGACAACCCGTACGCTTGCTAGGAGTCCTAGTTCCATAGGTGAACAAATTATATCGCACGTGGAACCGCAACAAGTAAATGGTGTCGTAGCCGAGGTATACAACTTTGTAGTTTTTGTGATTTAGTTTGTACTTTATTGTTTAGTTCCTTTTTCTGCTTTACTTTTTTTCTGTTTTTAGTTTACAGAGTTTACAAGTTCAATTAACTGAATACAAAGATAAAAATTGAGGCTTTAAATGGAGGGAATCCACTAAATAAAATTATCAAGTTCAAAGTAATCCGTTTAGAGTTCAACCATTAAGGATTCGCCCTCCAACCATTCAAGTCGTTAGTTTTAAGCCCGATCAAGGTATGCTGAGTCAATTCTCGAGTTATGGGAATTATAGTGGAGCCTCTCAATAAGATCTGGTATGAGCTATTTAAATGCTCATGCATATTTGTGACGCCTACATCACTCAAGGCGTTACAAGGGAACAAATCTATCATTTCATGTTCCAATTCTTACCAGAAGCGCGAGTGGGTGGCTAGATCGCCAACCAGCCGAGGAAATCCCTAACTGGGATGCACTTCAAGTACGACTCTTGGACCGTTTCTATCCAGCAAGCATGATGATAAAAGATCAAGTACAGCTTGCGAATTTCAAACAAGAAGCTTGCGAAAGTTTAGGAGAAACATGGACAAATTCCAATAATAATTTCTAAGTTGACCTTTTCAGGGGGTACTCTCCTTTGATGCAGCTATCTATGTTTTTTAAGGGACTTGATTCGAGTTCAAGATTGAGAGTCCATCATCACCGTAGTGGTGGTTTCGTATCGATTGATCCTCTTCAAGCCGCAAATTGTATGGATAAAATCATTGATACCGAGAAAAGTTGGCCTACATTACATGCCCAAGGGGGCACTTCACATGTTAAGGGTGAAGCAAGACTAGAGGCCACAACCTCTACATTGGCTGAACAAGTGACACAATTGGTGTTAGTTGTGCAAGAGGGATTCATGAGTAAACAACAAGAGGCGAAAGTTGTTCAAGCACCTTGTGTATATTCTAATTGTGGAGTTTATGACCATGTTTGGGAAGAATGTCAAAATAACCCAAAATCCATGTTTTTTGCATCTAATCGAGGTAAGTGGCCAATTCTTTGGTCAACCAAATCATAGTCAACCAGGATTCCGGAGTTCAATTCATAATGGTATTTTAAATCAAGAAAATTATCAATTGCGTTCCCAAGGTGATAACTTCTAAAGTAGACCTCAAATACAATATCAAGGAGGTCAAGGTCATGAAGAATAAGCTTACCATGAAAATGGTGCTAAAAAAGCACTCCATTCACATCCACAAGAAGGTAGAGTTGATGCTATGGAAAAAGTGTTAACATCATTCATGATGATGACTCAAGAACATTTGAAGTCGCCACATGAGTCATGGAAGTGTAACGATGAAAGGATGAATGAGAAAACCGCAACACTGAAATTGCTTGAAAATCAGGTATCTCAACTTGCTAATAAATTGAAATTAATGCCACAGGGTCAACTATCTAGCAATACTGAAAACCTGCAAAAGAATGAAGAGTATAAAGCGATTGCATTAAGAAGTAAGAAGCAAATGCCACCATTTTTTCCATTGATAAAAGAGAAAGGATCTCAAGAGCCTAATTCTGATGAGATAATTGTTGAGGAATGGGTAGATGATGCGGAAGAAAAAGTTGAGCCGGTTAAGGATAATGAAAATATTACTAAGAAACCGGTAGAATAGAAAAAGAAAGTGATAGTTGTATACGAAAGTCATCATCCTCAACCATTCCCTTCACGTGTTAATTGCAGTAACCAAGAGTACAAGGAGTTTGTGGACATAATGAAGAAGTTGAGAATTAATTGCTTCTGCTTGGACACCATTGAGCGTGAGGAGAAAGAGTTAAGAAAGAAACCAAATTTTTTGCTCCTGCAGAGCTTACAGGTGATCCATTCATTGACGATTCAAAATAAGTCAAGAAGCATACGAAGAAGTTTCGAAGAGAACTTGCAAGAAAGAAGAAAAAAGATGAGTTTGTGGTAGGAGATGATATATTAATAAAAGACCGTGATCCCCCAAACAAATCCGGCAAACACAAAAGCTCGTGGAGTGGTCTATTCGGGATCAATAAAGTTGTTTTCGACAGGTTAGTGGCCGTTGAGTTTATAGGAGGGAAGACCATGAAGGGATGCAAGTTCCGATTGGTTAATGTTAAGAGTCTCTCGCATTGTTGGTGAGGCTACGTTAAGAAAAAACTAGCGTGAGGCAAACCGTCGAGTTTAACGACGTTAAACAAAAGCCAAATAAAGGTGAAAACCGATTTGTATATTAGTTTCTTGCATTTGTAGTTGTTTGATTTTCATTTTAGTACTATATATTAGCTTAGTGTTATGTGTTTTTCGTGTTTAACATATTTAACGAGAAGGGTAGTAGTGTTTTTAATAAATAGGTGCGCTGATATATTGAGTTTGGGGTGATTTAGCGGAGGAAATCGAAATTCGCAGCAGGTACCTGCAATACACCGCACGTAGTCACGGTATACCGTACTGAGCCAAATCCGTGCACACTATGTCTCACGCTAGCGAAAGTCAGAAAATGGGAGCTGTAATACGAGACTTTGCGGTACCCCGTACGACACCTGATATACCGCAGTTTATCGATAAAAGAAATTCGGATCAAAGCGTGGCAAAAAAATTGAATTTTGGCATATGGTGAACAGTGTTCACGCTGCTTCACTGTTTAAATGGACAGAAGATGGAGCTGATGGCATGCTTTAAAAATTAGAAGGAAATTAAATGCTTGAACATTGGCCACGCATGGCCACGCTCAACATGTACAGAGAATTGGAGTATTTGGAGCTGTAGCAGCCATTGACTAAAATAAATTCTACTCTTTTTTTTTTAGTTCGAAATATGCATATATTGAATAAAAAGGACAATTACACTTAGCCAATCTCTAGTGAATAGAAATCAGATACGAGAAGTCTAACTAATCAGGAAGGAGGTACAAGGTTTAAAAAATTAAACAAAGAGCCTTTGAGCTTTTGTTTAGAAACCTAATCAATACTACAGTTTTTTGACTTCTTAGTAAAAGAGATTTTAAGTTTATACAAAAAGTTGCATCTAATAATACAGTTTACCAAAATCTTAATATTACAAAAAAAAATTCTGCCTTTCAAAGTTTGGTTAATTAAATTGCAGCAATCATTTTCAATCTCTACTGCACCCGGAGGAAATTTTGCTGCTAGTTCACAAGCTCCAATCATCCCTCTCGCCTTCAGCTTCAATTGCAGAATTAGCCACCATCTTGTGAGCAACACCATCTATCATTTTACCATTTGAGTCCATAGCAATGCAAGCAAATGCAGCTTGATTAGATAAATTGTTAAAGAATGCATCACAATTTATTTTATATTTTCCAACAAGGGGTGGAATCCATCCTGTTTTGCTGTTATATTCCAAGTGACTTACCATACAAACTCGGTTAACATTAGAATTATTCAAAGCTTCTGGAAAAAAGCTTTTTTCTCCCTCATTCCTCTTTGAGGTGTTATTCTTTATCTTTTTAGCCTCAGAGTTACATCTCATAGCAAGATTGTATTCATCATGGGATTTAAGGGCCTCTTGTACAGTTTTTAGAGGGTCAGGAGAAACTCCTCGAAAAATACATTCATTTCTGCCTTTTTAAATGAACCAAGCTATAAAAAAAGCTAACTGTCCAACCCCTTTTTCTATTTGTTCAGATTCTTTCAGGCTTAGCCTAATGAAATTAATCCATCTCTTTACATTGAAAGAAGGTTCAGTCGGAGCTTTGAAGATAATTGGGCTAGCCAACCAGATAGCTTTAGCCCAAGAACAGTGAAACTGAAGATGTTCAACACTTTCAGTTTCAGCTTCACAAATTTGACATAAAGAGCTTTCACAAGACTTTCTTTTCATTCTATTCTCATTTGTAGGTAACTCATTTTCACAACACTTCCAAATGAAGTTTTTGATTTTAGGTAACACTTTCATTTTCCAAAATAAATTCCAGTCCTCAGACTGAAGTTTAAAAGAGGTTTCACCTTTCTTTTTATTGCTAAGTTTTTCACCCCTTGTTGTGCCCTCCATAAAATCTTGTACATATCTCTCACATTAATTTCTCCATCAATCGAAAATGACCAGAAAGGTGTATCCTCACAAGAGAGAGAGGAGAGATATATACCAGATATTGTTGCAGCAACTTCTGGGGTAAAATAAAGATTTAGCAAATCCAAATTCCACTCAAGTTTATCTAAATACATTAATTAAGAGACAAAAATCAAACCACACCCTTCTGGTTTTGTTAAACTAGTAGAATTTGGAATCCACACATCATCCCAAATTTTTATTTGTTTACCATTTCCCACACTCCACTGTAATGACTTCAAAAAACAATTCCTACCCTCAATGATACTTTTAAAACCCCAAGAGCAGTTACAAACAAGTTTAGCTTCAGAAAATTCATTTTGAGGGAAATACTTCCCCTTTAAGAACCTTATAAAGTAAAGATTCCTTCTTATTTAAAAATTTCGAAGCATTAGAGGATAGTAGTGCTAAATTCTGAAAGTGAAAATCTTTAAATCCAAGACCACCATCCTCTTTTGAATTCATTAAAGTTTGCCACTTAATCCAGTGACACCTGTCCTTACCTTGATTATTCCAATAAAAATTGCTGATCATAGAGGTAAGATGGGATGTAACTTTTTTAGGTATGAGAAACACTGACATGATGAAGTTAGGGATTGCTCCTATAACTGCTTTAACCCATATTTTCTTTCCATTTTTGGAAAGCATTTTAGTATCCCAACTTTCCATTCTTTTTAAAATCATCTCAATAAGCCATTCTAAAGATTTAACTTTTGATTTCCCCCCAGGAAGAAGGTATACCAAGATATTTTCCAAGGTGCTCAAGTTTCCTAATTCTCATTTGAGAAGAAATGTTATTCTTAACCTCATTAGGTGTGTTCTTACTAAATAAAATGCCACTTTTATTAAGGTTGATTTTCTGCCCTGTTGCAAAAGAATAGAGATTAAGAAAATTCTTAAAGATATCAATATTAAATTAATCAGCTTCAAGAAAGAATAAACTGTCATCTGCAAACAACACATGAGTTATCATAGGAGCAGCTCTCGCTATCTTAATGCCTTTTAATAATCCCATTTCCACATAATGGTTGATTAGATGAGTGAGAGCTTGAGTAACTAAACAAAAGAGATAGGGAGATAGGGGTCTCTCCCTGTCTCAGCCCTTTCTGAGGTTTCTTAAGGTAAAAAAGTTGACCATTTATCTCAACTTTGTATGACACCGTTGTAATGCAGTTTTTAATCCATCATACCCACTTAGGGTTAAATCCCATCTGAACAAGCAAATCAATTAAGAAATCCCACTCTATGTTCTCATAAGCTTTGCTCATGTCAGCTTTAATAGCCAAACTGTATTTTTTTGAACTTCTCTTGTTATTAAGAAAATGAGTAGCTTCTTGAGCAAGTAAAATATTCTCAAAAATTGATCTATCAGGTATAAATGGTGTTTGTGTTTTAGAAATTAAAATTCCAATCCATTCTTGCAATCTCGAAGTAAGAATTCTCGAGATAATCTTATACACAAAATTCGCGCAACTGATTGGTCTAAAAGAAGCCACCACATCAAGATTAATACATTTGGGTATAACTGTAATAATTGTATAGTTGGTAACCTCAAGAGAAACATTCATTGACAAAAAAATCATTACCTAAATCAATCAACTCAACTTGATATTCTCCCAAAATTTCTTATAGAAGATACCCCCAAATCCATCTGGACCTGGTGATTTATCACTTCCCAATGACCAAACTGCAGTTTTAACTTCATCATGATCAACTGGTTTTGTTAAAACCTCATTCATCTCATTAGTAACAACTTTCTTGACTTTTGTAAGTATAGGAAGATAATTTCTATCCCCTACTGATTTAAAAATTTCATTGTAATATCTTGTTATTTCTCTAGATATTTCATGATTCTCTGAAAGCCAAACCCCATTTTCATTCTTAATCTTAAGAATTTTGTTCATGGTCCTCTTGACCTTAGTAACAACATGAAAATATTTTGAGTTTCTATCTCCCAGTTTAAACCAATTATTCTTTGATCTTGGTGACCAATAAAGCTCTTCTTTTTTCCAAATCTCTTCAAGCTCTATACTCAGAGATTTGAACTTCAGTTCATTCTCATCACTGTATGGCTCATTAAACAGTTTTTCTAGCTGTAAGAGATTATTATTAATAAGAATTCTGTTATTTAGAATCCTTTTTCTTGCCCACTTTGAAATATGTCTCTGTATTTAAGATAATTTATGTTTAAATTTATTAACACCTCTCAAATCCATATAACATCTTGTTTCCCACTTACTTTGTATCAATTGATATAAAGTTTTATCATATAACCATCCTTTTTCCAACACAAATCTTTTTTATGTTTATCTGTATAAATTCCCAACTTTAATAAAATTGGAGTGTAATCTGACCTTGTAGGGGTTAGAGTATCAGCCCACGAATTTGGATAAATATTCATCCATTCTTGATTTACCAATATTCCATTAAGTCTTTGTTTGATTTGCTGGTTGCCATTTCTCTTGTTAGACCAAGAGAAATTACATCCAAAAGCTGGAAGATCAAACAAAGACATTGAATCAATAAAGGTATTAAACACTAACATATTCTTTTTGTGATTCGCATTAATATCCCCTCCAAGTTTTTCAGATGGATATCTTATCAAATTAAAGTATCCAATGAAACACCATTTATTAGCAACATGAGAAAGGTCAAGTAATTTCTTATAAAACTTTCTTTATCCTCATCTGCAGGTGGACCATAAACAAAATTAATTTCACACACATCCAACTTTGGGCCCAGATAGGTAAATTGAATAAGATTCTTATCAGAACTAATAAGATTAAAATGGCTAGGTTCTTTGATAAAAACAGCTAACCCACCTGATAGACCTTCAGGGTCAATTTGAGCTACTAAAGTCAATTTAAATTTAGAGCTTAAAGACAGTAAATAATCAAATTTACGTTTAGTTTCATATAGAAATAATACCTCTATTTTATGAGCTTTGATCATGTCCATCAAGCTCAATTCTGTCAAGGCTGTGTCAATGCCTTGATAGTTCCAGGCTTGTATCATTGGGGGTTTTGGGGTTGATATGGGTCAACCCCGCAAACCTCTTCAGCATACATCCCTTCAAGGAGTCCTTCTTCATACCACTTTTCTATTCCACTCCCATCTCCTTCATCTGAACCATCTTTTTCCATCTCATTTTGTTCAGCCATCTCATCATCATCTCCAAGGACAGAGGTAATGAGAGTTGCTAGAACTTGAGATTCAATTGCCTCATCAAGTGGAAGCCCCAAGTCCTCCCTAACCTGTTTGGTTTCTGTTTCTTTCTATAGACCCAAAGCTGATATTATTGGTCGAATTTTGTGTAATAGATGGGTCAATAGTCACTTTTTGTTCCTTATCTTCAAGTGGGCTCAGCTTTGGGTTATCCTTATCTGGGCCACAAAGTTTAAAAGATTCCTCAGAGTTAAGAGACCTTATATCAGATTTAAAAGAGACTCCTTCAATAACAGTTGTACCCAATTTAACAGATGGGACTAAGAGAGAAGTTTGGACTAAATTATCTTGGCCCACTCTTGACTTAAAATTGTTTTCTGAAGCCACAATTTCACCTTCCTCAATTTCATTGACTTTTTTCTTATACTTTTTTTTCAAAGGTTTCTTTACCTTTTGATAAACATTGTTTTGCTTAATTTCTTTGAATACAAACTTGTCCTGCTCTGAATATTTGATCCAATTTCACAACCTCATTGTGATTTTATTAGGGTTATCACAGTTCTTTTCCTCATGTGACACAATTCCACATTTAAAACAAAAATCAAACAAATTCTCATATTGGACAGAGATCCATACATCCTGTCCTTTAGCAATTTTAAAGTTCAACTCTGAAAGTAGAGGTTTTAACACTGAGCACTCAATACGAGCCTTAATAGAAGGATCTTCTTTAAACTTTAAAGGGTCAGGAAGAACCACTTCAACAACATTCCCAATTTTTGATGCAATTTTAGTAACAGTTGCTTCTTTAATGAAAAGCGGTGGAATACCAGCAAATCTAACCCGAAAAGCAGTTTCATCAAGAAGAGAAGGGTTTTTAATTGTTTCAGCATACTTTTGTACAAGAACGTGAAATCTAAATATATGGTAAGGTCTATTAGCCCAAACAATATCAAGATCTTTATCATTATCAAATTGAATAGTAAACATATTCATTCCTCTATTTTCAACCGAGATTCTACCCGAAATACCCAAGTATTGAATAATAGTTTTCTTTAGGTAGTTGAGATTAATAATACCGGAAGCAATAACTCGAACCAGAAGTTTAGGTTTGTCAAACATTGAATAGACAGCCTCTCTATCAGGAGAGAGGCAGAAGTCATCTTCTGATTCCCCTTTCTTATCAGCATTAACATTCTCAATAAATGCCATAAAGATGATAAGCTAGAAGATAAGAGTAAAATAGAACTCGATAAAGCACTAAAAAGTGATTTTAAGGTATCAGAAACTTGCAATAGAGACAAAAAACACCTTTAGTTTCATAGATCCACAAGAGATCTTAAGTAAAACTATTATTGATGTTCTTTAATTGTCGATTGAATGGTGGAGGTTTGGGTTTTACTTGGTGGAGCTAGGATTTGAGGAGGTAGCGGAGGGTTTCGAAAAGTGGAGGGGGTTTGTATAGGGAAATGTGCCTGAGAGCATTATCACTTGAGTTCACTTTTTTTTTTCTACAACTCAACTTAAAAAAAAAGAATTTTATTTTGGTGAAGCTGTGTACACGCATGTCCACGCCTTCACAGTCAAAAGGTTGGCCATGACCTAAAAGAAAAAAATATTATTATTATTATTATTGTATTTTCTTGGTGAACGAAGGTCCACAAGAAGGATTGACCTTAAAAAAAAAGGCAACAGAAAGTTTGACCTTAAAAAAAATAAAATAAATAAATAAATAAAAAGCATGAAAATGTTTTATTCTGGAGCAATCTTTAACTGGCCATAACTTTGGCATACAAGCTCTGATTTCAGCGATTTAAGCGGCTACGGAAAGCTTGGAAGAGGATATTCAAATTTTATCACTGAACTTTTTCCAAATAAGACACGAGTCGAGTTAGATTCAATCCCAAACAAGGTAAAACACTGTTTTTTAACCTTTTCATGCATCAAGGACATCAACCCCAAACTTTGGGATTGAACGTTTCTCGCAAAGGTACGCATGTCTCACTTTCTCGTGAACTATGTAGTTTCTCTTTTTCAAATATTTTTAATTTTTATTATTTTTTTGCGTCTTTTTGAGTCGTGAAGTCATGACTCACCTTTGAGTTAAGGGTGGAACCCATTGTTCCCCCCCTCCCCCTATTTTATGTGTTTATTTGTTATTAGTGTTTATATTATAGGGGAATAGATGTATAATGTAGAGAATGTACATATTAAGCATATTTTTAACAAGTTAATGATAGGATATAGTGTGTTTTTGAACTTTTTTACAAACTGTGTAATGTATTTGCTTGATAACATTTAATAAAGGGTAAAAAGGATTATTGTGCAACATGTAGAAGTTAAGGTTGAACTTAGGAAGCTGTGAACGATGTGTAGAACGTGAGATTAGAACTAGTGAAAAACCCTCTTAACTTATGAACTAAGATTGATAGAAACGAATCCTAGAAGTTAGGAAAATGATTAAGGCGTTTCTTTATTAGCCATTTGTTGACTTTAGCTTGCTAACCTGTTATGTAATTATATTAATCTTCTTAGTCCCGTTCTAGCCTTTGTAGCCTTTCCTTTGATAAACCACGTTATAAGCTTATACCCTTTAGTTTTAAAAACTTGACCGTATGATCCGCTCTCGAATCACATGCCTAGGACTAGTTGTCTTGGAATGCGTTTATTCATTGTATGTTGATTTGTAATCCATGCCAGATTTGAGAATATAAAAGATACAATCAAGAAAAAATAAGGAACACAAGATCTCACATAAAAAAGGGGCTTGTGTTTTACTTACAAAAAAATGATAAGAATAATGAAAAATAAATAAAAATAAAAATATATGAAAAGAATAAACAAAATCCAACATAGGACATATTTTGATATTGGTTAGGACTTGGGGATGCAATGTAATAGCATTAAATGGGTTCAGTGAGCACAATTATGAGTAGAAACTCAAGTTCTAGGGCAATTAATTGATGGATAGTGAGGACAGGGTCAAAAGCCACTCTAAATTATCCTAAATATTTAGCACATCATACCTTAAGCCTACGCTACACCTTAATACCTTAGGATTCTTAACTATTTGGGTAAGTAACGTTTGATAAATTAGGAAGTAACTAAGTGGGCCATTATACGCCAGGGAAGACCTATGAACACCCTACAACCGCTATATTAGCCGAAGTGAAAACCGCTCCTTGCATTGCTTGTATATTACGCTCATTAGTATATTATTTCTTGGACATCCATCTATGAGATATGTTAGGATAGTTTCTTTAGGATCATTCTTTATCTTCTCTCTTCTTTGATTCTTGGACTTAGACCCTACTAAACTCTATTCTTTCTTTTTCTTTTGTCGGGACGACAAAAATTTGAGTTGGGGGTCTTGATGTCTCTCTTTTTGTGGTAGATAAATCTATGCACAAGACATTATTTTGGGATTTTATTAGGCCTTAGTGAGGGAATTTTCCCTAATGTTTGCTATATTGCACTTTTTCCTTTAGTTTTGGACTTTTATCTATTTACAAACATTTTTGTGTTTATTTGTGTGTTTAGTGTGTATATTTTAGGTAAATTTTTTATATAAGGGTCCAAGATGAGGATAATAAGTCTAAGAGTCAAGAGAAACCCCAAGTCCAAACGAATATTAAGCTTAGAGCCACTGTGGAGAGTTGGAGCTTTTATCTGAAGATCCTTACACCTTAATGTTTCTTTCACTACGGCTCTTTGGTGAGATATTTGGACCTTATTCCTCTTTATTTGAAAGGAGTTTGAAGTTATGGCCGCGTGGCAAATTACGAAAGTCAATTTAGAATTAAGATGAAAAAGTTATGCTAATAACCGTTGCTAGGGTTCGAATTAGAAATCGGGTTAAGTGAAACAGGTTGAGCCCCTTCCAACCCTAATTTCCTAAACCTAATTGGGGCCAAACGTTTTTAGAAGCTTATATAAGCCTCCTTATCTATTTTTAATCAAATGACATCATATTTTTGTAGAGACTGAGGGAAAACGTTTTGGACAGAGGGGAGAAGAAAGAATGAGAGATTTCACCCAATTCCATCATTCTCAACCATCCAGAACCCGATTCCAGCAATTCTTTATGTCAAATTTATTTTGTTTTATCTTCTAAAAATGATTTTGGTATTAGTTCCCTTTAATTTCCAGTTTATTTTTATGCTTAAGGCTTGCAATGGGTATTAGATTCCTTTAATTACTAGTTTATTATTTTCTAATTTAATTGAGTATTGGAATACCTTGATATTTAATTGAATTGAGTTTTATTTTATTCTATTTATTTATATATTAATTAGAAAATCTTATTCATGCTTTGATCACGTGTTGGATAGTTCGTGATTTTTGGCCAAACCTTGAGTCAGGTGGTCGAATTTCGGACATAATATATATCTCCTAGCGCGAGGTATTGAATCGGAAGGTCTTTCCCGCTAGGTAGTCGTAAGGTTAGGGACTTTAAGCCTACCGAGACCCCTGGAGTGACAAGCTTGGTTGTGTAAGGTAGATTGATGAATTAGAATTCCGACTGATGTGAACAACCCAATTCGCCCTTATACCAAATAACAAATTAATAGTTGATTAGGAGGATAACCCGCAAGACTCGAGCATAATTCTCTTTCCCTTTCTTAGTATTTTATTATTTTAATTATTTACACATTTTGTTAATCTTTAATTTATTGCAATTTGGTCCTTTAATTGAAAAACCTAACAAATATTATTTATATTATATTATTTTACCTGCAACTTTAAATTTTGTTACATTCTAAATATATTTATTACACTGTTAGTAGCCCCTAAGGAACGATAGCCTTGAGCTTATCACAATTTTACTTGGTGAAAAACCGTGCACTTGCGGGGAGTCCTAGTTACATAGGTGAAAAATTATATTAGACCTGGAACCGCAACAACAAGCTAAAAAGGAACAAATGGGCTTATCAAAGAACCGTCTTGATCACTTCCCTAACTATGAGATTTAGTTACTTTCTTACCTTTATCATGTCCATTAAATGGGTTATTAACTAGCTAGGATATCACGACCTACACACCACTCAAGGCTCACTAAGAACAAAACTTGCTTCTATGCATTTCTTACTAATCTTTTCTTTACAATTACTTTGTGTTTTCATGTTCACATTCACAACATATAAAATAACTAGCAAACAAGTTACGTACTATCATTAACTCACTAAATAGTTTTTTTAGGCCATTAAACACATTCTCACTAATGTAATCTCTAGCAAAATGAAAATCTACTTAAAAGAAAATAAATCATATACAGTGGGGATGGGGACAACAAATCCCCACCCTCAACTCAAAGGTGAACCGTGACTCGGCTCGAAACAGACTCAATAATCCTAAAGACAAAACACATAATTTACAAATATGCAATTAGAGAAATGGTAGAGAAGAGAGAAAACATACCGTTCGAGGCAATTTCCTCGCATGCCAACACCCAAAAGAGTTGTTTGGTGTGTTTCTTACATATATGCATCTCGTATCACCATGGTTTATCCTTACTCTTACTCTAATGAAGTCCATCACAATCATTCAAATATAGAAATATTATTACCTTTCCAATGTCCTTTTGTCCTTACCCACCTCTTTGCGTTATTTCTTTTCTCATCTTCCTCCCAATATGTGTGTCCTCGTTCTTCACGTCATTTCCCAAGACCTCCAACTCCAAATTATACCATAGGTGAAAATTTGTGTTGGATAAAGTGCTAGGAAGATGTGTTTTTATGTCGGTAAGATAATTTTGTATTTGGTTGGGAAGGATTTAAGAATTTTGGAAAAAGTTTTAATTTTTTTACTTGAATCTTGGTGGGTCCTAGTGTGTTATAAAATAATGCGATAAAGAATAAGGACTCACAGACCGCAAGTGTACGGTTGTGCAAGTAATACTATGATAAATCAGGTTTCGTTCGCAGGGACGGAATAGGTACAATTAAGGTGTTTATCAAGTAGTAGCAGTAATTGCATGTACGGAAAGGAAATATAATATAATTTTTGGTTTGTTTTGTTTATAAACTAAGAACGCAATAAAATAAAATACTAGAATGATTACTAAGATAAAATAATGCAAGTAAATTAGTGTGAACGCAAGTATGAGAATGGTACTTGAGTCTCGCAAGGGTTACGTCTAAACCTCTCTAATTAATGCTTTATGTTAAGGGGTGAATTGATATTAATGTTCTAGTCGGGACTCTAATGTCTCCTAACCCCCGTCAGGGTGGACTTAAGAGCTCTTTTACAGTACTATAAACCCTGTTAAAGCGATTAGATCTACTTTCGGATAGTTAAGTCTCTTACCTCATTGGCTGTGGTTAGTCAAGTCCGCCAGGATCATTGACGCATACCACACGTCTATTACCTAGGACCGTATTTATACCCCCATCAAGGTGATCACTACACCACTATAGTGAATAGCCTAAATAATGTAAATTACCCTTGGTTCATGACATCAAAGATAAAATTATATAAATAAAATTAAGAACCTAATTAAAGGATTGATTTTGACTGTTGATGGAAGAGAATTGACTCTCCAACTTCAGCTTTTTCTCTCTTTTTTGCTCTGACTTCTTTTTCTAGCGAATATTGACTTGTGTAATGAGTCGTGTTCAAAAAATGAAGTCTAAAGGCCTTTATATATTGGAGAATTTGGATTGGGCTTTTTTACTTCAAGGAATAGGTTAAATGAAATAAAAACCCAATCCAAATTAGAAATCCCGTACTGATGTACAGCTATTAGTAAAACGGTTGTAACTTTTGCGTCTCAACTCCAAATCACTTCATTCCAGTCGCAAAATCTTCCTGACTCAAAGATGCAAATTCATTATTTCACGACTCTAAGGCTGAATCAGTGTCTAAGTGGCTCAAAATAGTGATTTGTAATAGCCTTCCAGATTTCACTCTCCTCTAATAAATTATTCGGATCATCTTTTCTCGCCTTTGACTTCTACGCTCGATTTAAGATTTTAATTCCCACTTCTCCTCCTTGTCTTGGTGCTCGTTAGCATACATGGACCTAATAAATTTTCACTAATAACTAACAAATTAACGTACAAAAGCTCTAAAAAATGAAATATTGTAATTCCAAGGGGAGAAAATGCAATATAACGAATTAAGCCTAAAAGTCTATCAAATAAGTCAAATATTCACCTAAAATGATGTTTCCTAAGGGCTAATATTTAGAAGAAAAGGGAGACATCGAGACCCCAAACTCAAACCTTTGTTGTCCGACAAAGTAAAATAAAAACAAGGGTCTTAGGTGAAACACAGAAATGTAGAGTCTAGTGATTAACACCCAAAGCATAACTTAAAACAAGTCTCATATAGTATGACCTAGGAATTAATATACACATATCATGCAAAAATCAAACACAGATAATATTAATCCAAAATTAACTTTACAATGCTAGAAGGTTACGCTTATACTTATCTCAAGATGGTGTCTATAGGGTGTTCATCGATCCTCACTCGCTTTGAACGCTCCACTTAGCATACTCCCTATTAGCTGAATTACCAATCCACTATGTATTTAGGAATCATGAGGACTTTATGGTTATCGCGTAGGCTTAGGGACGATACGAAATGTATATTTGGTTAATTTGAAGTGAGTTTTTGGCTCTCTCCTCACTTACCATCAACAAAATGTAAAAGAGCTTGAGTTTACACTCGAATATTGTTCTCACTCAACCCATTTGACGCACTAGTTAGCGTACCCAAAATTACCCAATAAGCACTAAAGATGATTTTCAAAACCTTCCATTTTGTCGGTTACTTTATTTTCATGTATATATTTTTTCTTTTTCTTTTCATATTTTTCTCTTTTTTTTGTATAAGATACCCATTACTATCATTTTGATATGAATGGGCATGTCTCTTAGATTATTATTTTTTTAAATCCCGGCAAAGTGTTACAAATAATACATCATCAACAATTGCGCATAAATACAAACACATACAAATTCCCTCCCAATGTAATCTCCCAATAATGAACCCCACCACCCTAAACTCAAAATCAAGACAGGAAGTCTCAGGATTTTGATTCAAGTGCGAGTCATATGGAAATGCCTAATAATCTAAGGGGATATGGGCTTATATCGTGGCGACAAAAGAAAAGACTTAAAGGCTAAAAATGGGGCTAAGAAGGATAATATTAATATAAGGATAGAAGGCTAAAAAGGTCTCAAATGGCTTAACAAATAACTACCTCTATCATTTTCCTACTTACATAGCTTGCCTCTAGTTCATACCTTAGTGGGTTCTCTACTATTTCGGATCTCACGTTCTACAAACCAAACATTTTCCTTAAGTACAAGTTTACTTCTTTTGCATGGTTCATTAATTTCTCCTATCAATTACCTATGTTTGCATGCAATCTAAGTGCGTTTTATACTAACTTCTAAACTCTACTATTTCCTATCATGAATTCATAAAAAAGTTTGCTTAATGGGGACATTTATAATGCTCTACAGTCAAACGAAACCCTAAAATCGATTTTATTGAAAGCAAATAAAAAATTAACACATAAACAATTGGGATGAGGCAACGAAGCCCTCCCCAAACTCAAAACTGAGTCGTGTCCCCACGACTAGAAAAGACTCGAAAAAGAAAATAAACTACTATACACTACTAAATGAAAAGGGATAGGAAAACGTATCTTAACCAGCACTAGGCTGGTTTTCATTGTTTTGTCCAGGTTAGGTTACTTTCTTAAGCATCGTGTAGGTGACATGTTGCGAATCTCTCACCCTATCAAGTACGTTCTTCATAACACCAACTCTCTTGTGACTTTTCCTAATGCTTTCAACACATCTTCACACTTCTCCTCTAGTGATTTCATTTTTTCAATCACTTCATGTTCTTTGGCAACTCTAGTTCTGTGTCTAGGAGGTTTAGCATTGGTTTATTCTCCGAATGGTTTATCCAACTCCATACCATTTTTATAGCCTCATTGTGAACATTTTCAATTGAAACTGATCTCATATTCTCACCTTTCTCTACCGGTTTATCCTCAAAACTGAGTCGTGTCCCCACGACTAGAAAAGACTCAAAAAAGAAAATAAACTATTATACACTACTAAATGAAAAGGGATAGGAAAACGTATCTTAACCAGCACTAGGCTGGTTTTCATTGTTGCGTCCAGGTTGGGTTACTTTCTTAAGCATCGTGTAGGTGACATGTTGCAAATCGCTCACCCTATCAAGTATGTTCTTCATAACACCAACTCTCTTGTGACTTTTCCTAACGCTTTCAACACATCTTCACGCTTCTCCTCTAGTGATTTCATTCTTTCAATCACTTCATGATATTTGGCAACTCTAGTTCTGTGTCTAGGAGGTTTTTATAGCCTCATTGTGAACATTTTCAATTGAAACTGATCTCATATTCTCACCTTTCTCTACCGGTTCATCCTCAATGTTCCGAATTGGCACATTTGCGTTCAAACAGATTTTCGTGATTGTGCATGGGAACTTGAGGTTGCGTGCATCAATGGGATTTTTGGTGTAAACCATGATGGAGTTATAAATGAGGCGAGTAACATCAATCTCTTTCTTCTCAATAATACATTTAATGAAGATGAGTTACTCCCGTGTTACCTCAGATATGTGATTCTTACCGAAGAACGTAGGGATAATAAAACAGGACCATACAATAGCACGTGGTAGTAAATCACTACTAAATACATGACCTTCATATCTAGCACCTTTGGGTATGGGTTGTGTCCCATGAATCAGAACATTTTTTAAAGAGACTCCAACTCGAATCCTGTATCATTGACCTCCTCAAGGTATTTGCATGGACCTTTCAAGCTTGGTAATTTGAAGACTTCACGGATTTGCTCAACTAAAAAAGAAACAATCTTTATGAACCTCAATAGCATTACCTTTTGCAAAGATCAACTCTTTGTAAAATTCACGAACCAAGGCCGTAATATAACTCATGTCTCTTTTCCTCAACTCTTGCCAACCAAACTCATCACATGCAACCGTGTAATCTTTGAATTCACCGTCCATTATATTCATCGGAAATCCTTTCACAACACCAAAAGAAATATTAGCAAACCGCTCACGAACTTGATCTTTCCAACTTACGAATGGATTCTTAGGTTTAGGTTTCATAGCCATCATTTTTCTTCTCACAGTTAACTGCTCAATAGTCGGTTCACTTACCTCCGTATCTTCAACTTCTTTTTCTTCGAAGACAGGATTTTTATGAGTAGCCTTACTTGGGTTTCTTTCCTCTTCATCGTATTCTCAACTTCTCCTCTTTCCGGCTTAGAACTTGAATCTGGAATCTCAATAGCTTTGTCAGGAGTAGCCCTAAAAGTGTTAGTGTTGAGGTTACTTCATGGTCTTCCATTGTAGCACAAAGAATTAGTTATATTTGTTATCTCAATGAACTCCAAACTCAAAACTTCAAAAATTCAAAAACTAGAGAAAAGATTTGAACTTTGATATTTGTAATATTAAAAAAGATAGTTTATGGGGGAGGTTTAATGGGTAATATTAGAGATTTGATGAAGAAGGATTCAGGATTAAAGTGAAGATTTCTTAGTGTTTTTGGAAGGATTTGATGTTGGTTGTGTGTTAGGAATGGATTAGAGGGAATGATTTGTGATGTTTGGATGTTTTAATGGTGATTTGCAGGTATTTAATGAGTTTTGGTTAGTCAATAATGGTGTCTTGTGTGGTAGGCTGTGTCCAAGAGAAGAGTATATGGTAATATAGATATTAGGGTTTTAAGTCGGCGAGCGCACTGGTATACAGAGAGATAGCCGGCTTACCGACCAAATTCTCGCCAATTTCCCCTCTATCTCGTGGACACAATTGTAGCTGCGAGTATCGTGTCCCATTCCTGAGAGTTGACCAACTTGCTGGTCGCAAATTCAATTTCTCGCTGGACGCAATTTGAAGTTGCGTGTAATGGCCTCGCGAACAAAATGTTGGCGCTGTAACAAGTCAGTTTGACCGGCTAGCTGGTCGCGCGACTTGCTTTTTCGCTAATGCAATCTGAAGTTGAGTTTAATTGGTCAGCCAATAGAATGTTGGCGCTGTGATGATCCTCTTTGGCCGGCAATACCGGTCAGGTGACCGGCTAGCCGGTGCGAGAGATCAAGTGTAGACCAATTAACGCAACATACTACGTCTCACACCTGTTAACCCCAAACTCAATTTTAAGTACCTTTAATCATCAAAAACATTCCACCTTTCTCATTTCCTTTAAGATTATACACTAATAAACATAAATTACTCTATATTACACTAAGAAATAAATAGACTGGAAGCGGTAAACTAATATACAAACGAAATGGCTTTTGTTTAACGTCGTTAAGCTCGACGGGTCACCTCTCGCTTTTATGCGGCTTCGAGGAGGTACATGACCTCCCCAGGATGTGGATCTTCCAAGTGATTGATATCCTCGCCTCCATGATAAATTTTCAATCGATGACCATTCACCATGAAGGTGCAGTGCTCGATTGGATGCTCAATCTCTATAGCTTCATGAGGCGTAACTTTAGTCACAATATAAGGACTAGACCACTTCGATCTCAATTTACCCGGGTAATTACTAAACTTAGAGTTGTATTTAAGGACCCTCTGTCCAAACTCAAACTTCTTTTAACGAATGCGGTTATCATGACATCTTTTTTTATTTTCTTTGTACAGTTTAGCATTCTCATAGGCATGTAATCGAAACTCATCAAGTTCATTAAGCTTCATCAAACAATTCTCACCGGTTAAAGTAGGATCTAAATTCAACTACGCTATCGCCCAATATGCACCTAATTCAAGTTCAAAAGGTAAATCACAAGCCTTACCATAAATTATGCGATACGGAGATGCACCAACGGGTGTCTTAAATGTATTACGATATGCTCACAACGCATCATCTAATTTCAACGACCAATCGTTGCATGTGGGGCAAACAATCTTCTCCAGAATAGATTTGACCTCTTGATTACGGACCTCAGCTTTACCATTGGCTTGTGGATGATAAGCAGTAGATACACAATGTCCCACCCCATACTTCTCTAACACGGTCTTCAAGTACCGGTTCACGAAGTGAGAACCTCCATAACTAATAATAACTGTAGGTGTACCATATCTAGTGAAGATGTATGACATCAAGAATTTAATTACTACTCGCGAATCATTTGTTGGTAGAGCTACAGCCTCTACCCATTTAGACACGTAATCGAAAGCGATTAGGATGTATTGATTTCCATTGGATGGTACAAAGAGACCCATGAAATTAATACCCCATACATCAAATATCTCAACTTCAAGAACATTATTACGTGGAATCTCATCTCATTACTAGTAAACTGGCATCTACAACACTTCTTAACATATTCATGACAACCCTTATGTAAAGTAGGCCAATAAAAACCGGATTGTAATACCTTAGCAGCTGTGCTGTCACCTTTAAAATGTCCTCCATAGGGTGAATCATGACAACCCGCCATTACCGAATCAACATCTTTCTGAGGTATGCATCTTCTCACCATTTGGTCACCACATGTTTTGTACAGGAAAGTATCCTCCCAAAAGAATTGTTTAGCACGGTGAATTAATCTCTTCCTCTCTTGTGAGGTAGAACCTTCAGGAAATGAACCACTCACAATAAGATTTGCTATGTCTGCATACCAAGGAGTTCCCATTGCATAAATCGAGAAAAAAATCTGATCAGGAAACTCTTTTCTGACCAACTCAGGCCCACCATTCGATTTAGAACCTTCAAGACGCGACAAATGATCTGCAACCTGATTATCACAACCCTTTCGATCTCGAATCTCTAAGTCAAACTCTTGTAATAATAATACCCATCTGATTAAACGCGGCTTATCATATTTCTTCTCCATAAGGTATTTAATCGCAGAATGATCGGTAAACTCGACAATTTTTGCCCCAAGAAGGTAGGAACAAAACTTGTCAAATGCATACACAACAACTAATAATTCCTTTTCCGTAACAGTATATTTAATCTGAGCACTAGTGAAATTCTTGCTCGCATAGTAGATAGAATGAACTACCTTATCTTTTCTTTGACCCAAAGCAACACCCATAGCAAGATCACTAGCATCACACATTACTTCAAACATAATTTTCAAATTAGGAGGTAATACAATAGGTGCAATAATAAGCTTCTCCTTAATCTCTTTGAATTCCACCATGCAAGCTTCATCAAAAAGGAATTTGGTGTCCTTTTCGAGTAAGTTACATAATGGCTTAGCAATCTTAGAAAAGTCCTTAATGAAACGGCGATAAAACCCAGCATGACCTAAAAAGCTTCTTACCAGTTTTACGAAAATGGGAGAGGGAAGAGTCTTGATTGCCTCAATCTTAGCACGATCAACTTCTAAGGCTGAACTCCAAACCTTGTGTCCCAACACTACACCTTCACAAACCATAAAATGACATTTCTCCCAGTTCAAAACCAAACCAGTTTCCTTGCATCTAATTAACACCTTCTCCAAGTTCTGTAGACACTCATCAACGTTATCACCAAACACATATATACCTCAAGGAAATTATCGATCATGTCCCAGAATATTGCCATCATGCATCTCTGGAAAGTGGCAGGTGCGTTACATAATACAAATGGCATTCTCCGAAAGGCAAAGGAACCAAAAGGACATGTAAAGGTTGTTTTGTGTTGGACTTTCAGATCCACATAAATCTGGTTGTAACTTGAATACCCATCTAAAAAGCAATAATACTCTCTTCAAGCTAACTTGTCTAGCATTTGGTCTATGAAAGGGAGAGGGAAATGATCATTTCTGGTAGCCTTGTTCAACTTACGATAATCCATACACACTCTCCAACCAACAACGGTTCTCGAGGGAATGGCTTCATTCTGAGCATTTAGGACAGTAGTGATACCACCCTTATTTAGTACGCATTGAACTGGACTCACCCATTCGCTACTAGATATGAGATAAATGATTCCCGCATTTAGTAATTTAATAACGTCTTTCTTCACCACCTCTTTCATAGCTGGCATCAATCTCCTTTGCCCTTCAACTGAGCATGCACTATCATCTTCCAAAATAATCTTGTGTTTGCAATAGGAAGGACTAATACCTTTGATGTCAGCAATAGTCCAACCAATCGCCTCTTTATTAACTCTTAATATACACAGCAGTTTGTCTTTTTGAGGATTTGTTGAAGTAGTTGAAACAATAATGGGTAGAGTGTTGTTAGTACCTAAATAAGTATACCTCAAGTGTGACGGAAGCAGATTTTCTTCTAATTGCGGGGCAGATTCAATGAATGGTTTCTTTTTAGATATCATCTCCCGCGGTTCTCTTAAAGGTTCATATGCTAGATGCATGTACTTTGGATTCTCAGAATTAAGAGCTGCCACTGTTTCGGCGAGCTCTTCCATTATCTCAGGTAAGTCAAGTGTTAGGGCAGCCTTCAAGACATCATTAAAATTAAAATTATCAAATACCTCTTGCGTGGCATGCTCTATTACATCCATCCAAAAACAGTCCTCTTGGGAATCTGGAAACTTTATTGCCCTAAACACATTGAACTTTACCTCATCGTCTTGGATTCTCATTGTTAATTCTCTGTTTTCTACATCTATTAAAATACGCCCCGTGGCTAGGAATCGTCATCCCAAAATGATGGGGACATTCCTATCCGTGTCGTATTCAAGGATAACAAAATAAATGGGAAAAATTAAAGTACTTGCCTTGACTGGGACATATTCTATTCGTCCCTCAGGATATGCGAGGGATCTGTTAGCCATTTGCAAGACCATAGAGGTCGGTCTTGCATTTCCTATCTTCAACTTTTCAAAAATTGATTTGGGCATGAGATTAATACTCACACCCAAATCACACAAAGCCTTTCCTTGCCACTCATTACCAATAGAAATCGGAATGTAAAGCTCCCAGGATCAAGTAACTTAGGTTGCAACTTACTCTGACAGATGGCACTACACTCTTCTGGCAACCGTATCATCTCATTCTCAAGGTATGATATTTTGTTAGTGATGGCCCTCTTCAGGAATTTAACGTACTTTGGCACATCTCTTAAGCTTCTAGGAATGGTACATTATTATTAAGACCTCTTACAATATTTAAGAATCTTTGGTAGTCAGCCATATCTCCTTTCTTCTCAACTCTTAAGGGAAAAGGTGGAGAAGGAAGGGGTTCTACAACATCTTTCTTCTTAGGAGTTTCCAAAATCTTCTCCACTTCCACTACTTCAGGTTCATCTTCTTTTTCCACCACATCTTTTGCCTATTTTGCTTTCACAGTTGTTTCTTTTTCTTTCATAACCGGAAAAGGAGGTGGGGGAAGCTTCTTACCACTTCTGAGCACAATAGCATTACAATCTTCATCTGTCTCGGATTTTTAGTGTCACTTGGGAGTTGCCCTTGTGGACGCTGATTCAACTGTTTTGCCATCCGAGCCATCTGATTTCTAAAATTTTAATTCCTACGACAGAATATTTTTGTTCTTGGCATGCTTTCATTTGAAGGGGGATCAATTGTTGTAACTTTTGGTGAATGTCTACCGCACCTACTTGAGGTTGAGCATGTAGAGCTTTCTGATTCATAGCTTCATTATAGGTATCTTGAGGAGGTTGTGTCTGAGCTTTATTCCCGTAACCTTGTCCCCCTTGGTAGTTATTATGTGGTCTTGACTGATAGTTGTTACCTTTGGGACACGGCTGATATGCGTATGTTGGATTAGCGGTCCCACTTGGATTCGAATATTGGAAACTCGGGTGGTTTCTATATGGTTGATAACCTTGACAACCTGAATTATAGTTCCCTCGGTTGGAAACAAACATTACGGCTTCTGGATTACTTTGACAATGCTCCCAATCATGATCTTGTACACCACAATTAGAACACCCATACATATCTTGTGTAACATTAACTTCTGCTCTATTACCTAAAAATCCTTCTTTAACAGCTAAGTTAAGCTGTTTCAATTGCTGCTCAAGTGTGTTCTTTAATTTATTCTCTAACGAAGAGAATTTTTCATCATTTGCAGCACTACTTTCTCTATAAATTCCCCCTCGGATAGGTGCTCTCATAGTGTTCAGATGTCTCCTCATTTGTGATAGATTTATGTTAAGATGAGACATCATTTTTAGTGATTTAGAAGTCATAATAGTCGATTTTCTTGAGAATTAGTGCACTTTCCTATTTTGAGTCTTGATTTAGTAAAATAATATTTTTAGAGCATATTGGGTTTAATTGTTTATTTAGTGTGAAGCTTTAAAGATAATTATGGAGATTAATTCGAGTCCAAGTCAAAGACTACAAGATATGGAAAGAGATTGGCATGGTAATTGGAGATAAGAAAACAAAAGCTAAAAATATGGAAAAAGGAAAAGCTGCCTAAATCTGAATTTCTGCAGCAACGCCTAAAGAAGTGGTGATAACTCCATGAAATAAGCCGATTTTGGTAAATTCCTTTTATAAGGACGTAGATAATTCTCTGAGGATTCTTTTGGTATATTGTGGAGCAAAAACCGACCAATAACGAAAAAGATAAGCTCAAAACAAGTCAGCAGAATTTATCTTTATTTCAATACGAATTTGAGTTGGGCTTGGAGTCCACTACTTTGCTTCTCCCTCAAGAAAACGAATTAGGTCTTCTAAACACCTATAAATACACCTTATATCACTTGTAAAATCATCCTTGCCTCATAGTAATTAGTTCTTAAGGTTTTATTCTTCCAGTTTATTGTAGAGAGCAAGATGACGTTTTTTGTAATTTATTTTAGTTTATTTCCATCAGGTATGAACTAAACTCCCCATAGCTTGGGTTTTGCATCATGTATAATCTATGAATTCTAATTCTTCTATCTAAGTTTCTTTGGGAATTACATGTAATCTTATATTTGTTTATGTGTTTTGATTTAATGACTGTTTTCCTTGCGGTGCGCAACGTTTAGGATTACCTTAATAGTAGTTAGATGATCGCCTTAGCTGGGTGTCTAATTATTGAAACGTCACGTAACGTCTAGTGTCCGATATTAGTCCTGACAAAACTGATTCTAACTAGATAGTCATTAGGGTTTGTTTTAATCGCCATATCACCAATTGAATGAATTGTTTGCTTAGGGCCTTAGTAGCGTTTGATAACCCTATTTGAAACAGCTTCTTGGTTGTGCCGTAGCCCCCTTAATCGCTCTCAAGGTCTAAGGAATGAGAATTTAGAATCCTGACTAAGTATACAAGAGCTAATATTCTCCCTTATAAACTAAATCAATAGATAGAATTAGAAGGATTAGTGCATACTAGCAAAACCTAAGCTATATCTCTCATCTCATATTCTTCGTATTTACTTTATTATCTTTCATTTTCTTAGTTTTTATTCCTAATTTCGAAATCTATTTGCTTTTATTTACTGTCTTTAATTATTTACTTTTACTCGTTATTCCTACCCACGTGGTTACCACACTTAAGTCCCTGAGAACGAACTCAACTTATCAACTAAAACTTGCATACGTCCTGTAATACTTGCAGTACTGTGTCTGTCTAGGGTAAGAGTGCGTAGTTTTCTTGACCTTTATTTGTATTAATTTTATCACACCCTAGGCGACACCAAGTTTTTGGCACCGCTGCCAGGGACTTGTGTCTCATTAGCGTGTGGCTTATCTATTTCGAGTAGTAGTTTTTAATTAGTTTTTATTTTTAGTTTTTAGTTTTTATTTTTCCGGATTTACGCTTGTGGTTTGCTTTAGCATTTTTCAGGATTCACAGTGTTTAATTCTTGGCCTCCGTTACCGGAGCCTGAGAGGAGCTTCAGAGTTTACAACAAACGTGTTCGTGAGGAAAGATCCTTGAGAAGAGTAATGGCAGCCCACCAAGATCCACCACTTGATGACCAACTTGGAGTAAATCCAAGAGGTCCACCACCACCACCACCACCTGGTGGTGGACAACACGGTATACAACTACCACTAGGTGAGGTAATGGGCAGAATAACGTTAATCAACAGAATCGAGTACAGCAAGACCTCCCTGGTCTTCATGTACCGTTCCATGTTCAACCAATCGGTTACCGTCCTCCAGAGATCCAGAATATCAAATTTAGACCCGATCCGGGTATGCTTAGTCAATTTCAAAGTTTTGGACTCTACTGTGGTATAACAATTCAAGATTCGGTATGATCGATTCAGAAGTTCATGCAGATTTGTGATGCCTATATTACTCCTGGAATTACACGCGAGCAACTGTATTGTCATATGTTTTCGTTCTTCTTGACCGGTAGAGCTAGCGAATGGCTAGAAAGACAACCACCTGGAACAATTAATTCTTGGACAGAACTTCAAGCCGCGTTCTTTAACCGTTTTTTTCCAAAGAGTATGAGACTCAAACATCAAACCGAGCTTGCAAGATTTTGTCAAGAAGATGGAGAAACAGTAGGAGAGTCATGGACAAGGTTTCAACATAAATTAGCTAGATGTCCTCTCCATGGTTATACACCCGCTCTACAACTTGCTATATTATATGAAGGTCTTAATGATAAAGGTAGAGAGAAGGTGGATAACATTGGAAAGGGTAATTTTGTGTCCATGAATCATAATGAAGCTTCCGATGTCTTGGAAAATATTATTGAACAAGAAAGGAGTTGGCCTTCAATGTGAGCTCCTGTAGTAAAGACCCGAGGAACGCTTTGTTTAGATGCAGAAACTGCGAACTCAGCCCAAATATCCGCGTTAGAAAATCAAATCAAAGAGCTAAAGTTAGAGATGCAAAAGAATTTAGCCGCAGCGAACGTAGTACAAGAAGCACAAGGTTGTCAACAATGTGGGGTTAATAATCATACATGGGAAGAGTGCGAATCAAATCCACAATCTGTGTACTTCATATCCAACCAAGGAGGTTATCAATGGGGTAACCGAAATCATCCGGGTATGCAGTACTCAAATCCATAAGGGGTCGCTAATCCTGGTCATTATCAACCGCGTCCTCAGAACAACTCTTTCCAACCCAGAGGTCAGTATCAAAATCAATATCAAAATAGACCTGCTCCACCTCAACAACCTGTTCAAGATGCCTATACCGATTCGTTAAATCAGAATGCTTTACCTCAGTATCCTCAAGAAGGATCTATGGATAATCTGCAAATAATGCAAATTTGAACCGTTTGACCACAAACATGAGCGCTCAGGAAGAGAAAGTCCGAGGACAAGATGCCGCACTTCAGATTTTAGGTACTCAAGTAGAACAATTAAACAAAGTTCTAACAAATTTAATGGAACAGAAATAAGTGAAGGCAATCGAAGGAGGTGATGACAATGTTGGGTTCGAAGCTTGCAAGGCTATTTGCCTTGAAATTGAAGAAAAAGAGGAAGTACCGCATGCTGCCGTTAGTGCCGTGGAAGTTCCGAGTACCGAAGAAGAACCAACCAAGTCTAGCCCCGTGGAATCTGACTGTTCTGAAGGTTTATGTGGAGGATGATTCAAAGAAAGCCAAATTTATACAGCTTCTGAGGAAGATGCAAGAAGAAATTCGATCGGTTATGGATTATCAAGCTGAGCTAGATAGAGAAAAAGAGAAAGAAGATGAAGTTGCACCTGCTGTGCAAGAAGAGAAAGAAGAAGAGAAGGTGGAGTCGCCACCTATTGTTCAAACAGTGTCACCAACTATTCCTGATACAAATCCTAAGGATGACATTGAACTCAAGACATTTGTAGAGGCGTATACACCTGAAAATATCAACACCCAAATGCTTGAGATTGCAAAGAAAGGACTTACACCGCAACAAGTTTTTACGCAAGTTATTCCTGAGAAAGAAGCGAGTGTAGAGATCCCAAGAGAAAATTTGAGAGTTTCGAGAAGAAGTGAAAGAGAGCTACCAACAAAGCTTAAAGATCCGGGAAGTTTCAACCTTCCTATTCAAATAAATGGTATGCTCAAGGTGAAAGCTATGTACGATGTGGGTTCTGGTGTGAATCTTATGCCTAAGTCCGTATTCGATAGACTTGGACTTCAGAATCAGAGAAAACTCCAGTGAAGTTGCAGTTCGCTGACAACTCTGTTACGAGGACATGGGGAACAGTGGAGGATGTCTTAGTCCGTGCAGGTAGTATCGCCATCCCTACTGACTTTGTTATAATTGAGTTTGATGCAGATAAGCAGGTTCCAATCATACTTGGACGGCCCTTCATGGCCACAAGTCAAAGTTTCATCAACTTCCAAGAAGGGACCATTACCCTTCATGCAAAGAATGTATCCGAGACCTTCTATGTCTTGGGTAAGAAACCGAGGAAGTTAGATCCCACCGTTCCTGTCATCCACAGCCTTTCACATCACAAAGTCCCTCCTGAGAAAATCCACTTAAAACCTGTGGATACTGAGCCAAACATTGAGTTTGGGGTTGGCCATGAAGTTCTATGGAAAGCTCACAAACGCGAGAATAGACCACGTAGTTTCAAGGACTTGTGGATGGGACCATTCATTGTCACTAAGGTTGTTTCAGCCAAGGTGATAGAAATCCGACCCAAAACGGGGATCAAGCGCAGATTAGTTGACGTTCATAGCCTAACACGTTGTTGGGGAGGCTATATTCGCAAATCTTGATAGAGGTAACGCGTCTAACTTTGAAAGACGTTAAATAAAAGTGTTGTACGGGAGACAACCCGCAGTTTTTTAAGTTTTTATGTCTTTTACGTTATGTTTAGTTTAGTTATTTTTAGTTAATATTGCATATTTGAGAAAGGCATTAGTGTTTTTGATGCTTAGGTATTGGAGAATCGAGTTAGGGAAGAAACAAAAAAATTTCGGAAGGGATACACCATCGGTGCGGTATACCGCACCTCAGCCGCGGTGTACCGCAAAGGAC
This sequence comes from Nemophila menziesii, assembly GCA_029959085.1. Taxonomy (NCBI): domain Eukaryota; kingdom Viridiplantae; phylum Streptophyta; class Magnoliopsida; order Boraginales; family Hydrophyllaceae; genus Nemophila; species Nemophila menziesii. The sequence goes on from JARWIR010000001.1 coordinate 101,070,842, forward strand.
AAAAACCCGTACCACGGGTTGGTACCGCGGGTTTTATGCCGAGACGAAAAAAAAATCAAGCTGATGGGTGCGGTACACCGGACCCTATACCGGGCCCTATACCGCACGCCCAATACCCGTGCCATGGGGTGCTACCACGGGTATTTTGCCGAAGCAAAAAATTTTCGAGCTACAGAAGCTGCGGTACACCCATGCGGTGTACCCATGTACCGCAGCCATGCACCGCACCGCGCCGCTGGAGAGAGAAAGTTGCGAATTGGAGCTTATAAAAGAGGTATAGAGCTTATTATTCCGAATTTCGTAAACCTCAAGCCTCTTTCTCTTCTCCAAAATTCTCCCAACTCCATTAAAGCTCATAAAAACCTTCACCAATCATCACAAGACTACCCAATCATCAAGTAAAACACATCAAAGCTTCTTTCCACATCATTACAAGAGAGATTCAAGCACCCAATTCTCACCAAATCCATCAAATTCAAGAATCAAAAGCTTAAATTTTTAAAATTCATCCTACAATTTCTTAAATCCAATCCATCAAGAACCCTTCTCACCCACATAGAGATTCATCACCAATTCATCTATCCTAAACCAAATCAAGCTTGTTCAACCAATAATTCACAAATTCAAATTTCAAGGGTTGCTAAAGCTTTGAGTTGGGGGTTAATTGAGGATGACTAATAGAACAACACTATTAGCTAACAAGAGGGAGGTGAAGAAGAGCAAGGTATTGGATCCAATCAAGAAGAAATCAAATAACAAAGGTTCTAGTTCTAAATCAAAGGGTAAAGACGATGTTGAAAATGGTGGTATAACTTTGTGTGATCGTAATGGTAAAAAGCTTTACTTTTATGCAAAGGAGAAAACACAACTTCCACAAGGTCCTACACCCAAGGAGAAAGAGGAAGCTTCAAGGGCCCTGAAAGCTTCTGCAGAGAAACAATTTAAAGAGCTACCTTTTGCTTATGAGAAAGTATTCAAGGAAGAAGTTGGTGAAGGAGAATACAAGAGATTCTTAGAGCTTGGTGTGAAATTAGGTTGGTCTACATTCATGGTAAGACGTTCTGAATTATGTCATGAGTTAGTTTTGGAATTCTATTTAGGCCTCTTTAGCCGAGATAGTAAAGGTTGTGTTCCGATTAGAGGAAAGCTAGTTCCTTTCACAGTTGACGAGATTAGAAACCACTTCAAGTTTAAGAAATTGAAAGGTTGTTGCAAATTTGATGAAGCGTTTGCTAAACGAAAAATCTTTGATGAGGAATTACTTTTTGAGCATGTATTAGACAAGGAGAAAGTGCAATCACATAAGGGGGAATTGAAGGCACCTTGGCCTTACAAATATCTTCAATCGGTTGCGAGAATTTGGCACAATTTCCTTATTCCTAATGTCTTCGGAAACACACAAACTTTGGATGTGACTATGAAGAACGCTCTACTTTTGGATTGTATTTTGAGAGGAGAAGAAGTAGATGTGGCACAGTTGATCTATGAGGAGGTAATACGATTTTCGGTCTCTCCTAAATCAGTTTATAATGTTAAATTTCCTACCATGATCACGTGTCTTGTGCGAAAAGCAAATGTTACATTGGGTGAAGAAGAGAAACTCGAGTTTAAGACGAGTTATATTGATAATGCTTGGATCAAGGATATCTTTCGAAGAGCGGGTTCTACGCAAGTCTCGAAAGAAGATAAGGAGTAAAATTGGCAAGTGAAGATGGAGGAGCGTTTAACAAAATTCGAAGCAGCTCAAACTTCTTTAGTCAATGATGTGGCACAAATCAACGCTAATCAAGTGCACATCATGAAACTCCTCGAGCAATTAACGAAAGGTCCAGCAAATCCTACCTTGGATATCAATGATGCGAGGCAATAGCCTCGAGAGTATGTTCTCTTTCTTCCTTACCATTTCTGTAAATGCTTTTATCTGCTAATTTTAATTTCTGTTTCGAGTCTTTTTCGAGTCGTGGGGACACAGCTCATTTTTGAGTTGGGGGTGTGGGGATTCGTTGTCTCTCATCTCCATTTTTCTGTTTTTAGGTAGAAATTAAATTTTTTGATACATGGGAATTAGATGTAGAGTGTGTTTAATAGCTTGAAAGCATAAGCTCAGTGAATTGATGATAGTAAGTAATATGTTGCTATGTATTTGTATGCTTTGAGTATTTGCAGGAAAACACACGTTGATAGTAAAGAAAAGATTAGTGAGCAATGTGATAGAAAGTATGTTCGATCTCAGGGAACCTTGAGAAGTGTGTAAGCTGTGAGATCGAAGCTAGTTGACAAACCCATTTGATGAAAGTGCTAAAGGTAAGAAAAAAAAATTACATAGTGTAGAAAGTGATTAAGGCGGTTCTTCATATTGAAGCCTTTGAAGCCTTTTATTACCTTCTCACCTTGTTATTTTGATTTTATATGCTATATCCTTCTCAGCCCCTTCTAGCCTTTCTAAATCTTTTTATTGAAACACGTTATAAGCCACATCCCTTTAGATTTTAGGACTTTTCCATATGACCCGTACTCGAATCGCGATGTATAGACAGTTGTTTTAGAGCTTGAGTTTGGGGTGGTGGGTCCACCATTAGGGGAATTGTTATTAGGATGGGTTTATTGAGCTTATTAATTGTGCTTTGTGCTTTATATGGATGATGATTCACAGATTTTTATTGTAACCCTTCGCCGGGGTAATAGTGAATGAAAAAGAAGCTACGAGCTAAATTTGCCAACAAGGGAATTAAAAAGAAAAAATATATATATATGAGAAAATAGCGTGATATCTCAACATTAAAAAGAGAGTCATAGCTTAAGAAATTGATTTGAAAAGAAAAGAAAATATATATATTCGAACCGGCAAAGTGGATTTTTATGTGAACATCTTATGCATTAATTGGGTTATTGGAGATGCTAAATTGTGCATCAAGGAATTCATTGGGTTGAGTGAGAAACGTTTTATGAGAGTAACTCAAGCTCTAGGGCGATTCGTTGATGGCTAGTGAGGAGAGAGCCAAAAGCTCACTCCAAATTATCTAAATATACTATCATACCGTCCCTAAGCCTAAATTACAACCTTAAAGACCTTGTGATTCTTTGCTATGTAATTGAGAAGTGATTGAGCCATTAGAGAGTAGTTAAGTGGATCTTTGAATACTAGTGAGGTTTGATGAACAATTTATAGCTTTCTTGGGGGAATTGAGTAAAGTCCCAATCCCTCTTACATTGCGAAACTAATCTGATCTTGAATTCAAGCCGTGTTGACTGTGGATATGAGAAGTGTACATGTATGTAGTTTATGAATATTATTGCATGAAATTTTCTGAGTTATGTGCTTTAGGATTATTCTATATATTCTGCTATGTTCTTCCCATTGTGTTGAGAATTTTATAAGTGTGTATTTATAGACTTCCCTTTGTTTTATCTTTATTGTATCGGGACGATACAACTTTGAGTTGGGGGTCTTGATGTCTCCTCATTTGTGATAGATTTATGTTAAGATGAGACATCATTTTTAGTGATTTATAAGTCATAATAGTCGATTTTCTTGAGAATTAGTGCACTTTCCTATTTTGAGTCTTGATTTAGTAAAATAATATATTTAGAGCATATTGGGTTTAATTGTTTATTTAGTGTGAAGCTTTAAAGATAATTATGGAGATTAATTAGAGTCCAAGTCAAAGACTACAAGATATGGAAAGGGATTGACATGGTAATTGGAGATAAGGAAACAAAAGCTAAAAATATGGAAAAAGGAAAAGCTGCCTAAATCTGAATTTCTGCAGCAACGCCTAAAGAAGTGGTGATATCTCCAAGAAAGAAGCCGATTTTGGTAAATTCCTTTAATAGGGATGTAGATAATTCGCTGAGGATTCTTTTGGTATATTGTGGAGCAAAAAACGACCAATAACGAAGAAGATATGCTCAAAACAAGTCAGCAGAATTTATCTTTATTTCCATACGAATTTGAGTTGGGCTTGGAGTCCACTACTTTGCTTCTCCCTCAAGAAAACGAATTAGGTCTTCTAAACACCTATAAATACACCCTTATATCACTTGTAAAATCATCCTTGCCTCATAGTAATTAGTTCTTAAGGTTTTATTCTTCCAGTTTATTGTAGAGAGCAAGATGATGTCTTTTGTAATTTCTTTTAGTTTATTTCCATCAGGTACGAACTAAACCCCCCATAGCTTGGGTTTTGCATCATGTATAATCTATGAATTCTAATTATTCTATCTAAGTTTCTTTGGGAATTACATGTTTTAAATTGATATTAGCTGCTTGGTCTTATATTTGTTTATGTGTTTTGATTTAATGACTGTTTTCCTTGCGGTGCGCAACGTTTAGGATTACCTTAATGGTAGTTAGATGATCGCCTTAGCTGGGTGTCTAATTATTGAAACACCACATAACGTCTAGTGTCCGATATTAGTCCTGACAAAACTGATTCTAACTAGATAGTCATTAGGGTTTGTTTTAATCACCATATCACCAATTAAATGAATTGGTTTCTTAGGGCCTTAGTAGTGTTTGATAACCCTATCTGAAACCCTGATTAAAATTGCGTAAATACAAACTAATAAATACAAAAATCTATTGTTGTTCTGCAACCTGCTCCTGTGCTATTGACCACTACCCAAATCCTTAAGTTATCTAACACCTGAAAGGGTGGGGAAAAGAGGGCTGAGCTTCCACTAGCTCAGTGAGAAAATAAATCATGGTCATCTGTAGAGTTTAACCTAGGGGCAATAATTATATTTAAGACGTTGTTATTGAGCTGGTATAGGTAAGAATAGAGATTAAACATTCATAAAGTGATAAATAAATAAATCAGATAAGTGTATATATCAAACTAGGCAGCCCATACTACCCAGGAAACTATACACACTAACAAGTAATAATCAGGTTGAAAAGGATACTTTGGTCTTGCCCTTATGACTCCCGCCGCAACTCTCGATCCCTTATCACTTCCACTAGTAATACCTCCAGTAAACTAAACCTACGACCCATTGGCCAATGAACTCTCTGTCACATGCGTCAGGTGGGAATAAATCATTATAGTCGTGTATACCCTGTCAAGCCCCCTGCCGCTTAGTGCAACACGATTGTATCATGTTGAACAATCGATCTATAGATATATCAAATATCAAATATAAAATATGAAACGACTAAGTATGTCAATTCAACAATAATAGAAAGTAACAATTAATGTATAGACGGCGAAGTAGGTCGTGCTATCCCAGTTATACAATTACTCATATAGTAACGAAATAATATAATTAATCCATTAATAACGAAACAATATAATTCAGATAAATAATAACACATAGTGTCTAAAATCATCGAATTAAATATATTACTGTATAATTTAAAATAGGGTTAAAGATAAACATATTAAAGATTATTTAAACACTCACCTTAAAAGAGGCTATTTAGGATATTTTATCAGATGGTTGCCTTCATAGCTGATACCGACATAATTCTTTATCTCCAACAACCTTGAAGTAATTCAAGGTATTAAAAAGTTGTCAGCGGCGTGGTGGAGGATCAGACCATTCGTTAAGCAGATTCAGCAGACAGCTGAGGGGCACATACAACTGTCTTTCATGCACATTCCTAGACGACTTAATGGATGGGCTGATAAAACGGCACGACACACTAGACAACAGACTACGTTAAGAGAGCAACAAAATCAGATAACCCTTAGATTCAAAAGACTAGGCATTGGTTGATAAGGATATGTTTTTGCATTTCGTCTCAAAAAAAAACTTAAATAGCTTATTCAAAAATACTAAATCGTGTATCATAATCATGTATCATGTATATGTGACAACAATCGTGCATATTTGCTTACTTCTTAGTTTGAAAAACGTGGCATGCAATATTTGAGCAAGAATATTTTCTCATGCTTTGACTAATTGTAGAAATTATCACTAATATAGCCTATATATCTTATTTTTCTAATACAAAAGTAATAAATATTTATAAAACTTTTTTTTGTCACCATCAAGGTTAAATAGATTACAATTTGATCCTAGATAAGTAATTATAGAAGTCAATAATAGATGTAGATGGGGCATCCGCAATATTGATACCCTTCTTAGTAACCTTTGCTGATAAGTCCGCAATCCGATTCAGGTCTCTTTTTATATGACGAACCTTCCACCTCGGGAGTTCTTCATCCATCCTAGTGCTTCGCAAATCATCGGCTTGGTTTGCCAGTTGGCGCAATTACTTGTGGTAATCCCTTGAACAACTTCAAGATTGTCAGAATAGAAAGAACTATTTTGTGAATTATATTCAGCGGCAGCCCTCATCGCGAGAAGGATATCCCAACTTTCGTCCACAACTGCTGAATCCACTCTTGCACGTTTAACGACTTTTTGAATTATTTTACCATCCCTATCCGCTCCCACAGCCACAATGCCTGCCGGTTCCCAGCTATGATTAAAAGCCGCATCGCTCATCCATAATATATCCGCCTCATCGTCGCTAAACGGATCATCATTCTATACAGTCCATCTCTTCCCATATCTTATTCTTCCTTAACCTATATAAATAAAATATATATTTTACGTAATAATTTAAAAATTAACTCTAATTAATAATTTTAAATTAACTTATTTATATAGGGCATCATATACGTACCATCTTAAAAGAATTTCTCTTTCGAAATTCATCTTACTGTTAGATTTTTATTCAAATTCCAATTTTTTTAAACTTATATTTTTAACAGCTTACCAGGTAAGACAATACTAATAACACTAATGTACCACAAATTTTCAAGTACAATGTAAGAAAAATTTATACGTTCACTTCAGTCAAATGATTATTCATTGATTAAATTGCTATTAAGATTCTAAATAACTAAATATAGGTCAATCTAGTATTTAAAATCCATGAAACTCCCTCGAACTGACCGAACTCCAGAAAATACCATCGTATTTAACACTAGATAAGGGTTCAACCTCAAGAGTTATCTTGGGATTGGTTCAGTGACAACCACTAATTAGGTTTTAATCCTAAGTCTTATTAGTTTTAATAATTTTACCCACTTTCCACAGTCTAAGGATCATTTCCCCGCTTACGCTTAGAGATTACTCTAAGCTCTAATACCAACTTGTCACATTCCGAAAAACACTACTATTCTATCTAATTTAAAATAATTAAAAATATATTCTATTGCAATAATTGACTATTTATTACATTAAACTGATTCAAATTAAGTATATACAAACTAATAAATACAAAGATCTATTATTGTTCTACAACCTGCTCTTGTGCTACTGACCACTACCCAAATCCTTAAGTTATCAAACACCTAAAAGGGTGGGGGAAAGAGGGGTGAGCTTCCACTAGCTCAGTGAGAAAATAAATAATGGTCATATGCAGACTTTAACCTAGGTGAAGTAATTATATTTAAGACGTTGTTATTGAGTTGGTATAGGTATGGATGAGATTAAACATTCATAAAGAAATAAATAAATAAATCAGATAAGTGTATATATCAAACTAGGCCGCCCAAACAACCCAGCAAGCTATACACACTTACAAGTAATAATCACGTTGCAAAGGATATTGTGGTCTTGCCCTTATGACTCCTGTCGTAACTCTCGATCCCTTATCACTCCCACTGATAATACCCCTGGTAAACCGAACCTACGAACAACTGGCCAAGGTATTCTCCGTCACATGCGCCAGGTGGGTATAGATCATGATAGTCGTGTATACCCTGGCAAGCCCGTTGCCGCCTAGTGCAACATGATTGTATCGTGTCGAACAATCGATCGATAGATATATCAAATATCAAATATGAAACGACTAAGTAGGTCGATTCAACAATAATAGCAATTAACAATTAATGGATAGATGGCGAAGTAAGTCGTGTTATCCCAGTTATACAATTACTCATATAATAACGAAATAACAAAATTAATCCAATAATAACGCAACAATATAGTTCAGATAAATAATAACACATAGTGTCTAAAATCATCGAATTAAATATATTACTGTATAATTTAAAATGAGGTTAAAGATAAACATATTAAATATTATTTAAACCCTCACCTTAAAAAAGGCTATTAGGGATATTTTATCTGATGGTCGCCGACATAATCTTTTATCTCTATATATTTTTCATAATTCTCTAAAAACTATTTTCTATATATAATAGTATATTTTTGATCATATTATTTCTTGTTATTCTTCTTAATTTTTTTTTGGACGGCTTCTTAATTTATTTAATTTATTTAAAGGTGTCTATTTATAAACAAACTTAACTAGCTTATTCACAAATACTATATCGTGTATCCATAATCGTGTATCCATGTACATGTGACAACAATCATCAATATTTGCTTACTTCTTAGTTTGAAAAACGTGTCATGCAATATTTGAGCAAGAATAATTTGTCATGCTTTGACTAATTGTAGAAATTATCACTAATATAACCTATATATTTTATTTTTTAATACAAAAGTAATCCAATTACTTTTAAAACATAAAAATTGAGTTGACACTCAGAAAGGAGATTTAATATTTGACAACACCACATAATCGTCTAGTGTGCGGTAGTGAATCTGATGGGTTTGACTAGCTAGATAGCCATAAAAGGCTGATTTAACCATCGATTATTATGTAGGGTTCCATAACCCAAGTCCCCTGGTAGTGAATAGGTTGCTCCTAAGTCCACCTTGACGGGGTTAGGAAGAATTTAGAATCCCGATTAATACATAATGATCAATTCACCTTAAGGTTAGAATCACAACTTATTAATAGGCTCATACTTATAAATCTAATTTATCTAACTTACATTCAAATACATTTATTTGCATTATTTATTTATTTGCGTTAGATAATTATTTATCTTATTTTAATCTAAACATCTAAATTCATCTATGCTTATTGAATACAAGTAGATCAAACGGGTCAAATCCCTGTGAACGAACTTTACTTACTAGCTAAACTCGCAAACGATCTGTTATATTTGTAGTGAGTTTCTCGTGGTAGTCAAGGGTGTGTGTCCTTTATTATTATCTTATTTATCTGTTTATTTATCACACCTTTACCCCCACCATGTTTTTTGGCGCCGGTGCCGGGAATTTATCTTTAAAAAAGTTTATTTTTGTTTATTTAGTGTAGAAGTTTTTATTTGTTTTCAATTTTATGTGTTTCCTTTTGTTTTTTCTCCTTTTTAGATTTTTAAATGGCTAATCAACGGTTAGAGCTAGACTTTCCTAGCCCATCTCGGGTGCAACTGGTGGGCCCTTGTGTGTTATAAAATAAAACAATAAAAGTAATGGAATAAAGGATCCACAGACCGCAATTGTACGGGTCGTACCAAGTAATAGATAAGTAAATACGGGATTATCGTCTCCACAGGAATTTAAGTAGTTATTCTAAATTCGTGTTCAATATTAGAATAGATAGTTATAATTTTTTAACTAAAAAGATAAATAGCAAAGGAGTTTGTTTTCTAATTAACTAAATAAGATAAAAAATAAACAATAAATAATTATGCAAATAAGATAAGGAGATGCAAGTATGAATCTATCCTATTGAATCTATGATTACTAAGAATCAGGGTGAATGGGAAATCTCACAATAGTCAGGACTCTATAATCTCCTAACCCCCGTCAGGGTGAACTTAGGAGCTATCCTACGGTATTACAAACCCCGTCAGAGCGATTATAAGCTACTTTCAGATGATTAATATCTATACCCAATTGGCTACGTGGTTAGTCAACCCCGTCAGGGTCAATAACGGATACCACGCGTCTATATTCTAATTCTGTAATTAAACCCCGGTCAAGGCGATCACTTCCCCACCAAAGTGAATAGCTTAATTACTAAAACCTACCCTTGATTTGCGACGTCAATGATAGTAAACAAGCACAAAAATATAGTCAATGGAAATTAAGAACATATTCAATCAAATACTAAAATCCCAGATTCAAATCAAAATAGAAAAACAATAATAAATGGTTCATACAATTACAATCCTAAAGAAAAATTATGCATACTAACACTCTTGAATAAATAGCTTAGAAAAACCTCATAGACAAAATAGATCTAATACTAATTTACCCAAAAATAGAGATGGAGAAGTGTTGAATTGATGTAGTTAAGCTCTAGCTCTTGCTTCTTCCTCCTCTAGATTCTCTTGATTGCTTATATGATGAATTATGTATGTATATTATGCTTATGCAGCCAAGGGATGATTTTATAAGGTTTAGAACTGATATTTATAGATGTTAGGTCAAAATCTTGGAGTAGGGGCCAAGTGATAGAGTCCAAGTCCAACTCAAATTTGTAATTAAATAGGGATAATTACTGATAACTTGTTTTGACCATATCTCCTTCGTTACTGGGCCGTTTTTTGCTCGTAAACTATCAAAGAATCCTCACAGAATTATCTATCTCCCTATTAAAGGGATCTTCCAGAATCGGCCCGGATTTTTAGTTATAATCACTTCTTTACACGTAGTTGTAGAATTCACATTTATTTGGCAGCTTTTCTTTTTCCTAATTGAACTCTGTTTCCTTCTATCTCCATATTTCTTCAAGATCTTCTTTCCTTATCACCTTAGAATTGATTTGGCATCTAATTTGTTTCCATATTATCTCTAAAGCTTCACATTAAATAAATAATTAAACTGCATATGCTTTAAAAATAATAAATCATTAAATCAAGACTAGAAATAAGAAAGTGCAATTTAAATTTAGGAAACTCGACTAAACACACCAGAATACCCTAAGACTTTAATTCTCACTTCTACTCCTTGGATTGGTTTTTCATGAAATTCATAAACCTACTAACTTTGCACTAAAAATAAGTAAATTAACACACAAAAGCTCTATAAATGCAAATAGTCTAATTCCAAGGGGAGAAAGTGTAATATTACAATTTAAGCACAAAAGTCAATATAAAAAGACCATTTTTAAACCTAAAATGATGTCTCATAAGGTCTTATATTTAGAACAATTAGGGAGACATCAAGACCCCCAACTCAAACTTGTATCGTCCCGATACAATAAAAAATAAGAACATAGGGAAGTCTCTAAAATATCAGCTAAGTCAATTAAGCACAGGGGAGAAGAAGATAGCAGAATATATAGAATAAACTCAAAGCAACTACTTAGAAAATTTCATGTAATAAGATTTACAAACTACAGACCTGCACACTTGTCATATCTACAATCAACACGACTTGAATTCAAGATTGGATTAGCTTCGCAATGTAAGAAGGAGAGGATCTTTACTCAGTTTACCAAGGAGGCTATAGATTGTTCATAGAACTTCACTAGTATCCAAGGATCCGTTTAACTACTCTCTAACGGCTCAACCACTTCTAGATTACATAGCAAAGTATCAAAAGGTCTTTAGGGTTGTAATGTTAGCTTAGGGACGGTATGATAAGTATATTTGGATAATTTAGAGTGAGTTTTTGGATATCTCCTCACTAGCCATCAACGAATCGCCCTAGAGCTTGAGTTACTCTCGTAAAACGTTCTCACTAAACCCAATAAATTCCTTGATGCACTAGTTAGCATCCCCAATAACCCAATTAAAGCATAAAGATGTTCACATAAAAATTCTTCTTTGCCGGTCCAAATATATATTCTTTTCATAATAATTTTTTCTTTTATTTTGTATAGCTATGACTCTCTTTTTGATGTTGAGTTATCACGCTATTTTTTTCATAAATTTTTTTCTTTTCTTTTCATGCTTTTTAGATTTTTTCATTTACTCTTACCCCGGCAACGGGTTACAAAATAATAAACCTGTGAATCATCATCAAAATATAGAATATAGCACTGATGTCTCCTCATTTGTGATAATTAAATATACTTCAGAGACATCATTTTAGGTGTATTTATTAGTTTATAGGTCGATCTTAGCTTAATTTAGTGAACTTTCCTATTTTGAGTCTTGATTTGTTGAATTATTATTTTTAGAGCATATTGGGTTTAATTGTTTAATTTAGTGTGAAGCTTTAAAGATAATTATGGAGATTAATTAGATTCCAAGTCAAGGACTACAACTTATGGAAAGAGATTAGCATGGTAATTGGAGATAAGGAAACAAAAGCTAAAAAGATGGAAAAGGAAAAGCTGCCTAAATCTGAATTCTGCAGTACACGCCTAAAGAAGTGGTTATTTACCTAATAAATAGGCCGATTTTGGTAATTTCCTTTCATAGGGACATAGATAATTCTGTTACGATTCTTTTGGTATATTATAGAGCTCAAACCGACCAATAACGAAGAAGATATGCTGAAAACGGTCCAGCAGTGTTTATCTTTATTTCCTTACGAATTTGAGTTGGGCTAGGAGTCCATTACTTAACTTATCTCTAAAGAAACGAATTAGGTCAACCTATACACTATAAATACAGCCTCTTAACACTCTTAAATCATCCTTGGCCAGACCTTAAGGCCAAGAGGAAGCTGCAACACAAGAGAAGAAGTCTGGAAGGAGTTGTGCATCAATCATGTCTCCTTCAACCTCTTATTTTGTAATTCTTTTCTCTTCTTTTCATTGTATGAATTAATTCTATTAGATTGGGTTTTACATCATGTATAAACTATGAATTCTAATTCTTCTATCTAAGTTTCTTTGGGAATTATATGTTTTAATCTGATATTAGCTACTTACCTTTATATTTGATTATGTGTTTTGATTTAATGATTGTTTTCCTTGCTAGTGCACGAGTATAGGATTACCTTAATAGTAGTTAGATAGTCTCCTTGACAGGGTGTTTAACTATTGAACCACCACATAGCGTCTAGTGTCGATATTAGTTCTGACAAAACATGATTCTAACTAGTTAGTCATTAGGGTTTATTTTAATCACCATATCACCAATGATTGTAGTGTTCTGTTTAGGGCCTTAGTAGCATTTGATAACCCTATTTGAGACCTCGTCTTGGTTGTGCCGTAGCCCCCTTAGTCGCTCTCAAGGTCTAAGGTATGGGAATTTAGAATCCTGACTAAGTATACCAAGAGCTAATATTCTCCCTTATAAATTAGATCTAATAGATAGAATTAGAAGGATTGGTGCATACTAGTAAAACCTAAGATATGACTTTCATACTATCTTCTTTTCTTTTCTTTTAATTAGTTTCTGTCTTTAGTTATTAGTTTAGTTTTATTATTTAAAAACCAAATAAATATTTATCTATCTCTTCTTCCTACTAGCGTATTATCTTTTCTATCTGTAATATCTGCACTTGAATAATTTGCATAAGTTCTCTCTAACTTTCATCAGTCCCTGAGGAACGAATCTTACTTATTCATTAAAACTTGCATACGATCTGTATACTTGCAGAACTGTGTTAGCTTAGGGTGTTTATTTTCACTTATTTTATACATCTTTTTATCACACCTTAGGCCACACCAAGTTTTTGGCGCCGCTGCCGGGGACTACATCGTTAGTCCTTGTGCAATTATCTTGTGCTTTTATTTTAGTTAGTTCTATTTTACGCTTTTCTTTTTAGTTTTTGTTTTACAGATTTTTTTTAGGCGAAAGCAGATTTATTTGTAGATAAAGGTTTCGTGTTATTAGATCCTGAAGAAGCTAATACATGATGGAATCTCTAAAACTCAAGGAGTTAAACCAACAACTTGAGGAATTACGAGAACAATCGCGAAAACTAGCTCAGAGGAATCTAGTACATACCCTACCTTCATTTCCTTGTTGTGGAGCAAGAGATCACTCGTGGGAATATTGCATGAATAATCCAGCCTCAATTTCCTTCATGCCTTATCAAAGAGACCATTATTATGATGGTTATTATCAATCCCAAGGAAATTACGCTGATTATCAACCCCCACAGAGTTACAATTGGGTCGGAGATCAACAGACTTATTATCATAATAACCTTTATTATGATGATTATTATCAACCACGACCACAATCTTATTATCCTCCACAACCTATCTATCAAGAAGCGCCGATTTATAATGAAGCTTATCAAGAACCACCTCCTTATTCAATGCAGCAAACCGTACAAGAACAACCTTCGAGTTTGAATTCAACCATGGCTAAGATAATGAACCTAATTGAAGATATGGAAATTAGCTAGCAAGAATTCCAAAACTCACAAAATACGCTTCAGAAGATGGTGCAGTCAGTGTCACAAATGGTGAATAAAGTTCAAATCCTTGCAGAAGAGCAACTCTGAAGTGATACTAGTGCTCCAGCAAACAAAGTTTGTCATGCAGTTGAATTAAGAAGTGGAAAACAACTACCTCCACCAAGACCAGGACCAGAACCAGTCCCTATTCCAGAAACGGGGGGAGAAGAAACAACAGAAGATAAGGTCGAAGAGGTAGTTGAACAAAAAAGTGTCCAAGAGAAGACACCAGAAAAGAAAGAGAGCCCAGTGGTAACCAACACATATCCTCCTCCACCATTCCCTTCACGTGTCAGAAAGGACAATGACCTGGAATTCAAGAAGTTCGTTGGCATGGTGAACAAGTTAGAGATTAAAATATCGTTTGTAGAAGCTCTCAAGAGAATGCCAACATATACAAAATTCATGAAGGACATTCTTTCTAACATACGAAGATTCGAAACTAAAGAGATGAATGGATTGCCAGAGGAGTCTAATGCTACAAATGAAATCAAGTTACCACCAGATTCACCCCTTCCCACGAAATCTTGGATGGCACCATCCACGATTATGAAGAATCGAGCTGAAAAGTTCATGGGAATTAGAGGCAAAGGGTGGAAATTTCGTCATCCTTAATCAAGGTAACACGTCTAACTTTAAAAGACGTTAAACAAAAGTGTTATACGGGAGACAACCCGGATTTTCTTTTATGTTTTTACATTTTTAGTTTTTAATTTATGTTTAGCTTAGTTAATTTTAGTTGATATTGCATATTTGAGAAAGGTATTAGTGTTTTTGATGCTCAGGTATTGGAGAAATCGAGTTAGGGAATGAAGAACAAAAATTTTCGGAAAAACTGAAGCAGGGGTGCGGTATACCGGACCTCAGCCGCGGTATACCGCAGGTGAGAAAACCCGTGCCACGGTAGCAGCCACGTGTTTTATGCAGAAAAGAAAAAAAAAGGCTGATGGGTCCGGTATACCGGACCCTATACCGCGCCATGCACCGCACGAAGAAAACACGTGCCACGGGTAGCTACCACGTGTTTTATGACGAAGGGAGCATCAGAAGGTGCGGAGTACCCCTGCGGACTACCCCCTAGTCCGCGCTATAGTCCGCGAGCCCAAAACCCGTGCCACGGGGTCGTACCACATGTATTGTGCAGAGGCAAAAATTTTGAACGCTGATAGGTGCGGTATACCGGACGATATGCGCGGTATACCGCAGCGCGCCGCCAGAGAAAGAGTAAAACGGGTCTAAGGTTATAAAAGAGGTATGAAGCTTTTTAATTCCGAATTTTATAAACCTTAAGCCTACTTCTCTTCTCCAACATTCTCCCAACTCCATTGAAGCTCATAAAAACCTTCACCAATCATCAAAACACTACCCAATCACCATGAAAACACATCCAATCCTTTCTCCACATCATTACAAAGAAGATTCAACCACCCAAATCATACCAAAACACCTTGAATCCAAGAATCAAAAGCTTAAATTTCATAAATTCATCCTACAATTTCTTAAATCCAAGCCAATCCATGAAAAACCCATCTTACCCACATAGAGAATCATCATCAAATCACCTTTCCTGACCCAAATTAAGCTTGTACAATCAATAATCAAAAGTTCAAATTTCAAGAGTGGTTAAAGCTTTGAGTTGGGGGTCAATTGAGATGATTAAGAGAATATGAACATTATCTACTGTAAGGGACATGAAGAAAATCAAGGTATTGGATTTTATTGAGAAGAAATCAAGTAAGAAAAGTCCTAGTTCCAATTCAAAGGGTAAAACAAGTCAAGAGAAGAGAGGTTAGCATGCTGTGTTGATTCAATGGGCAAAAAGATTCCAACTTTAGTGAAGAAGACAACACAACCTCTATAGATCAAAGACTCTACACCCGAAGAAAAAGAGAAAGCTTCAATGGCCATGATAGCTTCTCCGAAGAAACAATTAAAGGAACTACCTTTTTCTTATAAGAAAGTATTTGAAGAAGAAGTTGAAGGAGAATACAAGAAGATTCGTGGAGATTTGGAAAGATTAGGTTGGTCTATGCTCATGGTAAGATGTTCTAAACGTTCTTTTTGTGAATTGTATTGTGTGAGGAGAAGAGGAAGATGTGGCACAGTTGATCTATGAGGAGGTGATACGGATCCTCGATCTCTCCCATGTCGTTATTTAATGCAATATCCTACTATGATCACGTGTCTTGATCGGAAAAGCGAATATGAAGTTGGGTGAAGAAGAAACACGTGAATTTAAGATGAGTAACAATATTGACAATGCTTGGATCATTAAATTTTTGAGAGTAATTACGCAACTTTTAAAAAAAGAAAAGGAGTACACACAACACTCCTCGAGCAATCAAAGAAAAATCCAGCAAAATCCTATCTTGGATGTCGATAAGGCGAGGTAAAAACCTCGAAGAGTATGTTTTATTTCTTCCCTACCATTTCTTTATGTGCAATATGTATGCTAATTTTAAATTTTATTTTTCTTGATTCTTTTTCGAGTCGTGGGGACACGGCTCATTTTTGAGTTGGGGGTGGGGATTCGTTGCCCTCATCTTCCTTTTTGTGATTTTCATAAAATTTAAAATTTTTTGGGTTGAATTAGGCATAGAATATCTTTGAATGTACCTATGTGAGCATGATTTAATTAAGTGCCCGTTTGGAAGTGCTTTTTTGGAGAAGCACACTTAAAAGTGCTTTTAGTATTTTAAGAGTTTTTTTTACTTTGAAAAGCACTTTTATGAGAAGCACCAAATAGGTGCTTCATAAAAAAAGCACTTAAAATAATTTTAGATTTCAAAATTATTTTTAATAATTTTTTTAAATTTCAAATTTTATTCCAAAAGCGCTTTTTTACTCTAAAATAAGCACTTCCAAACGGGCCCTAAGTTAATGATAGTAAGTAGTATGTTTTTGAAAGATGTTACAAATTTGTTTAGTTTGCATGTATGATAACAGGAAATAAACGATAGGAAAGTTAATAAGCAATGCTAAGAAGTATGTTGAAACTTAGGGAAATTATTTGGTGTGTAGAACGTGAGGTTTGAAATTAGTTGAAAACCCACTTGTCTATGAACTAATAATGAAAAAGTAACAAAATCCGGTAGTTAGAAAAATGAATAAGGCAGTTCTTTCATGATTAAAACACTTGAAGCCTTTTATACTTTCTCACCCTTTTATTTGATTATTGTTATTATTTATCCGTCTTAGCCCCTCTGAGCCTTTCTAAAGCCTTTTTATTGAAACACATTATAATCCATACCCCTAGTTTAGGACTTATCTATATGACCCGCACTCGAATCGCAAAACCTGAGACAACTCGTTTTAGAGCTTGAGTTTGGGGTAGTGGGTTTCATCATTTGGGAACATTGGGATTTGGAATTGTAATTGTGATTTTATTGTTATTATTGTAACCCTTTGCCGGGGTAATAGTGAATGAAAAAAAAGCTATGAGCTAAATTTGGCAACAAGGGCATAAAAAGAATGATTATATATAGGAAAAAAATAGCGTGATATCTCGAACATCAAAAAGAGAATCATAGCTATACAAAAAGAAAAAATTGATATGAAAAGAATATATATTCGGACCGGCAAAGTGGAAATTGTATGTCATCACAAAGGTTTTATTTGGGATTATTGGGTATGCACATCAAAGCATCAATAAATTGGGTTGAGTGAGAACATCTTCGAGTGAAAACTCAAGCTCTAGGGTGATTCGTTGATGGCTAGTGAGGAGAGAGCCAAAAGCTCACTTTTCATTATCCAAATATACCACACCCGTCCTTAAGCCACGTTATAACCAAAGACCTTAGGATTTCTAACTACTCGATGGAGAAACAACTGAGCTATTAGGGAATAGGTGAGTGGACCATTGGATGCTATATTGAGACCTATGAACAACCTATAGCCATTAACATGAACTAAGTTATCATCCTCTCCTTCTAGCATTGCGAAATTAATCTGGACTTGAATTTATGGATTGTTGATTACATGTATATTAAGCATATTTGTGCATTATTTCTTGAGCATTACTACATGACACTTTTTAGATATTTTGCTCTAGAATCATTCATTGTGTTCTGTTCTTATTCTCCTCCTACTTCTTCTTCTTGTTTATATGACTACCCTACTGTTCTTTACTTTTATTGTATCGGGACGGTACAACTTTGAGTTGGGGGTCTTGATGTCTCCTCATTTGTGATAATTAAATATACTTCAGAGACATCATTTTAGGTGTATTTATTAGTTTATAGGCCGATCTTAGCTTAATTTAGTGCACTTTCCTATTTTGAGTCTTGATTTGTTGAATTATTATTTTTAAAGCATATTGGGTTTAATTGTTTAATTTAGTGTGAATCTTTAAAGATAATTATGGAGATTAATTAAAGTCCAAGTCAAAGACTACAACTTATGGAAAGAGATTAGCATGGTAATTGGAGATAAGGAAACAAAAGCTAAAAAGATGGAAAAGGAAAAGCTGCATAAATCTGAATTCTGTAGTACACGCCTAAAGAAGTGGTTATTTACCTAAGAAATAGGCCGATTTTGGTAATTTCCTTTCATATAGACATAGATAATTCTGTTACGATTCTTTTGGTATATTATGGAGCTCAAACCGACCAATAACGAAGAAGATATGCTCAAAACGGTCCAGCAGTGTTTATCTTTATTTCCTTACGAATTTGAGTTGGGCTAGGAGTCCATTACTTAACTTATCTCTAAAGAAACGAATTAGGTCAACCTATACACTATAAATACAGCCTCTTAACACTCTTAAATCATCCTTGGCCAGACCTTAAGGCCAAGAGGAAGCTGCAACACAAGAGAAGAAGTCTGGAAGGAGTTGTGCATCAATCATGTCTCCTTCAACCTCTTATTTTGTAATTCTTTTCTCTTCTTTTCATTGTATGAATTAATTCTATTAGCTTGGGTTTTACATCATGTATAAACTATGAATTCTAATTCTTCTATCTAAGTTTCTTTGGGAATTATATGTTTTAATCTGATATTAGCTACTTACCTTTATATTTGATTATGTGTTTTGATTTAATGATTGTTTTCCTTGCTAGTGCACGAGTATAGGATTACCTTAATCGTAGTTAGATAGTCTCCTTGACAGGGTGTTTAACTATTGAACCACCACATAGCGTCTAGTGTCGATATTAGTTCTGACAAAACATGATTCTAACTAGTTAGTCATTAGGGTTTGTTTTAATCACCATATCACCAATGATTGTAGTGTTCTGTTTAGGGCCTTAGTAGCGTTTGATAACCCTATTTGAGACCTCGTCTTGGTTGTGCCGTAGCCCCCTTAGTCGCTCTCAGGGTCTAAGGTATGGGAATTTAGAATCCTGACTAAGTATACCAAGAGCTAATATTCTCCCTTATAAATTAGATCTAATAGATAGAATTAGAAGGATTGGTGCATACTAGTAAAACCTAAGATATGACTTTCATACTATCATCTTTTCTTTTCTTTTAATTAGTTTCTGTCTTTAGTTATTAGTTTAGTTTTATTATTTAAAAACCAAATAAATATTTATCTATCTCTTCTTCCTACTAGCGTATTATCTTTTCTATCTGTAATATCTGCACTTGAATAGTTTGCATAAGTTCTCTCTAACTTTCGTCAGTCCCTGAGGAACGAACCTTACTTATTCATTAAAACTTGCATACGATCTGTATACTTGCAGAACTGTGTTAGCTTAGGGTGTTTATTTGCACTTATTTTATACATCTTTTTATCACACCTTAGGCCACACCAAGCACACTTAATAAGCTAAAAAAATCTCATCCCAATAATATTTCCCATAATGGTGGACCCTCCACCCCAAACTCAAGCTCTAAAACAATTGTCTATGCATCGCGATTCGAGTGCGGGTCATATGGAACAGTCCTATAATCTAAAGGGATATGACTTATAATGTGGCTAATAAAAAGGCTTTAGAAAGGCTAGAAGGGGTTGAGAAGGATATATAATAATAAAATGGACAGCAAGCTAAAAGGCAACAAGAGGCTTATGAAAGAACCGCCTTAATCACTTTCTTAACTATGCAATTTCGTCATTCTCTTACTTTTAGCACGTTCATTAAATGGGTTCCTCAACTAGCTTTGATCTCACGGCCTACACACGACTCATGGCTCCCTGAGATCGAACATACTTTCTATCGCATTGCTAACTAATCTTTTCTTTACTATCAATGTGTGTTTTCATGCAAATACTCAAACCATACAAAATAAAATAGCTCATAAACATAATATTTTCTATCATAAACTTACTAAGCTTATGCTTTCAAGCTATTAAACACACTCTACATCTAATCCATCTCTTAAAAATTTCAGAAAAATTCAAATTTCTCTAAAAAACCGTAAATCACATAAAATGGAGATGAGGGACAACGAATCCCCACATCCCCAACTAAAAAATGAGTCGTGTCCCCACGACTCGAAAAGACTCAATAAAACAAAAACATCAAATATCGCATATAGAGAAAAGGTAGGGAAGAAAGAAAACATACTCTTCGAGGCTATTGCGTCGCTTGATTAATACCCAAGATAGGGTGCAGTGATTTCCTTGTATTCAACCTTCATGTATCACCAATTTCGCTTTCCCTTACATCCTCTTGTGCTCCATCCCAATCAATCACACTCTAGAGATCTCTTATGTTTCTCATCTTCTCCAACTTTGTTCTTGAATACTTTCTCATGAGAAGGTGTTCATCTAGGAATATTTTGTTGTGGCAACCGCTACTAGCGTCCCAGAAGATTTGCTAATCTTTGGTCAACGGATGCTCGATTTGTAGAGGTTGTGGTGTCTTCCTTATGAACTTTGAACCTTTTTTGATATTTGATTTCACCACTGCATGCTTTCCTCTATTTACTTGACCTGATTTACCTTGTGATTTGTTCCCGAACTAGTACCCATCTCAATCGATTTTATTCTTCTTGATCTTATCCAATATCTTGCTTCGATTCTTCATATCCTTTAATAATATCTTCGTTCTTTTCATCATCTCTTTTGACCCCCAACTCAAAGCTTTGAGCACTCTTGAAATTTGTAACTCTCGATCACAGGTGGAACAAGCTTTATTTGGGTTAGGAAAGCTGTTAGGATGATAAATCTCCATGTGGGTATGATGGAATCAAGCTTTGATGATATGGGTTTAAGGAATTTTGGATGAATATTGAAAATTTAGGCTCTTGATTCTTGGATTCTAGATGTTTTGATATGATTTGGGTGGTTGAATCCTCTTTGTAATGATGTAGGGAAGGATTTGGATATGAATTCATGGTGATTTGGTCGTGTTTTGATGTTAGGTGAAGGTTTGTTGAAGCTTTAATGGAGTTGGGAGAGGTTTGGAGAAGAAAGAGAGGCTTAAGGATTGTAAAATTCATGATAGACCAACCTTTTCTTCCTTATAACCTGAAAAACGCACTTTTTTTCTCTCTCCAGCGGTGTCGGGCGGTATACCGGTCGTAGGGCCCGGTATACCGGAGCTACTGTTCTTTTAAGTTCATGCTTCGTAAAAAAACCCGTGTTGCGAAACCGTGGGATCGGGTTTATGTTCTGTCCGGTATACTGGCGCTGCTTGCTTTCGAAAATTAACATTCTGCCTTGAACACGTGGCTAGTACCCGTGGCCTTGGATTTTCTGACCTGCGGTATACCGCCGGTAGGGCCCGGTATACCGGTGACAGGTCAGAATACTCCCAAAAAATTTCGTTTTTGCTTCCCAAACTCGACTTCTTTGCTACCTGATCATCAAAAACACTAATACCTTCCTCAACAATGCACTATAAACTAAAAAAAATGCGTAAACTAAATAATATACACTAAAAAAACTAAACTAAGAAAGCAATTAAAGCTTGGGGTGTCTCCCAAGAGCACTTTTATTCAACGTCATTTAACGTTTGACGGGTTACCTCCATTATCCCTTGAGTATGTAGTCTCCCCAGCAGTGGGTGAGGTTATGTATGTCTACAACTCGCGTCCTTTGACCTCTCGAGGGTTGTATCTCTATTAATTTTGGTGTCAGTACTCGAGTAAAAACATATGGTCCCATCCACTCATTTTTGAAACCTCGTGGTCTATTCTCTTTTTTAGAGGCCTTCCAAGCAACCGTGGTTCCGACCACAAACTTATTTTTAGCTTTCTTCTTCACAGGTTCATGGTGGTGGTCCTTCTCTTTAACCTCTTTAGATACTTCTTGAACAATGGGGAACTCAAGTGGCTCCTCCTCTAGAATTTTGTCCAAAACAAGGGATATTTCAGAACTTTCTTTTGTTATGCGGGCCACATCTTCAACCTCGATCTCTACACTCGCATTCTCATTTGTTTCCGGAATATCTTCTGTAACTACTTGTTGCGGTGTGAGTTCTTTTGTATTACTTTCAAGCATTTGGGTGTAGGTTTTGTCTTCTTTACACACCTCTACAAATGCTTTATCGATGTCACCGTTTGAATGATTCGTCTTTATAAGGTTGGGAGGTGACATCAATGGAGTACTAGGTGGTGAATCCATCCTAGTATCTTCTTCTTCAATCTCTTTTCTAACCAAGACCTCAATATTTAATTCCTCTAAACGCGGCTTGGCTGGGTTTTCCATGGATGTAATCTTCCCGTCACAAGATTTAATTTCAATTTCGACTCGATTACCAACAATTGACTCATCTATGCTTAGCGTGGTTGATTATTCTATTGTTGGAATCTCTAGTTCACTAGGTAAAACTTGTGGCGATTCCACTTCCTTCTCTTCTTGAAGGCTAAAATCTGTAGCTCTATCGAACCAAACATCGCTATCAATTTGAATGTCCTCATCATCAAAATTTGTACCTTGGCCAGTTTGCATAGATGGTACTTGTTGTAATTGCTCAATTGTTTCTTTGAGTTGTGTCAGTCGTTGCTCCATTAATTGATGGTTTTGTTGCATGACTTGCACTAATGATATGATAGCATCGATTTTCGCATCACTCTTTAATATATTATCCTTTGTGGCCTTCATGAAACAACTGAGGGAGTCCTCCAACTTTCTGAGCCTATTATAATGATCTGTCAAGCTCCCCCATGTCAAATTCTCAAAAGTAAATATTTTATCAAAAGAGTCTTGCAGTTGTTCCAACCAACAATGTGGTGGAATTTGACCTTGATAACGAGACATCAAAAGTGGTGGTTTTTGCTCTTGATAGGGGGAAATCTCCATACCTAAAGAAAAACCTGAAAAGAGACTAAAACAAAACAAACGTAAAACTGAAAACAACTAAAACTACTAACCTAACTTAAACACAAAATAAAATAACCGATTTAAATCCCCGTCATCGGTGCCAAAAACTTGGTGGGCCCTTGTATGTTATAAAATAAAACAATAAAAGTAAAGGAATAAAGGATCCACAGACCGCAAGTGTACGGGTCGTACCAAGTAATAGATAAGTAAATATGGGATTATCGTCTCCACAGGGATTTAAGTAGTTATTCTAAATTCGTGTTCAATATTAGAATAGATAGTTATAATTGTTTTAACTAAAAAGATAAATAGAAAAGGAGTTTGTTTTCAAATTAACTAAATAAGATAAATAATAAACAATAAATAATTATGCAAATAAGATAAGGAGATACAAGTATGAATCTATCCTATTGAATCTATGATTACTAAGAATAAGGGTGAATGAGAAATCTCAAAATAGTCAAGACTCTATAATCTCCTAACCCCCGTCAGGGTGGACTTAGGATCTATCCCACGGTATTACAAACCTCGTCAGGGCGATTATAAGCTACTTTCAGATGATTAATATCTATACCCAATTGGCTATGTGGTTAGTCAAGCCCGTCAGGTTCAATAACGGATACCACGTGTCTATATTCTAATTATGTAATTAAACCCCCCGTCAAGGTGATCACTTCCCCACCAAAGTGTATAGCTTGATTACTAAAATCTACCCTTGATTCGCGACGTCAATGATAGTAAACAAGCACAAGAATATAGTCAATGGAAATTAAGAATCAATTCAATTAAATACTAAAATCCCAGATTCAAATCTGAACAGAAAAACAATAATCAATGATTCATATAATTACAATACTAAAGAGAAATTATGCATAATAAAACTCTTGAATAATTAGCTTAGAAATACCTCATAGACAAAATAGATCTAATACTAATTTACCCAAAGAATAGAGATGGAGAAGTGTTGAATTGATGTAGTTAAGCTCTAGCTCTTGCTTCTTCCTTCTCTAGATCCTCTTGATTGCTTCTATGATGAATTGTGTATGTATATTAAGCTTATACAGCCAAGGGATGATTTTCTATGGTTTAGAACTGATATTTATAGGTTCTAGGTCTAAATCTTGGAGTAGGGGTCAAGTAATAGAGTCCAAGTCCAACTCAAATTCGTAAGTAAATAGGGATAATTACTGCTGACTTGTTTTGACCATATCTCCTTCATTACTAGGCCGTTTTTGTCCCGTAAACTATCAAAATAATCCTCACATAATTATCTATCTCTCTACGAAAGGGATCTTCCAGAATCGGCCCGGATTTTGAGTTATAATCACTTCTTTACACATAGCTGCATAATTCACATTTATTTGCCAGCTTTTCCTTTTCCTAATTGAACTATGTTTCCTTCTATCTCCAGATTTCTTCAAGATCTTCTTTCCTTATCTCCTTAGAATTGATTTGGCATCTAATTTATTTCCATATTATCTCTAAAGCTTAACATTAATTAAATAATTAAACCGCATATGCCTTAAAAATAATAAATCATAAATCAAGACAAGAAATAAGAAAGTGCAATTTAAATTTAGGAAACTCGACTAAACACACTAGAGTACCCTAAGACTTTAATTCTCACTTCTCCTACTTGGATTTATTTTTCATGAAATTCATAATCCTACTAACTTTGCACTAAAAATAAGTAAATTAACACACAAAAGCTCTATAAATGCAAATAGTCTAATTCCAAGGGGAGAAAGTGTAATATTACAATTTAAGCACAAAAGTCAATATAAAATGACTATTTTCAATCTAAAATGATTTCTCCTAAGGGCTTATATTTAGAACAATTAGGGAGACATTAGCAGCCCATTGGGATACGCTCTCTAGCTATTCAAAACGTTTGATTCAAGCCCGGTCCTGGCTTGATTAATCAATTCGCGAGCTACGGGAAATATAATGGTGCTACACATCAAGATTCGGTCCGGTCTGTTCAGAAATTCATGCAATTCTGTGATGCCTACATTACTGAAGGTGTCACGCAAGAACATGTGTATTATTTAATGCTTCAATTATTCTTGACCGGAAGAGCAAGCGATTGGTTAGATGATAACCTCCTGAGCTAATAACAAAATGGGAAAGGCTTCAAGCAAGATTCCTTGATCGATTTTATCCTACAAGTATGCGAGTGAAGGAACAATTAGAGCTTATGAATTTCTTAAAAGAAGCCGGAGAGAGTGCTGGAGAAGCATGGACTAGATTCCAAAAGAAGTTGGCATGATGTCCACTACACAAATACACACCATAATTACAATTAGCCATGTTTAATAAAGGACACAATGCAGAGTCATGATTTAGAGTAGATAATCTGGGTCATGGTGGTTTTTTCTCCATGGATCCGAAAGAAGCAAATAGTGGTATGGAGAGAATTATCAATACCAACATGAGTTGGCCACAATCACAAGCTCACACCACTAATATTGATATAGAGGCGAGGTTTTCAAGCTTGGAAGATCAAATACAACAACTCGCTATAACAGTTGAGAAAAGCATTCTAAGATAAGAGTTTTGAGGTTAAGGTCATAAACGCAACCCATTGATATTCCATGGGAGATCAGGAAAATTTCCAGAATAATCACCAAGCATCAGTTCAGCAGCTATATCTGCATGAACAAGCCTATGAAAATCAAGCTACTCTTCCAATATCACTCCATCACGTCCTAAAGAAGATATCATTGAGTAAAAAGAGACTATTAGTCAATTCATCAACTTCTCAAAGGATAATATGAGTAGAATTAAGGCAAAGAGTGATGTATCAGTAGTGTAAGGCGTGCAACAACAAAATCATGATTTACAACAACATAACTAACTCTTAGAGCAAAGAGTGATACGACTCACTACAGTAATAAGGCAAATGCAAAGGAAACTCTTGCACTTGACCCAAAGTACAAATTATAACATGAAGAAGATCCAGTACGTTGACAAAAAGGTTAAGACTATTAGTCTTCAAGCTGAAAAGATGAAAGAATCACCATCATCTACATCAAGTAAAGTGGAGGTTCTACCAACCAAGTCGACCGTAAATAGGATGAACTTAGATGAGATAATTGTTGAAGATTGGGTTGATGAGGTTGAACAAGATGAAGTTAAGAAGCTGAGAGTGGTTGATGCACCAAGAATGGAAGAGAAAAGCAGGGTTTAACCACCACCCCTATATATTGCTATTATCTTGTAAAATTCCCTTATCCACAGAAGGATCTAGAGAGGTGTATAGAGACGTTAAAACAAGTGAAAATCAACGTCCCTCTACTCAAAACTATGGAAGGAAAGAAAAACTATAATCGATTCTTTATGGAGGCACTATCCAATAAAAAGAATTACACAGAATCTATGACTGTGGCACTCAACGAACAGATATCAACACAAGTTCAACGAAAGTTACCTCCAAAGCTTAAAGATCCTGGACGTTTCAATCTCCCAATCAAAATAGGTGGTATATTCCACGGAAGGGTAATATGTGATTTAGGGGCGAGTGTGAATATCATGCCCAGAAGTATATTAAAGAACATTGGTATTAATGATGTGAAATCGACAACCGTAATCTTACAACTTGCGGATTAATCAACACCAAAACCGTGAAGGTGTAATCGAGGACGTGCTCGTCAAAGTAGGTAACCTTGTTATTCCCACATATTTTATTATTCATCACTATAAAGCATATAAGAACGTCATATTCATACTTTGGCGTCCATTCCTAGCCACTAATGACACCATAGTCAATGTGAAAGAGGAAACCGTGATTCTTCGCATTGAAGATGATTCTGAAACATACGATGTTTCAGGAAAGAAGAGGAAGAAGAAGAAGGAGGAGACACGAGAAATATCGGCAATCAGAGTTATGACAAAAAAGCCAGAACCTGTAGTGCGTTGAGCCTTCTGGGACCGATAGATCGCTTCGCCATCTAACATAATCTGTTTTACGCTTTGAGATGTGTTTTATTGACTTTTAGGTTGTTTTTAATATTTTATTTTACATATCATATTTTGGCTCCGTTAGGGTTTTCCAACAGTAACATTTAACCCTAATTTCTAAAATCTCTAACGCTATACCCAAAACCATAAACACAAAACCTTAACCCTATAACCTACACCTAATCCATCACCATAATCCATAAATCCTAACCATAAACACTAACCATAAACCGTATCCAGAAACCCCAAACCCTTAACACTAAACCCTATACACTAATCCCAAAACCTTAATCACTGGACCCTAACTATGGAAAGAATAAAAACGTGAAGATTTTGGCTCATTTCTATTATCCAAACACTACAAACCGTTTTTAAGATTTTTGAAGTTCCCGGGAGGGTTTTTCTAACTTTCGCATACTTTTTCCGAATACGGAACATAATATATGTTTTTTTGAGTGTGTTGGGCCTTCTAGGACCAACAGATTACTTCGCCATCTAAGATTATCATTTTTACGTTTTGAGATGTGTTTTGTTGACTTTTAGGTTGTTTTTAATATTCTATTTTAGGATATCGTGTTTTGGGTTCGTTAGGGTTTTACCAATCGTAACATTGAACCTTAATTTCTAAAATCACTAACGTTATACCCTAATCTATAAACACAAAACCTTAACCCTAAACCTACACCTATTCCATCACCATAATCCCTAATTACTAACCATAGACACTAACAGTAAACCGTAACCAGAAACCCCAAACCCTAAACATTAAACCCTGTACCCTAATCCCAAAACCTTAATCACTGAACCCTAATCATCAATAGGAGAATAATGTGAAGATTTTGGCTCGTTTCTAACATCCAAACACTCTGCAAACCGTTTTTAAGATTTTTTAAGTACTCGGGAGGGTTTTCTCTAACTTTAGCATACTTTCTACGAATGGGGCACATAATATATGTTTTTTGAGTGCTTTGGGCCTTCTGGGACCAACAGATAGCTTCGCCATCTAAGATCATCTGTTTTACGTTTTGAGATGTGTTTTGTTGACTTTGAG
Source organism: Nemophila menziesii (assembly GCA_029959085.1). Lineage (NCBI taxonomy): Eukaryota > Viridiplantae > Streptophyta > Magnoliopsida > Boraginales > Hydrophyllaceae > Nemophila > Nemophila menziesii. The sequence goes on from JARWIR010000001.1 coordinate 101,099,188, forward strand.
GTTGTTTTTAATATTCTATTTTAGGATATCGTATTTTGGTTCGTTAGGGTTTTACCAACCGTAACATACAACCCTAATTTCTAAAATCTCTAACGTTATACCCTAAATTATAAACACAAAACCTTAACCCTATAACCTACACGTAATCCTTCACCATAAGCCCTACTTACTATCATAAACAATAACAATGAACCGTAACCAAAAACCCCAAACCCTAAACACTAAATCCTATACCCTAATCCGAAAACCTTAATCACTGGACCTTAACCATCGAAAGGAGAATCACGTGAAGATTTTGGCTCGTTTCTACCATCCAAACACTCTGCAAACCGTTTTTAATATTATTATGTTCCCGGGAGGATTTTTGCTAACTTTCGCATAATTTCTCAGAATGGGGAACATAATATATGTTTTTGAGTGCGTTGGGCCTTCTGGGACCGACAAATCGCTTCGCCATCTAAGATCATTTGTTTTACGTTTTGAGATGTGTTTTGTTGAATTTTAGGTTGTTTTTAATATTCTATTTTAGGATATCGTATTTTGGGTCCGTTAGGGTTTAACCAACTGTAACATTCAACCCTAATTTCTAACGTCTCTAACGTCATACCCTAAACCCTAAACCATAAACACAAAACCTTAACCCTATAACCTACACCTAATCCATCACCATAAGCCCTAATTACTAATCATAAACACTAACAATGAACCATAACCAGAAACCCAAAACCTAAACACTAAATCCTATACCCTAATCCTAAAACCTTAATCACTGAACCCTAACCATGGAAAGGATATTAACGTGAAGATTTTGGCTGGTTTCTATCATCTAAACACTCTGTAAACCGTTTTTAAGATTTTTTAAGTTTCTGGGAGGATTTTTGCTAACTTTTGCATACTTTCTCCGAATGTGGCACATGATATATATGTTTTTTGAGTGTGTTGGGCCTTCTGGGACCGACAGATTGCTTTTCCATCTAAGATCATCTGTTTTACGTTATGAGATGTGTTTTTTGACTTTTAGGTTGTTTTTAATATTCTATTATAGGATATCATATTTTGGATCCTTTAGGGTTTTACCAACCGTAACATTTAACCCTAATTTCTAAAATCTCTAACGTTATACCGTAAACCATAAACACAAAACCTTAACCCTATAAGATACACCTAATCTATCACCATAATCCCTAAATCCTAACCATAAACACTAACAATAAACCGTAACCAGAAACCCGAAATCCTTAACACTAAACCCTATACCCTAATCCCAAAACCTTAATGACCCTAACCATGGAAAGGATAATGATGTGAAAATTTTGGCCCGTTTCTATCATCCAAACACTACAAACCGTTTTTAAGATTTTTGAAGTTCCTAGGAGGGTTTTTGCTAACTTTCGCATACTTTCTCTGAATGGGGAACATAATATATGTTTTTTGAGTGCGTTGGGCCTTCTGGGATCGACAGATTGCTTCGTCATCTAAGATCATATGTTTTACGTTTTGAGATGTCTTTTGTTGACTTTTAGGTTGTTTTTAATATTCTATTTTAGGATATCGTTTTTTGGGTCCGTTAGGGTTTTGCCAACCGTAACATTCAACCGTAATAAAATCTCTAAAGTTATACCCTAATCCATAAACACAAAACCTTAACCCTATAACCTACACCTAGTCCATCACCATAAGCCCTAATTACTAACCATAGACACTAACAATAAACTGTAACCAGAAACACCAAACCCTAAACACTAAACCTTGTACCCTAATCCTAAAATCTTAATCACTTAACCCTAACCATCAAAAGGAGAATAACATGAAGATTTTGGATAATTTATATCATCCAAACACTCTGCAAACCGTTTTTAGTATTTTTGAAGTACTCAGGAGGGTTTTTGCTAACGTTCGCATACTTTCTATGAATAGGGCACATAATATATATTTTTTGAGTGCTTTGGGCCTTTTGGGACTGACAGATTGCTTCTCCATCTAAGAATATCATTTTTACGTTTTGAGATGTGTTTTGTTGACTTTGAGGTTGTTTTTAATATTCTATTTTAGAATATCGTATATTGGGTCCGTTAGGGTTTTACCAACCGTAACATACAACCCTAATTTCTAAAATCTCTAACGTTATACCCTAAACCATAAACATAAAACCTTAACCCTATAACCTATACCTAATCCATCACCATAATTCCTAAATACTAACCATAAACAGTAACAATAAACCGTAACCATAAACCCAAAACCCTAAACACTAAACCCTATACCCTAATCCCCAAACCTTAATCACTGTACCCTAACGATCGAAAGGAGAACCACGTGAAGATTTTGGCTCGTTTCTATCATCCAAACACTTTGAAAACCGTTTTAAGATTTTTGAAGTTCACGGATTTCCATTTATCTTTCTTTTAAAACCAGTGATTTAATTTTTTCCCTACAATTTTAAAACATATTCGTTTATATCACCGTTTTCTAATGAAATGGCTTTTCCACTATCGGTTGTTGCTTCATCAATGAACGCAAAAGCCTTTCCCGACGTGAATAAGTGTAAGCCCCTTAATGGTTCCAACTACAAGAGTTGGGCAGAAAAGATCTAAATCTGTCTTGAACAGTACAAACTCGACTTTGCTATTTTCGAAGGTCCTCCACTTATGGTGGATAATGGAGTTACTACTAAAGAAGAACAGACTAGACATCTTTCTCTCGAAGCCAAGTTCAAAAAAGCGAATACCATGGCTTGGGGCTGGAAGTTGAACAACGTCTCGAATCCATTTTTGATCTCCTTGCCAAAGAGAAATCGACAAAGGTCATATGGGAGACTCTCGAGAAGAAATATGGGGTTGATGATTCGGGTAAGAAAAAATATGTCACTGGGAACTGGTATAACTTCAACCTTAATGATCAGAAGCCTATGACTGAACAGATGTGTACGAAAACCTATGCACGGAGGTAATTGTCGAAGGCATGAAGATGTGCGAAGTTTCCAAGCTAACATCTTGCCTGAAAAATTTCCCCCATCTTGGCGTGGATATCGTAACCATCTCAAACAAAGGGTGGTCCTTAGAGTAGGATTTGATGAACTTAAAGGTGATGTTCGAGGAAACTATAACTTTCAGCTGGGTAGAGTATGTGATGTGAGGGTCTCGATCAAATACCGTTAAAGTTCAAGAGTAAGTTCACTTAAACGGAATTCGGTGGTTGTCTCACTTCACTACGTGTCAATTCAAATAGAAAGATATTGCCACTTAAGTATAATTTACCCAAATGCTGGTAGATATGGAACGTGTTCACGTTCTCTCCAAAAGACCCTGAGTCGGGGATGGTTGGATTTCATGTTAAGATGTATATTATTAATTTAATATAATCTTTAACACAAATCTATACATGTACCTTCGGAGAATTGGAAAAGGATTAGATTAATATAGAGTATTAACTAAAACCTTTCCTATTCTTTTGGAAAAGTGGAAAAGATATTTTTTGTGAAGAAAATGTCCCACATAGGAGCAGAGATTGAAAAGCTAATAGTTTAAAACAACTTACCTATCTATTACTTGTAAAAGAACTAAAGGCTATGAAAGCCAAAAGAGAAATGGCAAAGCCCCACACGCGGGCACCATCACCAACACCACCCGCACGGCCCGGCCCGACCCGGACCGGCGACGGCGTGGGATTGGTCGTGGGCCGTGGGCTCGTTGGGGAGTTGGGGGAGTCAAAAACTGAAAAATGAAATAATTTTTCTGAAGTGAATCTGGTGGAAGAAGGCTAGCTCTTATAGTAGTTGATGGCAAGTCAAACCCTTTCAGCCAGAAGACAAACACCCACAAATTTTGCACTAGAAGACAAGCGTCCACCAATTATGCACCAGTCAACATTTACAGAAATTGTTCAACACAGGAATGAATCTAGTCAGGCTAGTGTCCAGGTCATTGCTGGAAATTAAAACGTGTTGCATATGTCTCAATAAAAAACAGTCAGCAATTAATTTGAAGGAATCATGGGCTTTAATTGTGACGTTTCTGAAAGGCTTTATCCTTACCTAAACTCCTATAAATACAACTCCTCCCCACTTGTCTTAGCTACGAATACACAAATCCGAAAAGAATAAGCACTCTCTACTTTTCTCTCTGAAAGACATAGTTGAAGACTTTAGTAGAGATAACCGGCACACCGAAATATCTTTTTAACGTCCTTACTATTTCCGTGTATTGTTACTATTTTCAATTTCTGTGTAAGTTCTTATTTGTATTTCAATTTCTTGTAATAGTTAGTTTACTTTAATTGAAATTACTTTTTCTCGGATTGCCATTTCTCTTTCTTTTAAAACCGGCGATTTAATTTTTTTCCCTAAATTCCGGTTACAGGTCCGGGTAGCCGGCCGTGAATGGTGATTATCGCTGACGTACCAGTAAAGTGTGTATACGTGGTCATCATCTAGTAAATTTATGTTGCACGTCGAATCATTGAGCGGTATGCCGGTCACAAGGCCTTGTAGCCGGTCAGGAATTGACTTTTCCGCTAACATACTTTACATGTGCGTCTAAGGGGTTTGCTTCCAGTAGCATTTTGTATCATTGACCGGCAATAGCGGTCACAGAACCGGGTAGCCGGTTCTTTTATTTACCAAAGATCCATGAGAAGCGCACTTTCACCTTCTCTCACAAATAATACCCCAAACTCAAGGAGTAAACACATGCAAAAATAAAAAATAGTCCAACCTTTCTCATATCTTAAAAATTTACACTAATAAACATACTAATACTATATTATACAATACAAAAATAAAGGCTTAAATCGATAAATTAATATACAATTAAACTGTCTTTTGTTTAACATCGTTAAGCTCGATGGGTCACCTCTCGCACTAAGAAACTTCAAGGAGGTGCATGACCTCCCAAGGATGTAGATTTTCCTTGCAATTGGTATACTCGCCTTCATAGTAGACTTTCAATCAATGCATATTCACCATAAAGGTGTGGTGATCAATTGGATGCTCAATCTCTATAGCTCCATGAGGCGTCACTTTGGTCACAACATAAGGGCCTTACTATTTCGATCTCCACTTACCCGTATAATTACTGAACTTGGAGTTATATTTAAGGACTTTCTGTCCAACTTAAAACCTTTTCTCACGAATACGATCATCATGCCATTTATTTGTAAAGCTTTGCGTTTTATAGGCATGAAACCGAAACTCATCAAGTTCATTCAGTTTCATTAATATCTTCTCTCCGGATAGGATGAGATCTAAGTTTGGTTCCATTATCGCCCAATATTCTCCTAATTTAAGCTCAAGTGGTAAGTGACAAGCCTTACAATACACCATGCATTACGGAGATGCAATAACGGGAACTTTGAATGTTGTGCGATACGCCGATAATGCTTCATCTAACTTCACTGGCCAATCTGTGCATGGTTGCCCAACAGTTTTCTCAAGAGATTACTATTGTTTTCTAGATAGGTACTCTGGATATAATCAGATATATGCAGACCCTGTAGATCAACACAAAACATCCTTTACATGTGCTTTTGTTAGCTTTTCTTATCGATGAATGCCATTTGGATTGTGTAATACACCTGCTACTTTCCAGAGATGCACGATGGAAATCTTCTGGGACATGATCGGTGACTTCCTTGATGTATTTATGGATGCCTTTTCAGTGTTTGGTAATAAATTTGATGAGTGTTTACAGAATTTTGAAACAGGTGTTAATTAGATGCAAGGAGATTAATTTGGTTTTAAACTAGGACAAATTTGACTTCATGGTTCGTGAGGGTAATGTTGGGACGCAAGGTTTTGATTTTAGGTTTAGAAGTTGATCGTGCAAAGATTGAGTTAATCAAGACTCTTCCCCCTCCTATTTCTACAAAAGGGGTAAGAAGTTTCTTAGGTCATGCTTGTTTTTATCGCAGTTTCATTAAAGATTTCTTTAAAATCGCTAAGCCATTGTGTAACCTACTCGAGAAGGACACCAAATTCCTTTTTGATGAAGCTTTCATGGAAATATTCAAAGTAATTAAGGAGAAACTCATATATTCACCTATTGTATTACCTCATGATTGGAAGTTTCCATTTGAAGTTATGTGTGATGCTAGCGATCTTGCGATGGGTGCTGTTTTGGGTCAGAGAAAAGAAAAGGTATTTCATTCTATTTACTAAGCTAGTAAAAACTTCACAAGTGATTAGATTAATTATACCATAACTGAGAAGGATTTATTAGTTGTAGTGTATGCATTTGACAAGTTTTGTTCCTATCTTCTTGGGGCTAAAATTTTTGTGTACACTGACCATTCCGCAGTCAAATACCTTATGGAAAAGAAAGATGCAAAGCCTCATTTTATTAGATGGATATTGTTGTTACAAGAGTTTGATTTAGAGATCCGAGACCAAAAGGGTTGTGATAATCAAGTTGGAGATCATTTTCCGCGTCTTGAAGGGTTTTGAGTCTAATAGTTGACCAGAGTTGGTCAGGGAAGTGTTTCCTAATAAAAGTCTATTTCGGATATACAGAACTGGTACTCCTTGGTATGTAGATATAGCAAATCTTATTGTGAGTGGTTCTTTTCCCGAAGGAGCTACTTCGAAAGAGAGAAAGAGATTGAGTCACCGTGCAAAACAACTCTTTTGGGAGGATCATTTCCTATAAAAAACATGTAGTGGCCAGATGGTAAGAAAGTGAATACCTGAGAGCGAAACCCAGTCAGTTGTTGCTAGTTGTCATGATTCACCCCATGGAGGACATTTCAAAGGTGATCGTACAACTGCAATGGTATTGCAATCCGGTTTTTATTGGCCTACTCTACATAAATATTGTCATGAATATGTAAATAGATGCCAATTTATCGGTAATATATCAAAGAGAGATGAGATGCAACATAATAATGTTCTTGAAGTTGAGATATTTGATGTTTGGGGTATTGATTTCATGGGTCCCTTTGTACTATCTAATGGAAATACTTACATATTATAAGTTGTTGATTACGTGTCTAAATGGGTAGAGGCTATTGATCTACTAATGAATGATTCACGATTGGCGATTAAGTTCTTGAAAGCACACATCTTCACTAGACATGTTACACATAGAGTTATTATTAGTGATGGAGATACTTATTTTGTGAACAAATACTTGAAGATGTATCTAATTCTTATTATCCACAAGCAAATGGTCAGGGAGAGGTCTCTAATCGAGAGATCAAATCCATTCTAGAGAAGACTGTTGGTTCCACACACACAAAGATTGGTCAATGAAGTTAGATGACACATCGTGGGCATATCGTACTGCGTTTAAGACACACGTTGGTGTATCTCGGTATAACATAGTTTATGGTAAGACTTGTCACTTACCTCTTGAACTTGAATTAGGTGCATATTAGGCGATATTAGAGATTAACATGGATCCTACTATAGCCAGTGATAATCGTATGATGAAACTGAATGAACTTGATGAGTTTTGATTTCATGCACATGAAAATACTAAGCTTTACAAAGAAAAGACAAAGAAATGGCATATTAATCGCATTCTTGAAAATAAATTCAAAGTTGGACAGATGGTCCTCAAGTATAACTCCAAGTTCAGTAATTATCCGGGTAAGTTGAGATCGAAATGGTCTGGTCCCTTTGTAGTGACCAAAGTTACGCCTCATGGAGCAATAGAAATTGAAAATCCTGCTGAGCTACGCACCTTATTGTGAATGGACATCAGTTAAAGATCTATCATGTAGGCGAGGATACTAATCGCATGGTGGATCCTCATCCGTGGGAGGTCATGTACCTCCTTGAAACTGATAGATTTGGGAGGTAACCCGTCGAGCTTAATGACGTTAAACATAAGCCATTTCAATTGTATATTAGTTTATTACTTCCATGTCTTTTTAATTATTAGTGTAACCAAGAGTAACTTATGTTTATTAGTGTATAATTTTAAAGAAATGAGAAAGGTGGAGTGTTTTTGATGATTTCAGGTACTTAATCCTTGAGTTTGGGGTTAAACAGGTGTGACCACGGAGTGTTTGTGTGTCTAAGTGATAAAAAGTAAGACATACGGACCGACAAGCTGGATCAAACGGAGGCATGCCGGCCAAGGAATGTGTCACAACGCCAACCTTCTGGATGATGGCCACGTACAAGCAACTTCATATTGCGTCAGAGAAAAATCGAGTCACGCGACTGGAGGTATGCCGGCTAGTCACTTTGTTACAACTCCAACTCACTGGATGATGGCCACGTCCATGCAACTTCGTATTGCATCTGCGGAAACTGACAATTGCGCCCAGCATATGCCAGTGAGATCCCCGGTATGCCAGTCAAACTTTCTAGAATGAGGCAAGCTACACGCAACTACCAATTCCATCAATGATAAATTGACGAGAAATTGCGCCGGCTATCTCACCGGTATGCCGGTGTGGCCGCCGACCTCAAACCCTAATCCTTATTAAAACCAAATTCCCTTCTATTTAACAAAGCCTCTCACACAAGACACCATTATAGACGAACCAAAGCTCATTAAATACCTGCAAAACACCATTAAAACACCCAAACATCACAAATTAGTCCCTCTAATCCATTTTCTAACACATAAACAACATCAAATCCTTCCAAAAACACCAAGAAATCTTCACCTTAATCCTAAATCATTCTTCATCAAAACTTTAATCTCACCTATTAAACTTCTCCTAATCCATTACATAATCATTACCCATCTCACATAACATTATAAACCTTCTTTCTACATCCTCAAAACAACAAAGTTCAAAACTTTTCTCTAGTTTTTGAATTTTTGAAGTTTTGAGTTTGGGGTTCATTGAGATGACAAAACATATTTGATTCCTTGTGCTACAGTCGAAGAACACGAAATAACCCTAACACTAGATATACTCTTGGAGCTACTCCAGACAAAGCTATTAAGATTCTGAACTCGAGTTTGATGTCTCCCTAAATGTTCTAATTTTATTCCCTTAGGAGACATCATTTTTTGTGTTTATTTATTTAATTTGATAGAATTTTGGACTAAATATGCAATAATCCGGAATTCCCTTTTTATTTCTAGCATTTTTAATTTATTAAGCTTTTGCGCGTAATATTGGTATTTTTAGTGAAAAGTTTACAGGTTTTATATGTTATCTAGGAGAGGAATCCGAGGAGAAAGTCAAAGATCGTGAATTAGAGTCAAGAATTGAAGATAAATCCCGAAGATATTATTTTTAGAGCTGAAAATCTGTTTTCCAAGCCATAGATTGCTGATTTTAAGCTGCTTAAGAGCTGATTTATCCGCTGACCTTTGAAGAGAAAACGATCCTTATCGAGTTACGGAAATTTAGCAACTGATTTCAAGTCAATCGGAGTCATAACGAAGCGGGAAATGCCGTTTTAGTGAAGGTGTATCAGCAGTTACGGGATTTGGGCTTAATTAGTGGACTTGGGCTTTTCTAATTTTCACTTAAACCTTAAGTAAAAGCCCTAATCCGATTTTATCATTATAAATAGGCCTTTAGACCTCATTATTCAGTACCTCTCATTTTATTCTTCAATTTAAAACATCCTTAGAAGAGAGTGTCCAGAGAAGAAGCAGAAACAAGGAAAAGAAGAAGCAAGAGCTGGAGACGGTCTATATCTTCGATTCTCAGCCAATTCAATTCCATAATTAGGTTCTCTGTATTTTTATTTCTGTAAAACGATATGAGTCTTATTTATTTTTCTTTAGTTTTTGTTTTAATTAGTATGAGCTAAACATTTATTAGTGCTTGAGAATGCTTTATGGGTGAATCCCAATTCTATTGAAGTTCATGTCCTGAATTTGGGTTTCTGTTAATTAAATCGAATTGGGTCTTTTACATTTTTCTTTAATTTGTGCTTATTTACTATTATTGACCTGATCAATTAATAATAGGGTTTAGTATCTAGGCTATTCCAATTAGTGGCGATTGGATCACCTTGACGGGGGGTTTAGGTACAGAAATAATTACAGAATATAAAATATAAACTATTTGACTTTGACGAGCGTAGTTAATTTTATGGCCAATGAGGTAATTTAGCTTAATCATTCGAAAGTGGATCATATTTACCCTGACGGGACTAGTGACACTCTAGAATAGCCTTGTAATCCACCCTGACGGGGGTACAAGGATTATTGAATCCCGACCAATGTCAATTGACCAATTTGACCCTTAAACAGAATAGGTTATGAAATAGAATTCGGAGAATCCCTTGCGTTCTCAAGTGCTATCTTCTCATACTGCGTTTTACTCTTATTTACTTGCGTTTTTACTATTTATTTGCATTTTATAATTAGTCTTTTATTAATTAGAATTAATCCAAAAAACCATATCAATCATTATTTCTTTACTTGCTTACATAAGTGCAATCATTCATTACTTGATAAACATCGTAGTTAACCAAATCGTCCCTGCGAACGATCCTAGATCACTTATTACTACTTGGCACAACCGTACACTTGCGGTTGTGGTTCAATTACTTTTTGCATTTATTTTAGAACACACAAAGGACCACCAAGTTTTTGGTGCCGCTGCCGGGGACGGTAGCGTGTGACCACGGTGTTTATCCTTTAGTGATAGTTGCATTTATTTTTTTTAGTTTTTTATTTTCAGTTTTACGCTTGTGTTTGCTTTGTTTTGTTTTTACAGGTGCTTTATTCAGGCAATGATCAAGAAATTTAATTAAAGATGTATAGAGAACATTACCCAAATCCTGGTCCATTTGACTATTGGGAAGACTCTTCGGGACAACAACAATGGGGTATAAATTCTTACCAACAACCTTATCAATACCCGCAAGAGCAAGGATGGAACAATCAATGGATCGGGAATAATCAACAACAAACACCATATCACTATCAACACGAACATGAATGGAACAACCAGTGGGTTGAAAACATTCAACAACCTCCACCTTCACCACAAATGTCCCAATTATATAGATCAGTTACAGAACTCATGAGCTTATATGAACAATCGCAGAAGTTAGCAGATGAAAGAGATTCCCGTTTGCAAAGACTGCAAAAGGAGCTAGACGAAATAGAATCCATAATTAATTCTCAGCATTCTGCCAATAGTATCAAGTCTTATGAAGATGGAAGAGATCAACCGGAAGAAATAGTTGAGGAGGAGGTGTTGAAGGAAGATATTAGTTCTAGTGATATGAACACCGTGCCAATTTTAAATGAAGACCACCATGTGGTTGAGGATCTTGTTAGCATGGGGGAAGAAGGAGTAGCAAAGCAAATCCTAGAAGTTAACACAGAGATTGCTATTCCTAAGGTGTATACACATGATCAAGATATAGAACGCAAACAAGAAGAGGTGGAGATCGAGGTTATAGAAAATCCAAGGAAAGAATATTATGAGGTAATAGTGGAAGATTGGATTGAAAGTGAAGACGAACGTGAAAGGATTGGAGAATCAATTGAAGAATTAAAAGATAAAGATAAAATAGAAATTGAATATCCGCCACAAAAAGTTCACCAATACACATCTCTACCACAAATCATTATTAAAGATGAAAAATCAGAATCACCTCGACTACCACAAATGATCAATATGTGTTATACAAGCAAGGTGCCACACCGCGAGAGCAAAAAGGCAAGGAGGAGCACCTACCCACCACATTTTAAAGATGAATCCGAGATTGAAACAAGGAATAAAAATGATCTTATACCGTTGAAAACGGTTATCTACTCTAATGTGGTCGAAAATGAGTTTCGTCATGAAAATAAAAAGGCGAAACGAAGTACTTACCCACCCCCTTTTAGAGATCGATTGAATAATATTCAAAGGGGGAAGGTTCTAAAGCTTTTACATCAAGGAAGAGGCGAGTTTAAGCGGAGGAACACCGCAAGGGCCTCAACACCATCTTCGTGGAAGGTAACGCGTCGAACTTAAAGACGTAATAAACAAAAGTGCTTCTTGGGAGACAACCCATGCTTTAAATTGCTTTCATATCTTTTTAAATTTTTAGTGTAAATTAGAGTAATGGTTATTGATTTAGTGTTTATTTGTAAGAAATGAGGAAGGTTGGTGTTTTTGATGATTACAGGAGTGAAGGTCACGAGTTTGGGGTACCTAGAACGAAAAAGAATGAAAATTTTGGGTTCCAACACAGTAGAAACCGGGTACCCGGTTTGTAGAATGCGGGGACCCGTTTTTGGTGCTGTACCCCAGGTATCAAAACTTCGGAAGATCATAACTTGACGCTCGGAGGTCGGAATTAACTTTTTCTTGAGCCTAAACCGCATAACTTTTCGATCTCTATCCAATGGTGAAGTCAAAAATTTCGTATGAACAGCTAAAAGTTTCTGACCCAGCGTTTTGAGGCCCGCCATTAGTTGCGTCTCGTGGTTGCGTCTCCACTAAACACCATTGATGACGAACCAAAGCTCCAAAAACACTCAAATTTCATCATAAAAACACCAAAATATCACCAATCCATCGCTCTAAACATCATCCAAACACATAATCAATCACAAATCTTTCCAAAAACACCAAGAAATTCAAGTTTTAATCCAAAAATTTCTTCACCAAAGCTTAAATTATATCCTTTAAACCTTTCCAACACCATAGATATTAAATACCCATCTCAAATAAATCACCAATTCCACTACTGTGCCACTTTCAACAATATCAAGCAACACAAATTTCATCAATAGCTATGGTACTTTGAAGGTTGGAGATTGCAAGTGCAAGTGCAAGGTATCAAGTCATCATAAATTCCATGGCCAATCCGGTAAAATAGCTAGAACTCTTCTTTTCTTTCTATTACCAGTTGGGAATTAAGATTTATTTTAGTTATTTAGCGGAGGAATTGTGAATTGTTTGAGCCTATTAATATTATATATTTTGCAAGTAATCTTTAAGTAGGTGAAAAAATGAGTTTGGGGTCATCAAAGATGACCATGAAGGTTGGAAAAGGTACGAAGAGCATGATGAAGATAGAAAGTTGGGTGTTGAGGAAAGATTTTCGTAGAAGAGATGATGATTTAGAGAGATAGGAAATGATGAAGATTTGGAAAATATGGCAAAAGAGTTCGAGGTAATGAAGAACACTTTATTCAAGATGTATGCAACAATTAAATGATCTTTAAAGCTTGATGAAGTAGTATTCAAAACCCTAACATGAGACTACACGTAATCGGCCTAGTGTCGATCCAGATATGTTTTCCAATCCTTTTCTCATTTAGTGTATATTAGTTTAATTGTTTTATTGAGTCTTTTCGAGTCGTGGGGACACGACTCATTTTTGAGTTTGGGGTGGGGTTCGTTGCCTCATCCCAGTTTTTATGTGTTTATTTGCTTTTAATTGCTTTCAATAAATTAATTAGGAGTTGCGTTTGACTGTAGAAGATTTTAAATGTTCCTTTTAAGCATACTTTTGATGAATCTATGATAGTAGATAGTGGACTCTAGGGAATAACATAAAACACACTTTAATTGCATGCAAACATAGATAATGAATAGGAAAAATTAATGAACAATGCAAAAGAAGTAAGCTTGTACTTAAGGAAAATGTTTGGTTTGTAGAACGTGAGATCTAAATTAGTAGAGAACCCACTTAGATATGAACTAGAGACGAACCATGTAGTTAGGAAAATGATAGGGGCAGTTCTTTGTTAGCCATTTGAAGCCTTTTAGCTTGCTATCCCTGATATGAATATTATCCGTCTTAGCCCAATTTTGAGCCTTAAGCCTTTCTTTTATAGCCACGATATAAGCCCATTATCCTTTAGATTATTAGGCATGACCAAATGGCCCGCACTTGAATCACATTCTTGAGACCTGTCTCGAGCTTGAGTTTGGGGTGGAGGGTCCACATTTGGGAAATTTCATTGGGTGGGAAATGATGTGTTTGTATTGAGGCACAAAATAAAGATGATATTATTATTTGTAACCCTTTGCCGGAATTTGAAAAAAAAAAAGAAAAAAAAAGACAAAGAGAAAAAAAATTATAAGAGACATGACCTTTCACATCAAAAGGATGGTCATGGGTATCTTGTACAAAAAAAAGAAGAAAATAAATGAAAAATAAAATAAAAAGAAATAAAGAATAAAATAAACCGGCAAAGTGGAATATTTTGAAAAATCATCTTCGATTAATTGGGTTGACATGGAGACGCAACATTATCGCGTCAAATGGGTTGAGTGAGAACATTATATGAGTGTAAACTCAAGCTCGTGGACAGTTGTTGATGGTAAGTGAGGAGAGAGCCAAAAGCTCACTTCAAATTTACCAAATATACATACCACACCGTCCCTAAGCCTATGCTAAAACCGTAAAGTCCTTGTGATTCCTAGGTTCATGGTAAGTTAATAGGTTGTATACTAAGTGGAGCGTTCAAAGCGAGTAAGGATCGAGGAACAAACTATAGCCATCATAATGAGATAAGTACAAGTGTAACCTTCTAGCATTGTAAAGTTAATTTTATGATTGAAGTTATTTGTGTTTGATGTTGAATAATTAGTGTATGTGTATGTTAGTTCTTAATTTTTGCTATATGAGATATATTTTAAGAATTGCTTTAGGGTATATTTGCTAGCTTCTATTTTCTCTTGCATCTACTTCATTCCCCTTGTTTTTAGTTTTGCTTTGTCGGGACGACAAAGGTTTGAGTTGGGGGTCTTGATGTCTCCCTAAATGTTCTAATTTTATGCCCTTAGGAGACATCATTTTTTGTGTTTATTTAATTAATTTGATATAATTTTGGACTAAATATGCAATAATCCGGAATTCCCTTTTTATTTCTAGCATTTTTAATTTATTAAGATTTTGCGCGTAATATTGGTATTTTTAGTGAAAAGTTTACAGGTTTTAGATGTTAGCTAGGAGAGGAATCCGAGGAGAAAGTCAAAGATCGTGAATTAGAGTCAAGACTTGAAGATAAATCCTGAAGATATTATTTTTAGAGCTGAAAATCTGTTTTCCAGGCCATAGATTGCTGATTTCAAGGTGCTTAAGAGCTGATTTATCCGCTGACCTTTGAAGAGAAAACGATTCTTATCGAGTTACGGAAATTTAGCAACTGATTTCAAGTCAATCGGAGTCATAACGAAGCGGGAAAAGCCATTTTAGTGAAGGTGTATCAGCAGTTACGGGATTTGGGCTTAATTAGTGGACTTGGGCTTTTCTAATTTTCACTTAAACCTTAAGTAAAAGCCCTAATCCGATTTTATCATTATAAATAGGCCTTTAGACCTCATTATTCAGTACCTCTCATTTTATTCTTCAATTTATAACATCCTTAGATGAGAGCGTCCAGAGAAGAAGCAAAAACAAGGAAAAGAAGAAGCAACAGCTGGAGACGGTCTATATCTTCGATTCTCAGCCAATTCAACTCCATAATTAGGTTCTCTATATTTTTATTTCTGTAAAACGATATGAGTCTTATTTCTTTTTCTTTAGTTTTTGTTTTAATTAGTATGAGCTAAACATTTATTAGTGCTTGAGAATGCTTTATGGGTGAATCCCAATTCTATTGAATTTCATGTCCTGAATTTGGGTTTCTGTTAATTAAATCGAATTGGGTCTTTTACATTTTTCTTTAATTTGTGCTTATTTACTATTATTGACCTGATCAATTAATAATAGGGTTTAGTATCTAGGCTATTCCAATTAGTGGTGATTGGATCACCCTGACGGGGGGTTTAGGACAGAAATAATTACAGAATATAAAATATAAACTATTTGACTTTGACGAGCGTAGTTAATTTTATGGCCAATGAGGTAATTTAGCTTAATCATTCGAAAATGGATCATATTTACCCTGACGGGACTAGTGACACTCTAGAATAGCCTTGTAGTCCACCCTGACGGGGGTACAAGGATTATTGAATCCCGACCAATGTCAATTGACCAATTTGACCATTAAACAGAATAGGTTATGAAATAGAATTCGGAGGATCCCTTGCGTTCTCAAGTGCTATCTTCTCATACTGCGTTTTACTCTTATTTACTTGCGTTTTACTATTTATTTGCATTTTATAATTAGTCTTTTATTAATTAGAATTAATCCAAAAAACCAAATCAATAATTATTTCTTTACTTGCTTACATAAGTGCAATCATTCATTACGTGATAAACATCGTAGTTAACCAAACCGTCCCTGCGAACGATCCTAGATCACTTATTACTACTTGGGACAACCGTACACTTGCGGTTGTGGTTCAATTACTTTTTGCATTTATTTTAGAACACACAAAGGACCACCAGAGTTCTAAGCCTAAGGTTTGAGAAGACAAGAATACTATAAAGAGATAAGATAACGCAAGTGAGGCTACTCCTAAAAAGCCTAACTTGGAAGAAAAATGAGTGAAGAACCAGATATTGAACAACTCTCTGTTAGAAGGAAAACAATGGCTGTGAAACCTAAACTAAGAGGCCATTCGAGTTGGAAAGATAAAGTTCGTGAGCGGGTTTCTAGTTTGTCTTTTGGTTTTGAGAAAGGATTTCTGATGAGTATAATGGACGGTGAATTCAAAGATTACGCGGTTACATGAAATGAGTTTGGATGGAAAGAGTTGAGAAAGATAGATTTGGTTTATATTCCAGCCTTGGTTCGAGAGTTTATGAAGATTTTGTCTTTGCGGAAGGTAATGCTTTTGAAATACGCAAGAAGATTGTCCCTTTCTCAATTGAGCAAATTCGTGAGGTATTTAATTTACCAAACTTGAAGGGTCCTTGCAAGTACCTTGAGGAACTTAATGATCCAGCATTCGAATGGGAGTCATTTTACAAACATGTTCTGATTCATGGGATTTAGTATGAAGGTCATCCCTAAGGGTGTTAGGTATGAAGGTGTTACCATGTGCTAGAGCATGGTCCCATTTTATTATTTCTACCTTCTTTGGTAATTCCCACATATTCGAGGTAACATGTGAGCAACTCATCTTCATTAAATGCATTATTGAGAAGAAGGAGATTGATGTAGTTCGCGTTATTTATGACTCCATCATGGTTTACACAAAATTTCCCATTGATTCACGCAACCTCAAGTTCTTGTGTACAATTATGAAGATCTGTATGAAAGAAAATGTGCCACTCACGGACATTAAGGATGAATGGTGTCTCCTGGTGTGTGATAAAATCACCATCCTAAATGAGAGGGACACAACCCGCAAGTGCACGGATCACTCCAAGTAATGTTAAATAATATGGATTTCGTTCTCAAGGATGGATAGTTATAACACTATTATTAATCGGAATAGTAGTAAAATCGTCAAAACAAAAGTAAAATGATAAGATTTTTGTTTGGTTTTGATTTATAACTAATGATGCAAGAAAAAAAATTATTGAAATTGTTAACTGAAATAAAATATGCAAGTAAAATAGGTCGGACACAAGAATGAGAGAGGTAATTGAGTCTCGCAAGGGATCCACCTATATTTATATAATTAATGCTTCTGTTTAAGGGCTAAACTGGTATCAGTGTATTAGTCGGGATTCTAATATCGCCTAACCTCCGTCAGGGTGAACTTAGGAGCTATCATACGGTATTATAAACCCCGTTAGGTCGATTATATCTACTTTCGAATGTTTAAGTCTTTTAACCAATTGGCTGCGTGGTTAATCAAGCCCGCAAGGTTCAATGACATATACCAAGTGGCTATTACCTAGGCATGTAATTAAACCCCCCGTCAAGATGATCACTTCGCCGCTAAAGTGAATAGCCTAATTACTCTAACCTACCTTTTATTCATGACTTCAAAAATAGTTAATAAATTCACGATAATAGTCAATACAAAATACCTAGTTTAAATTAAATCATACAATCCCAAATTCAAAAAAAAAATTAAATAAATAAGGGCTTAACCCATAAATGTGATTCTCAAGTACTAAAGAATTCAACTCATGTTTATACTAAAAACTGAACCTAAATAAATAAAGACATTATTCACAATTACATAAAATAAATTGGATAACGTAAATGTTGGATTTTTTATCGGTAAATCAAATTTTATTAAAGATAAAGCCCAACTTCAAATATCCTTACAACTTAATTTAGCCCACTACTTTTACGGTCCAACATGGACTAAGTAATAAAAGCTTAGAAACATTACAAAAAAGAAACATTACAATCATTAAAACATAAAAGAAACAAGTCGGCCCAAGTGGATTTTCTAGCCCAAAGCTAAGGTGGACTCTATTTTCTTAACTAAATCAATCTCTATCTTCTAAACTAAATCAATAGCTTTTTTCTTCTTGAACTTTTTCCTCTCCAACTTAACGCGATCCAAGCTAAATATTATCCTCCAAATTTGATCTTCATTTAAGCCATTGTTTCCATGTTCTCTATCATTTCTCTCCCACCAAATGCAATAGACATAAGTTGTGAGAAAAATACCTGCTATATTTATAACTTCATCACATGAAATATGAAGGATTAAGTCAATCAAGTTGTCCAAATTAGTTGGAAAATCTTTAATACCACTCGCTTCTAGGAGTTTACACATGATTCTCTTTGTGAAAGAGCAGTTTACAAATAAGTTAACATATTCAGAGTTTGCCTTACAAAATACACATAAAGGATTCACTTGCAACCCCCAACTGATCTGTCTTATTTTGGTAGGTAATCTATCCTGTACAGCTAGCCAATGTATAAAGGAGCACCTCGGTATACACTTCTTAGCCCATACAACCTTACACCAGTTAACATCCTCTTAATTATCTGCTATACTGTAAAGAGTTTTTAAAAAATATAACCCCTTCTTGTTACTATGTATCCAACATTTAATATCACTGTCTTGTGATAATTTAATTTTACTAAGATAAGGTAACAATTTGCCCACACAAGGAGGCAATCTCCACCTTTCTCTGCCATAACAACTACTAACAACTCTATCACGGTTAACATTATATTTATCAAGTTCAATTCCCAGAACTTCCTGTAATCCCTTTCCTTCCATCCATTTATCCCAAATAATAAATGTATTATTACCATTTCTTACTTTATGGAAGATAAAATCATATGCAATGTATTTGTTTCCAGATCTAAGAATGAGCCTGCTTGATGTCTAAACTCCAAATGCACCTTCCTTTGATTATTTTTTGATCCACTCACATTCTCCACAAGTTATTTGTTTGCGCGTACATTCTCCAGAAAGTGAACAATAGGCACGCTCTATTAAGATCCTCAATATTTTGAATCCCTAAACCACCTTGTGCTTTACTAGTACAAATGTTTTTCCATAATATTTTAGCTTCATATGAACCTTCTACATTACCCTTCCAAAGAAAGCTACTCATTTTTTGATTAAGCTTGTATGTTACCTGTTTTGGTAGCAGAAAAACTGTATACCAAAACAGGATTTTACTGATGAGGACACACATTATAAGTTCAGCTCTTCCTGAGTATGAAAGTAACTTTGAAGACCACTGATTGATACAACTACAAATTTTTCCAACTAGTTTATTACCATCTGAGACTGTTAACTTTTTTGAATTATGTGGTACACCAAGGTATCTAACAAGCATATTACCTATCTTAATATTGAGAATAGAAGAAATACTCTACATAATAAGCTTTTCAGTACTCCCAAAATATAACTCACTTTTACCATAATTAATTCTTAAGCCTGAAATTCTTGTAAATAAGTCAAGAGCTTTTTTTATAGCACCAGCTGAGCTGACATTAGCTTTTAGCAATATGAGCAACTCACCAGCAAAGATGATATGATTTAGTTTCAATTCTTTACACCTCTGATGATAACTGAATTGTTTTTTTTAGCCAAATGGCTGAACAATTCAGTAAAAACTTCCATGCAAATAGTAAATAAGTAGGGAGAGAGAGGATCTCCTTGTCTGAGACATATCTTCCCTTTAAAGTAACAACATACTTGACCATTAATGAATATAGAGTATGATGGAGTACATACACACATTTTGATCCAACTTATTAACTTTTAAGGGAAATTGAACGCATATAGTGTATCAATCAAGTATTTCCAGTTCACACTATCACAGGCCTTCTAAAGGTCAAGTTTTATTATACATTTGGGATCAGAGTCTTTCTTATCATACCCCAGAACAATATCCTGATCCACAAGGATATTGTCACTTATATACCTACCACCAACATAAGCAGCCTGGTTTAAAGATACAATGGAGCCTAATACTTTTTTAAGTCTATTTTATATATAGATCTATATATGGTTTTGTATGTGGTATTAACACATGAAATAGGTCTGAAAATTTTGAGGCTAGAGGCATCTTTTTCTTTAGAAATCAAAACAAAAATGGTTGCATGAACTTTACTTAATAACTGACCTGTATCTAGACATTGTTTAATAGATTTAGTGAAGTCTTCTCCTATTACACTCCTTGAAGCTTTGTAAAAACATGAGTTAAGGCCATCAGGTCCAGGACTCTTGTTTTCATTGATAGAAAATAAAGCTTCTTTTATTTCCTTGTCTATAAATGGAACAGTGAGTTCATTTACTTGATCATCAGTATTTCTTGAGCTTATAATCTTTTTAATGGTAGAGATAGAACAGACTTCTTCTTCATTGTCTTTTGATCCTAATAAATTCTTATAGAAGTTCATGAATTCCTCTTTTTTAAGCTTAGGATCAGTTATAGTTTCCCCAACTTCAGTAATAAGGGTCGATATATTGTTTCTTGCAATTCTCCCTTTAATAATTTTATAGAAATATAATGAGCTGCAATCCCTAAAGGTTGGGTTGACCGTTGTAGAAAGAATGGAACTCCTCTAGTTCTTGCTTTTCCTTTTCCTTTTTGCTCTAGCTTGAAAATAATGAAGCGTAGTATGTAATTCTCTGAAGTGTGAGTAAAAAGGAGGTCTAAATGTCTATTTATAATAGAGAATTCGGATTGGGCTTTTTACTTAAGAATAATAAGTTAAATGATAAAAAGACGAAGTCCATCTTCAAAATCCTGTACAACAGCCGTAAATTTTGTGTTTCATATCCAAATCCCTTGATTCCAGACCATAAATCTTCCTAACTTAAAGGCACAACTTTCTCTTTCTGCTCTCCAGGCCAGAATTAGTGTTGAAGTGGCTCGAAAATAGTAGTTGGTAATAGCTTTCCAGATTTTCCTCAATATTAGTCAACTTTTTGGATAATCTTTCCATGCTTTTGATCTCTCCGCTTGATCTAGGACTTTAAATAGGAAACACACATAGATAGTATAGAAAAGATTAGTAATCAATGCAGTAGAAGTATGTTTGATCTTAGGACGCCTTGAGGGGTGTGTAGGCCGTGAGATCCGAGCTAGTTTATAAACCCATTTAATGAGATGTAAATCTTAATAGCTAAAGATGAGTGATCCATACCATCTTTAGCTATTTATACGCATGTCAAAATTAATGATGTAAATCTTTTTTAAGGAAGCAATCAACTGTTTATTTTTGAAGAAAATCATTACTAAACAATAGGTATCAAGGGTACAGTTCAAATTCTGAAGAAATGATTCAATGCCTGTAATATTGAATTCGAAACAGAGGACGATTTCTAGTTTGTTTGGAGTCATCGTCCATGGAATATTACAGAATAACATGTACCTATACAAAAATATCAACCTGGAGTTAAACTCATTGATGAACAGAAAAATCAAACTCCTTTTTGGGTTCAAATTCATGGGCTGGGAAACATAATGCTCAAGGAAAATAACATTCAAAAGGTTGCTTCAAAAATTTGAGAGGTAAGGGCTATCTGGCTTCCACCAATCTCTACTTTCAAACAAATTAGTTGTCCTAGAGCTAGAGTCCTATTTAATGTCAAGAAACCTTTGATTGGAAATTTCATTATCAAAGGTGAATCGAATAAATCAATTTGTGGAACCATTAAGTAAGAAAAATTGGGAGATATATGCTTCGAATGTGGAATGCTTTATCATCAAGCGAGAAGTTGTAAAAATAATGATAAGTTAAAAAATTGAATTGGATTATGGATTCATGGAAATTTCCCAAGCTTTGTTCATACTCATGAGGAGGAATGCTTTGTTTCTCCTTACTTTGAGGACAATAAGATGAAGTCAACCTCTAGTAAAAAAAAGGGACTTTATAGTACAAACGAAGGAAAAGAAAATAAAAAAATTAGTTCAAATTTTGAATTTACCGATATGGACAAGACATCAAAGCCTTTGAAGTTCAGGGTAGGGGGCTCGATGGTCTTTTCAGCTACCAAGTTGGACACAATAAATAAAAGTGCTAAGAAATTAAAAACTCCAAAAAGCCTTAATATTTTTCAGAGTCCAATTACTTTTGGCCCAATTGTTTGAAGCCCAGGAGCACTTCTCTTTGGTCAATGGTCTTCTAAAATTATTTCAGTTCAACAAAACATCAACTTGATATTCACTAAACCTAATTTTCCAAACAAAACCCTAACTCTCAAATCATCCACCAATTTCTATGACGGAAGTGAAAAACTCACAACACCATTCAAACATATCAAAAGTGGCCCGATATTTGAACTACATGAGGCTAATATTTTCACCTATAAAAAATCTGAAGCCAAACAAGGGTTGATGAAAGTAAGGTGTATACAATTATAAATCCAGTTAAGCAACGATGGATATGTGATGATTGCGAAACCCTACTACATGAATCAATTGTTCTTAGGAAACAATAGTACAAGGAAAGCTCGAAGTACAAGCTTATGAGAAAGAGTCACCCTTCAGCAGGAAGATACACAACCCTATGGGCTAAAAGAAATCTTGAAAATGAAAAGATGGAAGGTACAAAGCTTTATGACAATGAAATGAATAATAATAACTTTAGAACATGCAACGTTGATCTTAAACAGTCTCAACAAACTTAATGATACAAATATGTTGGAATGGTCAAGGTATTGGGACACCTTTGTAATTCTAACACTTAAGGAGGTTGTCAAAAAGCACAAGCCTCGGGTAATGTTTCTCTCTGAAACAAAAAAAATATCTTTTAAATGGCTTAATTTAGCTAAAACTACCTATATGGAACTCATTGACTATGTTGATAAAACTTTTCTCACTACTTTTGTGTACATATCTACTAATGATACGAAAATGGATAATAATCTGAAACTATTAGTAGATAAGCCTATCGGGGCAAAAATCTACCTTGGAATATAGTAGGAGATTTAAATCTTACTTTGTATCATACTTATAAGATTGAATGAAACCCAAAAAGTGCAAAATAGATCAACAAAATGGAAAATTTAATTGAACAACTTGAACTACATGAAGTGGTGTCCTATGGATGTAAATTCACATGGACAAATAAAAGAGATAAAAAATAACATGTAAAGGAAAAACTTGATAAACGCCTTGCCAATGACAATTGGCTTGATATCTATAAACATGCTTGTGTGGATGTGCTACCACATATACGATCTGACCACTCCACACTTGTTGTACACTTTGAAGGGGAACATGGAAATGGAAAGAAGAGATTTATATTTGAAAAAAACTGGTTAACTGATAATGAGTGTAATACAATAGTACAAAATGCCTGGCTTATTATGAAAAGTTATGAAGGTAGAGGAAGACTAAGATGTGGAAAAAAACTTAATAATCAAAGTGGGGTTCTAACCATGAGGAATAAAAGAAGAGTTAAGTTGAAATATAAAGAAGTTAAAGAAATTATAAATGATCTTGAAATCTTCACTAATGAAGAATTTTTTTTTTAATGGTTTACTTCAATGAAAAACTCATAAACTTGAAAAATTTGGCCATAATAAGAACATCAATGGGCATGAAGATCTAGAACTAATGTGTAACATTAGGATATAGAAATACTAGATATTTCAAAGATGTTACAAAAAAAGAAGGAATAGAAATTAAATAAATTGAGAATAATCAAGGAAGTTGGACCCAAAATCCAACTGAAATTTATAATATAATTACAAACTACTTTAGTAATGTCTTTTAAATAGTAGGAATGAGGGATTATTCTAACTTGCTAAATAAAATAAACCCTTGTATTAGTAAAGAAATCCACAAAGTGTTAACTAAACTTATCACAATTGTTGAACTGAAGGCAACAGTCTGGTACCGAGGTGTTGACAAAGCACCTCGACCAGATGGTTACTCAGGATAATTCTTTAGACATCACTGTGATATGATAGAAATGGATGTTCTAGGTTTAGTCCCTGACTTCTTTTGATATAAAGGATATTTGACTTGTATAAACCAAACCCTCATTTGTTTGATCCCTAAAATGTCTAAGCCTAAAAGCATTGAACATTATTGACATATAAGTTGTTCTAACTTCTTATACAAGGTCATAACTAAAATACTTTTGCTCAGACTTCAACCCTTGATGCTCTACCTAGTGGAAGAGACAGAAACAACCTTTATACCATGCAGAGCAATTCATGAAAACATATTACTTTCCCATAAGGCCTATTATTTATTAAAAAATAAAAGAAAAAACTCTAATAAATACTATGCTACAGTAAAGACAGATATTACAAAAGCCCTTAAAAGCATAAAATGGGATTATCTTGAAGATTTAATGATAAAAATGTTTTTTCAACAAGAATGGGTAAACATGATTATGATGTGTATTAAAATAGTAACTTATTATGGTAAGACCTCAAAATTTGATAATCCTACTAAATGATAAAGGAAATGGGTCCTTATCCTCCTTCCTATTTTTCCTAGTAAACCAAAGTCTTATTACTCTGATAAATGATAAAATGGAACAAAAACTCTTGGAAGGTATGAAAATAAATAGGCACTTCCCTACACGCTCTCACATATTATTTGCTAAAGATAATTTGTTCTTTTTTAAAGCTGAAGAACAAGATTCATACCTTTAGTAATATACTAGCTGAATGTAGTACATCTATAGGTCAAACTATGAATTTGAACAAGAGTGGGGTAATGTTTAGTTCAAATATACCCAATAATGAAGCTTAAAAACTGTCTAATATACTTATAATAAATCATTTGAAAGATATGGGAAACAATTTTGGCCTTCCCTCTAACTGGGGAAGATAAAAATAAAATCCCTATATTGATTGGGAGATATAGTAAGAAAAATAATTAATCTAAGGAGTGCAAAGTTTTATTCTGAGAGAGGTAAATAATTAATGATTAACTCCATTATACAATCTATACATGTATATATGACGTCAATGTTCCAAATACCACTTAACATCTGTAATCAAATTGGGAACCTTATATAAAACTTTTGGTGGAGAAATGGTGAAAAAAGTAGGATACTCATAGAAAAGAAAATGGTGGAATCAATTATAAAATATGAAGATAATGAACCAAGACCTTCTCGTATCTACTGCCTGGAAACTTCTAAACAAACAAGAAAGTTTATTAATTTTATAAAGGAATATACCATTATAATACAAACTTTACAAACCCTATTGGTCAAAATCCATCCTAGGGATTGAGAGCATAATTGAAGGTAGAAATAATTTTCTATCTTATATTAGATGGAATGTTGGTCATGGTCAATAAACATAAATATGAGATTCCTCCTAAGTCCCAAGAACTGAGAAAACTAGAAAAAAAAATATAAACATTCAATGGGTAAATGAGCTATGTATTTTACATAATCAGAATTGGAATGTGCCATTGATTAAAAGAATTTCCCCCTTGAGATAGTACAAAAAATAATGGATATATATAAAACTTATACCTTATGTGGAGAAGTTCCATATTGGAACCACTCAAAGGATGGTAATTTTTAATCACAAGTAGATTGTATGCCTATAAGAGTAATTAGCTGATAATGAGTAAAAAATAAAGAAAGATCCTCAACCCCATGGATCGTTCATACTACCTAAAAGTCTATGGAAAAAAATTGGGTGCCTTATTGTCTATACTTAAGTTAAAAACATCCTCTGGCGGCTTTATAATAATGCACTATCCACCAAGGATAACAAATTTAAACAAAACATCACATTAAATAATATATGTAAGATTGTCATTCTGTAAATAAAGATTTAGAAAATATTCTATATGATTATAGTTGGGCAAGAGCAGCGTGGTATCCTACTCCAACGAGATTCCTAACAAGAAATGAAAATACAACAAATTTTGATATATGGTTGATAAAACTTACTGAAACAAATGATACACTTGATAATGAATCCCTTATTCTTGAGAATGCTACCCTGATAGCATGGGCTATATGGAAAGCCAGAAATGATTTTCTTTTCAAAAGTACTATTCTTGACCCAAAAACATTGCAAACCGAGCAACTATAACATGTGATGAGTTATTGGCTATTCACAAAAGTCCTAGTGAACCTGAGGCAAATAAATAGTTAAACAAAAAAAATAATGGAAATGATAATAACACGAAAAAGAAACAAAACATTTCATAGGAAAAAATCAATGACAATGGGTAATGAAACGAAACCTTCAATTTATATACATGTTTATGAAAGTTATAAAGTATGTACTAACAATGCACACTCTAGTAGTATATTAACCACTCCACATGGACAGGTTTTGGAAGGACATGCATGGGATTTTACAGCTAGATCATCACTTGTAGCTGAGACATTAGGATTAAAGGAAGCTACTATTTCAGCGCAATCATACCCACTGGCTAGTATATGAATTTTCAATGATTTTACTAATATAACTAGCTTTCTCTCCTCCAAAATATAACCTCTTAATAGGTATATTCTTACTGTTTTTAGAGATATTTCTAATCATACTTGTAATAGAGACATAAACTTCTTCTATACTTCACGGAGTAAGAATAGGGATGCACTACCTACGGATATTGGGTGTCTTTTGTAATAAACTTCGGGGTCTTTTTGGCTTATTTACGAGATTTATGTTCAACTTAAAAAAAACACCTATTTCGTGCTTTTATAAAAATGCTTATCATAATTTAAAATATTATTTTAAATTTTAAATTATTTGAAGTTATTATTAAAATAAACAAACACCAAGTCTTACGATGGTTAGAATTTGCTTGGATTACATTAAAAAAATGAAAGATACAAATGATATCTACTCAAAAAAAATATATTAAATATTTAAAGGAACAACATGTCTTTAATTTCTTGGTTCAAACCACTATGTTTTTTGTAAAACGTAAACCCTATATTCAGATGTTCCTTTTTTTCTAAATAAAAAATATCATTAGATTAAGATGGATTAGGCTTCTTATATTCGGGGATCAATCTTGGGATAAACCAATTTTGGATAACCTTAATTCTCTTTTTTTAAAAATAATGACTTAAGTAGACATATCATCTCTTCACACTCCCCCTCCACTCCTACCCAACCACTCTCCTATACATCCATAACATGGCCGCTAAAACTGAGAATGTTTTCACCCTGCAACGTCATAAACACCGACCATCCATAAAGTACCCAAATTAAGGTAATTAATGTTTGTAAATAAAATTTGAATTAATTTCAATCTAATATCTTCTTAATTAAAATATTTCAGATGTATTTGATGTAAATCTATGTTTTATTGAACTCTCGTATATTATATTTTTAAACAAATCCTGTGTGGATACATGATTTATTTGAACGATAGAAAAGTCATATCATCTCCACGCATTGATTGAGGTGAATAATTATGTTGGATGAAGCACTACATTTAGTAATTTAAGACAATTTCCTTACATTAGATTCCTTTATTATAGGAATGTTGATGCACTGAGTATAGGTATATGGAGAAAATGCCGTATGAATTTTGTGGGGGCCTATGAATAGTGATTTATTTATTTCTTTACTATACATTTTTTTTCTAATTTATCAATTAATTAAAACAAATAATTTATAATTTTTTTATCTTGCAATATGGATGTTTGTATCACAACAATTTATCATACTATTTTTTGTCACTTGTACAATATTTTGTGGTGCCATGAAGAATTTTCATTGTTTTACACCATATTTTCCTTGCAATCAATAGACGTTGCATCCAAAGTATTGTTTCTCTTGGTCAAGTATTGTTATAAGGTATCATTCTCAAGTATGAACGATAATTGTTTACTGTATATTACATAACTACAGAAATATATATATTTGTAACCTTTTTTGAAATCTGCTGAATTCAAGTAAATGGAGTAGGAACTTGTGTTTGTGAAGTCTTTATAAATTAATGGACTCGTATTCAAAAATTAAACGTTAATTGTTTGAGAAGGTACAATTGTCATTATTACTACGTTGCTATTCTAGTTAGAGGCCAAATACTCAAAGCGTAGATTGAACATTAAATCAATATCTACCTAAATTGGTTGTAAAACTTACCTAAATATTTATTTAGAAGGAGTGAAATAGCATATGATACAATTAGAAGGTCCAAAGAACCCAAATGTGTTGTCTCGGTAGTATCTAGAAGAAAGAGTATAGAAACCATAGTCTAAACTAGATCTTAAATCTCTATTTACTTGTGGTTTGTCTATATCCCATATAGATTTTTTCCATTAATGCAATCAAGTTTAAAAAAGCTTATTCCTTTATTATAATAAATTAATGGGTTTTTCTTAGAACATTGTTCTTGGAATATGGATGATAGAAACATATAAATGTTAAGATGGTATTTGGTAATTATTTTATGTCTTTGTACTTTGTTTGGTTATATTTACAGATATCCTTCATAGGATAATATTTTTAAAATTCTTGTAAAAAATGGATAACTTACAAGTGATGAAAAACTTAACAATCCCTTTCTATTTGCACAAAAAATGACCAATGTTACAATTAACAATACTACACGCGTGCTTTCTCGCGAGGAAACCTTTCGCGAGAACACGCATGTTCTCGCTAAAGAGTGAGTCTTTCGCGAGGAACGTCATTAGCGACGACAAAGTCGTCGCATATATCAAGCGTCCTTATTAAGCTATGAAAAATAATAAAATAATAAAATAGTCGTTTAAAGTCCTCGCAAAAAACTTCATCTTTAGCGAGGACATTGTTTTCGTCGCTAGAAAGTATCTTTTGCAAAAAAGATATTAATAAAATAGTCACGATTTGACCATTTATAAACTTCATCTTTAGGAAAGGGATTACAGGAAGTTCTGGGAATTGAACTTGATAAATATAATGTTAACCGTGATAGAGTTGTTAGTAGTTGTTATGGCAGAGAAAGGTGGAGATTGCCTCCTTGTGTGGGCAAATTGTTACCTTATCTTAGTAAAATTAAATTATCACAAGACAGTGATATTAAATCAAACAAACTAGAAATCGTCCTCTGTTTCGAATTCAATATTACACGCATTGAATCCTTTCTTCAGAATTT
Organism: Nemophila menziesii; assembly: GCA_029959085.1. Taxonomy (NCBI): domain Eukaryota; kingdom Viridiplantae; phylum Streptophyta; class Magnoliopsida; order Boraginales; family Hydrophyllaceae; genus Nemophila; species Nemophila menziesii. Next base: position 101,128,358 of record JARWIR010000001.1, read on the forward strand.
GAACTGTACCCTTGATACCTATTGTTTAGTAATGATTTTCTTCAAAAATAAACAGTTGATTGCTTCCTTAAAAAAGATTTACATCATTAATTTTGACATGCGTATAAATAGCTAAAGATGGTATGGATCACTCATCTTTAGCTATTTATAAACAAAGATGGTATGGATCACTCATCTGTAATCTGTAGTTGTGAGACAACATGTTGTCGTAGATCCTCCGGTGTTTGCTTACTAAAGTAGACTGTGGATTTGTGATAATTAACCTTCTGTCCCGAACACTTGCAGTAGGTGTTAATGCATTCTTGGAATTCATCAAGATCTTATCCGTCTAGTGACATAAAGAATAACGAATCATCTACAAAGAGGAGAGGCAAAATAATCAGACAATTATGAGTAATCTGGATACCTGAGATACGTCCATGTTGCACCTTAGTCTCAATAATGAAATTAGAGCTTCTGTGAGTAAAGCAAAGAGGAGGCGTGACAATGGGTCACCCTTTCTAATACTTTGTCCAGGTTTAAAAGGGGGTTGTCGTTCTCCATTAATGTTGAGTTTAAATGTAACCGTTGATATATTGTTCCAAATCCACTCCACCCATTTCTCGGCAAAAACTAGTTTTTCGAGTAATAAAATTAAAAATTCCCAACATACCTGATCATATGCTTTAGCCATATCTAATTCAATCGCCGCAAAACACGCCTTGTCTTACAGTTTACGTTTCATAAAGTACGATATCTCCTGTGCAATAAGTATATTATCTTGAGTAGCCCGCCCTTAAATAAAGGCTACATGTGTGAGGAATGTTATATCATTAATTATATTCTGTAATCTGGTAGCAAGGATTTTTGCGATGATTTTATAACCAAACTTAACACAAGAAATCGGCTGGTAATCACCGACTCCTACTTGGAACACACATTTAGGAATTAATGTGATCAAGGTTTAACAATACTAAAGACGTGTTGTTAGTAAAGAAGTCAATCACCAATGCCATAAAGTCCTGCCCAATTATATCCCAGTATTCCTGAAAGATCTTACCGTTCAATCCATCTTGGCTTGGGGCTTTGTTGGGACTGAGGTCAAATGCAGCTTGCCGTATCTCAAATTTATCCGGTATCCTTGTAAGTTTATCATTCATTTCTGGTGTTACCTTGGGTGATATGTCTCACAATGCTTCATTCAAATCAGTTGGCTCCTGTATTTGTAATAAGTTTGAGTAAAAGTTGTTAAATCGATGTTTTATTTCTTCATTAGTCTACACCCAATCACCCTCGTCATTTTGTATCCCTGAAATTCTATTAAAGTTTCTTCGCTGAGATGTTAACGCAAAGAAATATTTAGTATTTTTGTCGCCATATCGAACCCATTAGTCTCTAGCACGATCTGACCAGTATACTTCCTCACATTTCCAATACATAAGCAGTTTTTCACGTACAAGTTGTTCTTCCACATGCTGCTCTTCAGAGAAAGGAGTGTTTGATATTTCAATAAGGTGTTGTTCCAAAGCTTTAATTTTGACCTTATTATTGGGAAATGTCTCCTTATGCCAAGTAGATAGTGCATTAGAGGTAACCTCTCTCTTGTGGAGGACCACTTGAAGAGGGTATCCTCTACTGGGTCACTCCACGCTGTTTCAATAATAGGCCTACATTGTTGATGAAGGTACCAGTTAGTTTCAAATCGGAAATGTCTTACGTGTCGCTTTCCTTTTCCATTTGGTAAAAGAATGATAGGTGAGTGGTCCGACACCACTGCCGCGGGAGATAGGCAGTCACATTGGGGAAGTGTTTTGTCCATGCAGTAGAAGCAAACACTTTATCAATTCTGGATTTCACAACATTGTTCTCATCTTGTCTATTTGTCCATGTAAAGAAACTTCCATATGTCTGAATTTAATTTAACATATTATTAGAAATAAACAAAATTAAAATTCAATATATGCTGCTGATTTGGCGGGGACGAGCTTAAACGTTGATTGCTATTTGAGATGTCATTAAAGTCCCCCATAAAAATAACAGGATCTTCATGGTTTGATCTCCATTCTGTCAAGTGATTATATAAGTTTAGCCTTTCAAGATAAAGGTTAGGGGCATGCACAAAAACATAGTAATAGGAAAGTACATTATCATTAATAAGAACTGAGACATAAAAAGGGCAAGAGTACAAAACAGTAAGCAAAATATTAGAGTTCCAGACCAACAAGAAACCCCCAGAGTGATTCATACTGCCTTGGGGGTTAACCACAAAATAGTTATCAAAATTTAAGTTCCTAACAAATAACATTGCATCCCCATCTGTCATCATAGTTTCACAAAAATAGGCCACAGAGGGCTTATGGTCAGCCAACATGGCGCGCAAGACCTGGACTGTCAAGGGGGCCATAATCCCTTTATAGTTCCAGAAGATTGTAATCATTCCGGTTCCGCAGCCAACACCGGGTGGCTGCTACCTCGTCTTCCCTTACCTCCTCGCCTAGGTCTGCCTCTAACCTTGACGCCTCCTTTACCTCGAATCCTTTCATACTCCTGCTCAATAGTAGTACCCTCAATAGGTTTAGTGCCACCAACATCAACACCCAACTGATCAACTATTACTGGTTCACCAAGCTCAGTCCCCTTAACATTCTCCTCATCCTTATCCATCTCAGAGTCACCATTTTTAACCCTGTAAAGTTCTGCGAAGTCACTATTGCTAAGATTTGCAGTACCTTTACTCCATGCACCTAGATTTGGATCAATGTCTGTGTCATCCACCATAGCTTCTTGTAATTCAAGTCTCTCCTCTAATGTGAGTTGACTGAGTTTACTTCCCTCTACACTGTAAATATTAGTATGTCTTTTCTGCCATTTGTTAGATGTAGTAAATTTAGCCTTATACGCATGACGTCTCTTCTTAGCACTAGAGTTCTTTTTTAAGGAAGCAATCAACACATGTGTCTACTATGCTGCTCTCCACCTTGCCCACACAAGGAAGCAATCAACACATGTGTCTAAATCTCCATCACTCATCAAGATTTGACATGTGTCTACTATGCTGCTCTCCACCCATATCAATATCACCTCTAGTATCAGAACTATCATCAACTCGTTCCCTTCTTGGATTGCTTACTTTATCATTACCCCTTTTAGAACGAATCTCCTTGTCTCTCCCATCTTGTTGAGAAGTAGGTGACCCATTATCATGTCTATCCCAAATATAAACTCTACTGTGTGACATAAAAGTGTCTCCCACACGTTTTCTGATCCCATAAAGTGGTTGCTCAAGTGTATGCTTAATAATATTCTCCATACTCCATGTAATTAGGCGTAATTTCGCCTGAGAAACCCCATCTCTATCCAAAAGATCCCCAAAATTTTCACGTTTGTGACCCAGTTTACCAGAGTCAAAACAAAACAAACCAACATTCTCATACTTAAATGTTACCCACCCCACTCCATCCTCCTGGCGAAGATACACACCTGGAGGGAGAGGGTCTAAAACATGAAAAGCAGCTCTAAAACGTAAAATAGGAACAATAGCAAAATCATCTTCAGGAAAATCAATTTCTTCTAAATCAGTAAATGTCCTAGAAATATTCTTAATAATAATTATATTATTTTGAATGTGTGCTAGCCCTCCTACCTGAATCCAAGCGGCAGAGTAATTTGAAGTAGTAAATGTACCATTGAAATTACCACTATTGATATCAATTTTTTCATATCAATTTTTTCTTTTGTAATGTAGCTGTGACTCTCTTTTCTATGTGAGATGTCGTACTTTTTCCATTTACTTTTACCCCAGCGAAAAGTTACAATAGTAAAATAGTGAATCATCATTAATGTATAGAGCACACATACATAAGCTCAAAATTTACCCAACCCAATAATATTTCCCATATGGTGGACCCACCACCCTAAAATCAAGCTCTAAAACGACTGTCTATGCATCTTGATTCGAGTGCGGGTCATATGGAAAAGTCCTAAAATCTAAGGGGTATGACTTATAATGTGGCTAATAAAAAGGCTTTAGAAATCTAGAAGGGGATAAGAAGGATAATAATATAATAAAGGGATATCAAGTTAAAGGCAACAAGGGGATTATCAAAGAACTGCATTAATCACTTTCTAAACTATTCAATTTTGTTACGTTCTTAGCACGTTCATTAAATGGGTTTATAAACTAGCTCGGATCTCACGGCCTACACACCCCTCAAGGCGTCCTAAGATCAAACATACTTCTACTGCATTGATTACTAATCTTTTCTATACTATCTATGTGTGTTTCCTATTTAAAGTCCTAGATCAAGCGGAGAGATCTTGTTTAGGAGATGTATTGTCTTCAACTGAATACGTAGTCTCCGTAACAGATTTTGTTTGTTTAGGAGTAGACTGCATTTGCTCTTCCTCTTTGTCACCCTGATTCTTAGTATTCTGCATCTGATTATCAGGTTCCTCATCGCTAATAAACACCGTTCGAACAGCCGGGTGTGTGAATGTTCCATGTTTAACAGCTTCCACTCCCCCACTTTTAAAATGAGATGTATTGTCTTCAACTGAATACGTAGTCTCCGTAACAGATTTTGTTTGTTTAGGAGTAGACTGCATTTGCTCTTCCTCTTTGTCACCCTGATTCTTAGTATTCTGCATCTGATTATCAGGTTCCTCATCGCTAATAAACACCGTTCGAACAGCCGGGTGTGTGAATGTTCCATGTTTAACAGCTTCCACTATCACTCATCAAGATTTGACATGTGTCTACTATGATGTAAATTAAATTATCACAAGACAGTGATATTAATAAAATAGTCGTTTAAAGTCCTCGCAAAAAACTTCATCTTTAGTGAGGACATTGTTTTCGTCGCTAGAAAGTATCTTTTGCGATGACATTCTAGGTGTTTTACGAGGACACATTGTCCTCGCTAAAACTCTTGTCGTATTAAAGACGGATAAATGGCCTTTAATGTGAAACAAGATCTCAAAAAACACCAAAATTCCCAAAAAACCCCTAAAACATTCACAATTTTTTTCTTTAAACCCCAAATTAATTTTTGGCATCTCAATTATATATCTTCATAAACACATATAACTCCATTGGATCACATTTTGAAGCAAATTTTTTTCACAATTTTAGGTGCTTTCTTAATTTTTTTTTCTAATTTGTTTATTTTGTATAAATGTTGTTATATTTTTTATGATTTAGGTTGAATTAATAGTGTTTAGTGTTTTGTATGTGACATATTTTTAATTTTGTGCTCTATTTTATATTTTGATGATGATTCACATGTTTATTATATTGTAACCCTTTGTTGGGGTAAGAGGAAATGAAAAGAGCTAAGAAGAAAAAAAAATAGCATTATATCTCAAACATCAAAAAGAGAGTCATAGTTATACAAAAGAAAAAAAATTGATATGAAAAGAATATATATATGGACCAGCAAAGAGCAATTTTTATGTGAACATCTTTATGCTTTAATTGGGTTATTGGGGATGCTAATTTGTGCATCAAGGAATTCATTAGGTTGAGTGAGAATGTTCTACAAGAGTAACTCAAGCTCTAGGGTGATTCGTTGATGGCTAGTGAGGATAGAGCCAAAAGCTCACTCTAAATTATCCAAATACACTTATCATACAATCCCTAAGCCAACATTACAACCCTAAATACCTTATGATTCTTTGCTATGTAATCTAGAAGTGATTGAGCCGTTAGAGAGTAGTTAAGTGGATCTTGGGATACTAGTGAAGTTCGATGAACAATCTATAGCCTCCTTGGTAAACTGAGTAAAGATCCTCTCCTTCTTACATTGCGAAGCTAATCCAATCTTGAATTCAAGTCGTGTTGATCGTAGATATGACAAGTGTGCAGGTATGTAGTTTGTAAATATTATTACATGAAATTTTCTAAGTAGTTGCTTTGAGTTTATTCTATATATTCTGCTATCTTCTTTCCCCTGTGCTTAAATGACTTAGCTGATATTTTAAAGACTTACCTATGTTCTTATTTTTTATTGTATCGGGACGATAAAAGTTTGAGTTGGGGGTCTTGATGTCTCACTAATTGTTCTAAACATAAGCCCTTATGAGACATATTTTAGGTTGAAAATGGTCTTTTTATATTGACTTTCTGTGCTTAATTCGTAATATTCCTATTTCCTGTCTTGATTTGATGAATTATTATTTTTAGAGCATATTTGGTTTAATTTGTGTGTTAATGTGAAGCTTTAAAGATAATATGAAATTAGACGTCAAATCAATTCTAAAGAGATAAGGAATGAAGATCTTGAAGAAATCAGGAGATAGAAGAAAACAGAGTTCAATTAGAAAAAGGAAAGCTACCAAATAAATCTGAATTTCTGCAGCTACGTCTAAAGAAGTGAAGATAACTCCAAATCCGAGACGATTCTGGAAGATCCCTTATAGAGCTAGATAGATCTTTTTGTGAGGATACTTTTGATATCTTACAGGCCAAAAACGGCTCAGTAATGAAAGAGCTATGGTCAAAACAAGTCTGCGGTAATTATCTATATCTACTTACGAATTTGAGTTGACTCTTTTACTTGACCCCTACTCCAAGTTTTCGACCTAGCACCTATATATATCAGTTCTAAACCTTAGAAAGTCATCCCTTAGCTGCATAAGCTTAATATACACAAGTAATTCATCATAGAAGCAATCAGGAGGATCTAGAGGAGGAGGAAGAAGCAAGAACTAGAGCTTAATAACATCAATTCACACTTCTCCATCTCTATTCTTTGGGTAAATTAGTATTATATCTATTTTGTCTATGAGGTATTTCTAAGCTTACTATTCAAGAGTTCTAGTATGCATAATTTCTATTTAAGATTGTAATTATATGAACAATTGATTATTGTTTTTCTGTTTTAATTTGAATTTGGGATTTTAGTATTTAACTGAATTGGTTCTTAATCTCCACTGACTATATTCTTGTGCTTGTTTACTATCATTGACGTCGCGAATCAAGGGTAGGTTTTAGTAATTAGGCTATTCACTAGTGGAAGTGATCACCTTGACGGGGGGTTTAATTACAAAACTAGGATATAGACGTGTCACGTCCGTTATTTACCGACATGCTTGACTAACCACGTAGCCAAAGAGGTCAAAGATCTCAATCATCTGAACGTAGCTTATAATCGCCCTGACGGGGTTCGTAATACCGTAGGATAGCTCCTAAGTCCACCCTGACGGGGGTTAGGAGATTAAAGAGTCCTGACTATTGTGAAATATCTCATTCACCCTTATTCTTAGGAATCATAAATCCAATAGGATAGATTCATACTTGCATCTCCTTATCTTATTTGCATAATTATTTGTTATTAAGTATTTTTTTTATTTAATTAGAAAACAAAATACTTCATTGCTTATCTTTTTAGTTAAACCAATTAGAACAATCTATTCTAATATTGAACACGAATTTAGAATAACTACTTAAATCCCTGTGGAGAAAATAATCCCGATTTTACTTATTTTTTACTTGGATCGACCAATACACTTGCGGTCTGTGGATACTCTATTCTATTACTTTTATTGCTTTATTTTATAACACACTAGGACCCACCAGAGTAATCAAGAAATTCTTGAGATTCAGTTAGATAAGGATAATATGAATAGTAACATAACAGTAGATTCTTGCTATGGAAGAGAGAGGTGGAGATTACTACCTTGTGTTGGGAAAATCCTTCCCAAACTGTTTTATTATAAGCTAAAAACAGGGGATGATATTAAAATATGGAGTGAAAATGATAAAAGAGGTTTTTTTTTCAAGAAAACATTAATTCAGGTTACTAATAGCTCAGCAGATGTTAAATGGAGTAAATTCATATGGGCTAAAGCAAACATTTTGAGATGCTCTTTTATTTCATGGCTAGCTATTTAAAACCGGCTAAGTACTAAACAAAGGATGTTAGAGTGGGGATGTCAAATAAATCCACTATGTAATCTCTGTAGAGCTGTAAGTGAAGATCACATTCACATTTTATTTAATTGTTCTGTTTCGAAAAGAATTTTGTGCAGAATATTGAAGAAGTGCGAAATTATTAATGTGCCAGGAGATTTTGATGGGTTGAATAATATTATTATAGGCATGTCTTGTGATGAAATGAGATTGTTTGTAAGTTTGATGTGTACTCATATATATATGTGGTTTGGTGGGAAAGGAATGAGATAGAACATGGAGGAGCAGGATTGAATGAAGATCAAATGGTTGATAAAATTTGTATCATGATGAGCATGAAGTTAAAAGATAGAAGGCTCAAGAAGAATGGTGTTGAAGAGTTAGTGGAGAAACTAGAATTGGGTTAATTTTCTTGTATCTCTTTTATTTTCCTTTAATGTAATATGGTCCATATGTTATAGTGGGCCGAGTTATATTAATGTTTCAATGTAGTTTTGGGCTTTCAAGGTATTACTCCCATGCTTGGGCCTAATGCTTGAAAGTACCTAGTTGTAAATACATTGAAGTTAAAATTAATGAAAAAAAATTGATTTGATGATAAAAAAAACATAGTAAAATAAATAGAAAAATCCTAGGCAGCGGCGCCAAAAACTTGGTGGTGTGGTGTGGATTTTATAGACTAATGAAAAGCAGAGTAAAATAACTAAAAAAATCCCTGAGCGCCAAAAAATGTGTGGGCCTACGTGTGTGATAGAATAATGAATGTAAAAACTTCACGCCTCGAAAACTATGATTAACTCTTAGCAAGTCTACGAATCGTTACAAGTAATAAGTAAGTAAGATTGAGTTCGTACTTAGGGATTTAAGTAATTATTTCAACTTGTGTTCAATATTAGAATAAATGGTTTTAAATGTTCTGATTAAAAAGGAAGTAAAGTATTTTGTTTTCTAGTTAAATAAACAATAAACAATTATGCAAACAAGATAATAGCTAAGGAGATGCAAGTATGAACCTATCCTATTGAATTAATGAGTATAAGAATAAGGGTGAATCGGTGATTTCACAACAGTTAGGATTCTACAATTCGTCTAACCACTGTAAGTAGCTTAGAAGGCAACCTTCCCCATTAGATACCCCTTTGGGGTGACCCTAGAAATGACTTTAAATGATTGAATTTCTTACCCTGTTGATATCTAGATAGGTAAGACCTCCGGTTTCACTACCGCACACTAGACGCATATATGTTAGTTAAATAATTAAACCTTGCCCGCCGGTGATAGTTTAATTACTTGGGCTACCCACTATATGATCAGAACACATGTAGTATTATTACAAAAATATATTCAAAGGAAATTGATTTGATACCAATTTAACTAAATAATATAATCACAAATTCAATTTCAACATCAAAACAATAATTAGTAGTTCATATGATTACAAATCCTATGTAGATATGAAACAGATGTGCATAATATAAATGAAGGATTAATAGCGAATAATAAATTAAAGACAAATTAATCTAGCACTTACTCCCTAAGTATGGAGATAAAGTGTAGAATTGACGAGGTGAAATCCAACTCTTGATTCTTACTTCTATAGATAATCTTGATCGCTTCTATGGTGAAATTATTGATGAAAATAAATCTCTAGAGGCAGAGTGATGACTTTATAATGTTGGTAGCTGATACTTATAAGATAAAAACATATATGGGTCATAGGCAAGGTTTAAATGACCTAGCGCATCCCAAAAGCCGTTCTTCTTCTTTACATCTCTGAATTGCAAAATCTCAGTGGCCACGTGCTCTCACCTCAGATCTCCATATGAATATAAAAGGGATCCTCAAAATTCTTTTCCAATCTCACGTGGTATCGAAAATAATTCAATTTCTGATTATGGATGACAACTTTTCAACTTCCTAAAAACGGGTTCTTTATTCCTTCGCTATTGGTTTCCTTTCTTGATCTCCTTTCCTCGACTTCTTATCCATTCTTTGTCATATCATACCATAATGTACCTAAGATTTTTGCATTTATTATACAAATTACGCGCAAATAACTCTAAAAGTGACAAATTTTGAAAACAAGGCAAGAAACGAGAATATATCAAACAATAAGGAAAAATCCCTCAGCCGAGCATATAAGGAACATATAAAGATGTCTCGCAATGGGATATTTATCGAAAAATGGAGATATCAATGATCCTCAAGAATGTATATATAATGTAGACGACCATTTTTAGGGACTTGATATCATTATAAGCAATATAGCTCAACCTCATCATGTGTCATAGAATTTATCTTGTCCATCTAAATAGGATTGCCTCCTTAAGCTATGGAATCATTGAGGATAGAGAGTCATCCTTAATTAGATATTTAATTACTTTCTTAAATATGACCACCCGACTTGGTATGGACTCTATTAAGGATCTAACTGATCCTTAAGTCAATAGTCGGTGAATTTATCACATCTGTCTAAAAAAAGCTACCATTTAATGGTTATGAATTTATTTATAATTCTCAAACTCATACTTTACTCAACAATCAGTGAGTTTATCACGTCCATCTTAACATGATTACCCTTTATTAGTTATGAATTCATTAAGAGTTCTCAAACCCAATATGTAATCAATAGTCGGTGAATTCCTTACAACCGTCTCTACATGTCTAATATTTAATAGTTATGAATGCCTTAAGAGTTCTTAAACTCAGCCTTTAATCAACAGTCCAATGAATTTATCATGTCCACCTCAACCTGACTATCATATAATTGTTATTAATTCATTAAGAGTTCTCAAACTTAGCCTTTACTCAATGCTATGTGAGTTCATCACCTCCGTCTCAACAGGACTACCATATAATGGTTATGAATTCATTAAAAGTTCTCAAAATCAGCCTTTACTTAATATATGTGAAATCATCAAGTCTGTCTCAATAGGAGTGTGAATTAAATAATAATTGTAAACTCATTTTCATCATGCATGCCATAGGATGAGAAGGAAGTGCAACATATGGGCTTGTTTCCCATATGTACTTTATAAATGGGTTTAACACTATCCTCATCAATGTCTCCAGGACCACTATCTTGGGTAGACATATATTTAGGGTGAAAAAAAAAATAACTTCTTACCCTTGAATTATTCTATTAAATCATTATGTGTAAATTCAAATATTCAATTGATGTTAATTAGCTTACAACCTATAGACAAATTCGTCAAACTTAATTTTTGGGAGTAGATTATATTTTATTGTTAATGGTTTCTTACCAAAGTTGGTATCTACTAATAGTCTCATCCAACATCCTAGGAGATTTCTCAATACAAGATTATGCTACTATCTATTAGTATCTCTATAGGTAAGTCCTCAATGATGAGTAGAGTGGTATGTTCTAGCCCTATATTAGACGTTATTCTATACAACTTACTCCCAATGGGTTCATTATCTAGGCAAACTAAAGGGTAAATTATCACTAGCAGGCCTCGTATGTGAGTTATTACTAGCGGACAATAACACCAAAAATAATTACTATCAATAAAAGTAAACATATTCACAAATATATTCAAACATTTCTCTTCCAGATATATACTTATCACATAAGAGAAGGAATATATATGCATAAGATAGAATCTATTGTTTAATATTATTTTTTTCAAAGTCTGGTAGGCCAAAAATGGCCAAATACCCCCACATTCTTAGGTATTTTAGGTACGGCTAAATACCTTTTCATTATCTAAGGGGTTTAACTAAAATCTTATGGGTTAAACTATTAAGAACATATCAGATTTATAAGATCTCTTCAGCCCACATGTGAACTACCGATAATGTGTTAATTTGACATTCATCAAATTTAAAATATATATTCATTCTTTTAGTACTACAATTTCGATGTGGTGTTTAAGGGGTCTAAGTTCATATATTATTTTATTAGTTTCTCAAAACTGTATAGGATACTGGAACTATAATCTCTATCCATATGTCTCTTGACCTCTATCAAGATGTTATGATTGTAGAAACTTGTTCAAACAATTGGGTTTCTTAGTGGTCATAACTTTAAAGGGATATTAACATGATTTTATCATTATGTATTTTTGACATTTGATAATATTATCAATTATTCTAGTATGTGTAAATCTAAATGCAAGTGTCATTTAATAATTTTAACATAAAATTCGAACCATTTTCATGCCTTATATAAAAATAAACGTAAATATAATCTTATTTATTTAGAAGAGGTGTTTAAAAATTACAGAGACTCCTTAGTCACACTTATAATACTATGTAACTATTGGTATCCCTCCATCAGAAAATGGTTTTAATCCAACTACATTAGAGGAAAAACACGAAATTTTACGGGGCAAACTAGATGTATCACAAATATAAATTTAAAATATTTCATTTAAATAATTTTAGAAAAACCTTTACTATTTTGAGGACTCGATACATGACTGGATTTCTCATTTGGTGTGTTTGTCCATTGTCCAACTCCTCTAATTCATAAAAATTATTACCGTCGTTGCATAAGTGTGATGATGATTCCATGACCGGAATCTGTCTTCATGAAATCACTTTGAACATTATCTTCTCGATTTCCCCCTCTTATCAAGTCGGAATCAAGTTAAATCCAAATTCAACCATTATTAAAAAACAGGCATTAGAAGTATTCTTAAATTGTTGAAAATAATTATCGATAACCTGAATTTAACAATAATTTGCATATAAAATATTGAAAATATTATCAATTTACAGCTTACAACAATTATAAAACTACATAATAAAAGTACAGCATAACCCAGAATATTTGTAGCAACGTGACTTGACAACTTACTTAAAGAACAAAAGGATATGTGCAATCACAAAAGGATTGATATCTCTATAATCTCAATTTTATTGTCTTACCTCTAACTCATATTAGATTGTATTTGGTGGCGGTGTCTCAATGAGAGGACAATGCATGGCATATATAGCAATGAAAGAGTTTTTTCTATAGAGAAACCCTTAAATGCATGAAAGCTAAGGGTTAAAACCTCATAACGAGGTAGGTTACAATCCATTAAATGGGTTATTATACCACATAAATGCATTAATCACTGTGAAGAACTTCGATGAATTTCTTAGCAAGTGTAATAATGTATTTGACACCATGAACCTGAATGTACTTATTAGCAAATGAAGAAGTTTATTTGACACCTTATGGCATGTCAATGGATCTGAACAAGTTTCTTAACAAAAGGCTAATGTATCTACTCTACGTCACGTCACGTCTCGACCATACTCATCTCTTCTGGGCGTCGTCTTTGGTGCAGGTGCGAAGCCATCTATGGCGTATTATTTATTCTTTTTCTTCCATGCATGACCAATGTAATTTCTTTAACTAATTCCATCACCAGCACATCGTGGTATCCGTTTCTGCATTAATAGATACTTTCATATATGTAATCATACAAAAAATATAAGAAAGTAAATTTGTAGGTGACATATGGGTACAATAAGAGAGATATTACAGCTTAGCTATAGTCAAACCATACAGAAACTATGCATGCTAATGAGGGACATAAAAGTTAATAAGCGAAAAGAAGACAATTCTCAATGGTGGGAAACAGTCTGTGGCTAGTTGCAATTCGTTGTTTGTCGTGAGTGATGAAGAGGACACACGACTATTAAAATTGGTTAATAAATTTTCTTTTCTCATGTGGCCTAAGAAGGTGGAAAAAAATTAGCTCCACATTTAATCGAGTGAAGGAGACTGACAGGTCACGAAAGCAGAAATTGTAAGGCTATGAATATATAATGGGAAACACCCTACAGAAGGTGAGGCATCCTGAGCCATTTTCTACAAGTAAACATGTAAAGATGTTGAGCTATAAAATGTAATGTATACCGGGCACCCAATTCCTTACATGGTTGAAGACTTAGTCAATAAATCTTTTCCTTCAGACAAAAAGGTTGATGTGAGATACGTAAAATTCTTGGTAACCTGTCTAGCAGAACCATTGTGTGTCGTGATTGATGAAAAGTAATTACAATGAATGATACTTTTCCATAGGATGAAAAGGCTAAGAAGAACGTCACTAATAAGGGTGACTGGCTGGTTTTGCATCTAATTAGACAACAATTGTGTGGATAGAAACCAGTTTAGTTGTTAAATAATATATATGTAACAGTAAACCAATTACATATATTGGCTTTACGAGGTCAGGGTAAATTGGAGGTACTTCATATTTTTGTGTTGTTGTTCATGAGTATAGTGGTGTTAATCAACTAGACTTACACGTGATTATTTTGCTTAATTTTGTATATTTTGGACGTATCGATGAAGAATTGGAAAGTTAGTGCGAGAAAGGCACGTGTCGATACCGGGGATGAACATAATTGGTGAAATTATTTACCATCAAGGGAACTGGAAATTTAAACCCATGACTGGAAAGTTAGTGCGAGAAAGGCACGTACTTCATAATTAGTGTATTTTTCTCATTATCTACCATAGGTTTTCCTTGGTGTGTGTTTTTAGTGAATTAGAAGTGTGAGGATGATAAAAACAAATATATGGAGATAGTGATGGAAAATTGTAAGAGGAAATTTAACACTAGTAATATTGTCATGATGCCTACAAAGATAAAAGGTACTATGTAAGTTCTATTGACTTGGTTTACATTGACGTTTATTGGTTTAAGACCTTACAAGAGAAGGTTCAAAATTAAAAATCACCTTTCTCGATGTAGTATTCTTCTTCTTTTACTTCTCTCTCTATCATAGTAATGTTGGATATGCATTGAGACCAATCAATTTTATTCATGTGAGAATTATTGAAAAATGGTAAATCAATAAGAAGTATCTTATTTTCCAACAAAATTCTCTAAATACTCGTCTTTCTGAAAATTTACGTTTTTAATATGGCCTAACACACCTATAAATATAGTCCATCTACTAAATTTGATCATTCTTTTTTTTCACAATTTTTAACATTGAACCAAATTAGAGAAAGATAGATAAAAAGAAACTATATAGATTTAATATAAAGCATCTAAACCAATGAATTTCAAAACTTTATGGATCAAAATGGAAAAAAAATAGGTAAAGAGAAAAAAGAATAAACATTTTACTTGTAAATGTAGGTTTATAATGGGCATTCCATTAAAGTTTATATATAGAAGAATAAGAGCCCGTTTGAAAGTACATATTCTAGAGCTAAAAAAAACTTTTAATTAGAATTTTGTTTTATTAAAATAAAAATATTTATTAAAAATAGTAAAAAGAATTAAGAATTAAATATCGAATCATTTTAAGTGTTTATTTTAAGAAGCACCTATTTGGTGCTTTTCTAAAAATACCTTTTATAATTTAGAATATCTTTTAAAATTTAAAAGTATATGAAGTTCTTTTTAAAATAAGCACTTTTAAACAGACACTAAATCCTACAATAGTTAGAATTTGCTTGGATTACATAGACAAAAAATTGAGATACAAATGATATCCAATCAAAAAAGAAACATTATATATTTAAAAAAGTAACATGCATTTAGTTTTTTGGGTCAACCCACTATGTTTTTTGTAAAACTTAAACCCAAATGATTCTTTAATTTTGAAATAAAAAATATCATTAGATTAAGATGGGTTGGACTTTTTATATACGCGATTGAACCAATATTAGATAACCCAAATTTTAGTTTTTAATCACAATTACTTAAGTAGACATATCATCTCTTCACACTTCCCCCTCCTACACCTACCCAGTTCTCCTACACATCTATAACAGACAACTAAAAGGGAGAATATTCTCAACCATCATCAACCTTACCACGTCATAAACACCATAGACCATCCATGAATACCCAAATTAAGGTAATAAATATTTGTAATTAAAATTTGATTCAATTTCAACCAAATCTGTTTACTATTACAATATTCAGATATATCATATGTGAATCTATGTTTTATTGAACACTTGTATATTATATTTTAAAACAAATTTTAGGTGGATACTTGATTTATCTCAATGACAGAAAAGTCAGATCAATTTGACACAGTAGCTTGAGGTGAATAATTATATTGGGTGAATATCTACATTTAGTACTTTAAAATAATTCCCCTACATTAGAAGCCTTTACCTTAGAAATATTGATGTGTTGAGTATAGCATATTTGGAAGGGATGCCGTATGAGTTTTTGTGAGACTATATGAATAGTGTGTTGTTTATCTCTTTACTGTACATTTTATTTTCAATTAGTTAAAATAAATACTTTGTAAAATTGTATATCTTGCAATATGGGTGTTTGTAGCACAACAATTTATCATGCTATTTTTTTTTTGGTTCCAAAAAGAATTTTCATTGTTTTTCTACCATACTTTGCTTGTTATTAATAGACGTTGAACCCCAAGCATTTTTCCTCTTGCTCAAATATTGTCATAGGGTATCATTCTCTAGTATGAACGGTAATTATTTACTTTATATTACATGATGACAGAAATATTTGGAACCTAATTTGAAGTATGATGAATTCAAGTAAATGGAGCATGAACTTGGGTTTGTGAGTTCTTTATCAATTAATTGACTTGTATTCAAAAAATTAAACATTAATTGTTTGAGACCAAGTATAGTATTCCTTAGACTGGTCATTAAACTAAAATATATCGAAACTTTTGTTGTGAAACTTACCTTAGTTTTTTATTTGGATGAAGTGAAACAACATGTGATACAATGAGAATGTTTAAAGAACCCAGATGTATTATCTAGCAAGTCGTTAGAAGAAAGAGTTTAGAAACCATAGTCTAAACTACATCTTATATTTGTTATTTGTCTTTATTCCGTATAAATTTTTCTTTTTAGAAACTAGTCAAGTTATATTCGTATATATTTTATTTATGTTTATTTATAAGTATGATTTTTATTTATGCAAAGCTATTTGTTTTATAGAAAAAGATCGTTGATCATAACATTTCAATACAAAGATCTTCCTATCTTAAAAGTCCAGCAACGACAATGCTAAAGGTAATTAAATTATATAACAACTTAATGCATTCAAGTTTAAAAAAGCTTATTTGTTAATGGTTTTTCTTATATTATTGTTTTTGGAAATTTAGATTATAGCAACATATAGATGTTATAAGATGGTATTTGGTAATGATTTTTATGTATTTGTAGTTTGTTGGGTTCTATTTAGAAATATCTTTTATAGAATAATATCATTAAAATTCTTATTAAGAATGGATGACTTATGAGTGATGGGAAACTTTAAACCCCTCCCCTACTATTTGAACAAAAAGCATCCAATGTTATAATTAATTGTAACATAACTTAAGAGTACTTTGGCTTAATCATAGAAAAAAAATTAAATTTTATTAAATAAGGACTTTATTAAATTTAGAGTATTATTTGTCTATATATAGTGAAATTTTCTTTCAAATCTTCTCTTGAGATAAGGATTTTGTTCCATTTGGGTCAATTTTATCGAAAATGTGTCACTACTGCATCTTATTTGGTGGAAATTAATGGCAATTAATATCCTATTATTAAACCATATAGAGGAGTGTGGCAGGATGATCCCGTCTCCTCATTCCTCTTTTGTTTAGTCACTCAAGCTTTATCATCTTTTATTAAAAAGTCTAATATTAATCTAAATGTTAAGGGAATCAAAATTTCAATAAGTTATTCTAGTGTTACACACATTTATTTGTAGCACAACAATTTATCATGCTATTTTTTTGGTTCCAAAATGAATTTTCATTTTTTTTCTACCATACTTTGCTTGTTATTAATAGACGTTGAACCCCAAGCATTTTTCCTCTTGCTCAAGAATTGTCATAGGGTATCATTCTCTAGTATGAAGGTAATTATATACTTTATATTACATGATGACAGAAATATTTGGAACCTAATTTGAAGTATGTTGGATTCAAGTAAATGGAGCAGGGACTTGGGTTTGTGAGTTCTTTATCAATTAATTGACTTGTATTAAAAAAATTAAACATTAATTGTTTGAGACCAAGTAATGTGATACAATGAGAATGTTTAAAGAACACAAATGTGTTATCTAGGAAGTTGTTTAAGAAAGAGCTTAGAAACCATAGTCTAAACTACATCTTATATTTTTCATTTGTCTTTATTCCATATAGATTTTTTCTATTTAGAAACTAGTCATATTATATTTGTATATATTTTATTTGTAAGTATGATTTTTATTTATACAAAAAACAGATCGTTGGTCATAACATTTTAATACAAAGATCTTCCTATCTTAAAAGTCCAGCAACGACAATGCTAAAGGTAATTAAATTATATAACAACTTAATGCATTCAAGTTTAGAAAAGCTTATTATTTGTTAATGGTTTTCTTATATTATTGTTTTTGGAAATTTGGATAATAGCAACATATAAATGTTATAAGATGGTATTTGGTAATGGTTTTATGTATTTGTAGTTTGTTAGGTTCTATTTAGAAATATCTTTTATAGAATAATATCATTAAAATTCTTGTTAAGAATGGATAACTTATGAGTGATGGGAAACTTTACAACCCCCCTACTATTTGCACAAAAAGCACCCAGTGTTAGTGCATCTTATTTGGGGAAAATTAATGGCAAGTTATATCGTATTATTAGACCATCTAGAGGATTGTGGCAGGATGATCCCGTCTCCTCATTCCTCTATTGTTTAGTCACTCAAGCTTTATCATCTTTTATTAAAAAGGCTAATATTGATCTAAATGTTAAGGGAATCAAAATTTCAATAAGTTATCATAGTGTTACACACATTTTTTTTGCAGATGAAAACTTCTTTTTTCTCGAGGCTAATAAAATTATATGAGTGTTTCTTAAGAATCATTATTTAAATATAACTTTGCTCCTGGATAACAAGTTAACTTAAATAAAAGTGGTATTTTTTTACCTATAACACTCATGATGAGGTTAAATAGTTTTTTTCTAGTATACTAAAATGAACAATTTGGTTGATTTTGGTAAATACTTAAGGTTCTTTACTTCTTTGTGGTAGATTAAAAGTCAAGGGTCTAGAATGGATCTAAGATTCTATTCTCTCTAGAATTTCGGTTCCATGGACATAGATGGATGTATCAACAGTATATATGGTCAGCCGAAGAGCATCAAGCTCAAACTCAAGCACAAGGCCAAATTATCGCCACTGCCCCTGCGCCTGCTATAACCAATAACTATAATAACCATGTTGAGACAAGACTATGTGAAGAAGATCGTCAAAATAGCACAAAGCAAAAAATTTATCAAAATCTGTGGAAGTATGGGAAGATATTCACAAGTCTCAGAAAGAAAAGCAGATTAATTGTAGAGGTGCTTCATATCCCACTTCTTCACTAAAACTGGCTACCATTGAAGAGATGACTCTTGAGGATTTTTTAGGTAAATCTGGCATTGTTTTTGAACAAAATATTTAAACGTTGTTCTTACAGGTTATCAAACCTTTCCACAAAACGACCTTGCAGGAGTTGCTAGAGGAGCTATTGTTTATTCACGGAAACCACCAGTGGTGTATGGAAGTGGAACTGGATATGGACATGTGACAGATATGGTGGTGGGTTTGCCAGTAAGTCAAGTGTCTTCTGATGGAGTACGTAGGAACCAAATTGATCAAGGAAACCCATACGGTGTAGATAAAGGTAACTCGAGAGGTTCTAGGAAATGTGTTCATGGTCCTGTAGAAAGGGTGGTGGAGAGAAGGCAACACAAAATGATCAAAAATAGAGAATCTGCGGTCAGATCAAGAGCAAGGAAACAGGTACACATAATATATAATATATATATATCGTGACTCCTATGTTAACCTCGTAGCACACGTTTCAGTATAAGTTTGTGCATATATGCTTGTGTTGACACGTTGTGGCAATGAATACATTTAATTAAAGAATTTATGTGATATTCGACACATGCATATACAATTGAATTGGAAGCCAAGCTCGACCAATTTAAAGAAGAAAATACTCATTTTAAACAATCTCTGGTAATTAATATATTATATATAATAGGTGTTACAGTACTATTTTTCATGTACATAAACTAATAAGACTATTATCATTTGCATATGTAGCAAACAGAGATCTAGAGAAAACGAAGGCAAAAGGTGATACTAAATTAATTTTCACTAGTTGTTTAGCATTGGCTATCTCAAATAGATAAAATTTCTTTTAATAATTAGTGATGACGATTAGCGTATATTTGTAAGATACTGAGATAATTTTATATTGTTGTGGTGCAGTATTTGGAAGGAGTTAAAGATAAAAAGAATAAGCGAGGAACCGAAAGCCAGAGAAGAACTTGGAGCTATAAAAAGGATTTATAGCTTTTAAGTAAACTAGAGAAAAGGTTTCATAGTTTGAGGGAAGATGTCGTGGAGGCAGAAGTGTGAGAAGAGAAATTTTAGTGTATGAACTACATAAAAACTTAATCAGTACTAATGAATACTTCACATCTATATATATATATATATATATATATATATATATATATATATATATATATATATATATATATATATATAGGAGGAAGTAGTGTGAGGAGTGTATTAACTGCATTAATAACTTAATCAATACCTAATTATTAAGTACTCCAATAATATATATAGGTATTATGAATATATTATTTTATGGTGGATGTCCAAAGGCCAAAGGTCTTTCTGTTTATTATTTGTAAATGTAGAATGTGAAGAGTCTTAGATTGTCCTATAAATAGAGGATCATTTCATTGTAATAAACTAGTAATTGATTTTGGAATACAATTATATAGTTCTATCTTCATCTTTACTTTCTTATTCTTTTTAGTTTATAACACGTTATCAGCACGAGCCTCTACCGATCGAATCAAGGAAGAATATTTCCAGGTATGATTTATATTGTTCTAATTTATATATATTATTTTTTACAAAGAAAATAAGAGAGAGTATTATAAGCACTTTCCGTTGCAATCGATAAATATTAGATGGACTTCCATTGCATCCTATACAATACTCTTATACTATTCAAGCAGATAAATCGGTTATCACTTTAGAAAAAAAAATAGAGGCATGAAGCCTATTTGTAAATATAATTTTGAATGGCTTAAAAAATGAAACGAGATGTTTTTTCTAGGCTTGAAGCCTACAATGCCCGAAGCATGAAAAAAAATAACCGCATAAGCATGAAAAAATAATCGTATAGGTCTGAAACCTAAATTTTATATTATAGGCTCGAAGCTTAGGAAATAAATTATATGCCCGAAGCATAAAAAAAATCCGAAAACTAACGCTATAAAGGCCGCAAATTATATCATATGAAGCATCTTAAATTTATAGGTACGAAACCTAAAACAAAATTCTATATGCTAGAAGCATATACTAAAATTTAAAGGCCTGAAGCCTATATGTATTTTTAGAAAACATGAAGCTAATTATTAATTTTAAAGGGCCCGAACCCTTAATAAAATTCAAAACCCCGAAACTATAAAAATTAATGGTGTAGACTCAAAGTCTCAATTTCGATTAATATAGATGATACTATATATAGATTTATTTATCATCTCGAAATAAAAAAAAACATAATTGGTATAACTTTGAGAAGTATGGGGGATTTGAGCTTGAGACTTTTAGATAGTAGAGTATTTGGGTATAACCGCTAGGCTATAGATTTATTTTGTCTTATAACAGTCATATTTGAACAATATACTCTACAATTCTACATTTTGTTATATATTATTCACATTCTACAATTTATAGGCCCGAAGCATAAATAGAAATTTATATTATCGGGAGCATATACCAGAAATTATAGGCCCGAAACCTAGAACTTAATTTATATGCCAAAAGTATATAACAAATTTTATAGGCCAGAAACCTATCACAAATTTTATATGCCAGAAAAATAAAATAAATATCATAGGCTTGAAGCCTTGAATACAATTTATATGCCTGAAGCATAAAAAATTTATTGAAAGGCTTGAAGCCTAGATCGAGTTTTAAAGGTTTTGAAACCTAATCAATTTTGTTATAATTTTCACAAAAGACTTTGGGAATGCAATTTAACTTCTAAAGAAAAAAAATTTGTTCAATCATCTCATGAAGAGAACTTTATTGAATATAAAACAGAAGTATAAGAGGAATTATATATGCACGAAGCATACAACAATTTCTTAAATGCTTGTAGGATTAAATTTCAACAACTCGAAATCTAAATGAATTGCAAAGACTTGAAGTCTTAATTCAAATTAATGGGTTTGAAGGAAAACGATTGGATATGATAAAAAACCCATATGGATATTATGAATATTTAAGAATTATATGATAAAGGTTTCGAACCTGCAACCTCCCTTATGAAGGTTTATAGTGCTACCATTTAGACAGTATAATAATTTGTTAGTAAATTGGACAAAAACAAATGTTAGTACAATTTCAGGTACTACTAAATTAAGTGAGGATTTTAAACGGGCAAATGTAATATTATCGAGTGGAACAAATATACGTTTGCTTGTATCAAATCACGCTTATACTCCTGAAGTAGCTATAGCGCTAATAAAGGTTTTACAAAATATTATGAGATTGTTTGTCTCGTAAGAAGCAAAGTAATGAATTATTGATATAATCATAATTCGTGTTCCATTTCCTGAAGTGATAAAAATTACATTCCCTAAACGAATGCAATAACTTTCAAATGCATATCAAAATAAACATTGTGGTGACAAAATTTGATTGAACAAAATCACATTCTCTGGCTCAAAACAATTCCATGTAGTGGATGGAATTGCATTCCTTGTAACGATTGTTGAATTTTTCAATCTCTTTGAAAATGGATATGAAAACATAACTGGTAGGGTTAAATACAATTAAATATTGTATTCTCTGGCTAAAATTGTTCATTATAATTAATAAAACTACATTTCCTGAAGAAAATGCCACGTCTTTTAATGTGTATTGAAATTTGCGTGGTGGTGATCATAACTCCACCTGAGGTTGAAAATCATGATAGTGTTTCAGAGTTTGCTTTGCTAGTATGTTTTCCTAAAGTATATATAATTTATATATATGATTTTTTTTATTAGAATTGTTGTTTAAGAAAAAAGAAGGTAAGGACAACAAGATTTATCGTGAAAAAAAAAGGATTAGATGCTAAACATACCCAGAAAGGACGAGGTTAATTATTACATGAGAATGCAAAGGAAAAATAAGATATCGTCGCTATACTTCTAAACTTCAAGGTTACATAATATTCTCCAGAAGTAGATATTATTGTAGCTAGAAGTATTTTGTGAAAAAAAGATAATGGGAAGACCTTTTACATATTTCATGTCATGAAAGTACTCCTGAAGTAGTAATATCGTAAGTAGAGTTTTATCCCAATATTAGAGTTTAACATTCTATTTTCTTGTAAGTTATAACGTTTCATTCCTCGAAGTGAATGAAACTACATTCCCTAAAGTAAATGTAAATGTTTTCATTACCTAAATAATTAGACGTGGGGATGACAAAACAAGTGAATTAATGTTGTATTCTCTGATTGGAAATTATTCTCTGGAGATACAGAATCACATTCTTTGAAGGAAATACATTATTTCCAGCTTTTACAAAAATTGACCTGGAGTGACTTAAATATTATTTTTCTAACTAGAAAACCTTCCTTGAAGTGAACGGAAGTACGTTCTAGAAGAAAATGCAATGTCTTTTAATATGTCTGAAATTGACATCTTGGTGACCCAAACTTCAGACGAGGTTAAGGTAAGAAAAAAATCCTTACCACCAGAAGTGGATGATAAGGAATATATTGAAAGTAAAACGTCACTGTAAATAAGCCATCACAAAACGATAAGCATGAATATTATCGATAAAGTGGAATTATATAGTGTTCGTGTACTCGTGGAATACTAAGACATTTCATTGATCTAATTAAAGGTTTTTGGATGCTCAAAAGTTATGTTACCTTGTGGTACAAAATTGAAAAATTATGTTAATAGTAAATACCAAACAAATTTACTAAATTTAAAGGATAATATCCAAAATTAGTATTTTGTATAAGCCAAAAGTGTCCGTAACAATGTATATCTTTTGCATTATTTACTAAAAGTCTCACCAGAAGTGTGTATGAAAATAAAATATGTTATTTCTTTGGGGTTATATATATATATAGATTCAAGCAGTTGAAACGCTCATTGTGCAAAAGAAAAGATGTCATAATCCAAAGAACTTTGTATTATTAAAAGACCGACTTGGTCACCTAGTGCAGTAATGTTATGTCGAATAATAGATTACTTACTTGGTATCTACTTAAAAGAACCAGAAGATTCATTTTACCAAGTGACTACCTCCTTATTAGGGGGAGAGACAAGTCAACATGAAGTTGCGTAACATATAGACGAGGCAACTTGAAGTTGCATGATGTATGGTAGAATACAATTTATTATATCATTTATATCCACAACTAAAGAATAGGAACTTGAAGTTAAAAGGAACTCTATTTGAAAAGTATTGCAAATAATATACCTAATACATTCTAAAGTATAATATTTCAAAATCCCAAACTATGTTGTAAACGCTCCAACATAGGTTATTGTCCCATATAGACATATAGCAAATATTCCAACGAATGTATCAAACCAAAGCATGAAGCGTGTCAAACATGTAATGCATCTAACTAACACATGAAGTTTGTAGATCTGTAATGCATAAAACCAAGCATGAAGTGTGGTAAGCCTGTCGGTTGAAAGTATACCATACCCCAAAGAAGAAAATCTCATGAGTAAATGATGAAATGGTAAATATTATGGAATGTGCACTCCACGTGACACGACAGGAATTATTAAGTCAACTAATGTTGGAACATGCATTGATCTTTAAGGAAGTAATGGCCATTGAAGAACCTAGGTACCTAAATACGAGAAAAGTTATGTAGATTATTAGTCTACTGAAAATATTTAAATCTGTTAGAATAGTTTATGGGATTAATATATTTTCATTTAATATAGCGCTTAAAATAAATAATAAGGATCCTAAACCAAAAAGTGATAAAATATGTCGACTACAATAGAAAGTGTAATAGTGAATTTTGAAATCTAAAACACTACTTGTATCACGAAGGTTCCCGCGGAAACCTAGAATTAACTATGGGGAGACGTCCTCATTTTTATGTTATCAATATAGTGTAGTGATTATTAGATGGATATTAAGTTTTTTTTTTATAAACAAAATAGGTGCTAGAAGCATGACATGTGCCCAAACAAGAAAGGTGTTTGAAAGCACAACAAGTGCCTGAAGCACGATAGGTACTTGAAGTACTTAGAGCGTTTAAATATGAAATTATCGAAGATTGAGAAGTTCCTGAAATATAAAAGTTCCTGGAGTATAAAAGTTCTCAAAGAACATAATTTATTTAAATCACAAGAGAAAAGTGTCTGAATAATGAAAGGATACTCGGTAATTGTTGTCATAATGAAAAGGATGTGATATTAGCGTATTGTACTCTTTTTCCTTCACTAAGGTTTTTTCCCACTGAGTTTTTCCTAGTAAGGTTTTAACGAGGCATGCAAATATTTATTGTCAAAGGAAGTATGAACTCTTTTATTGATCAAGAAAATGATATTACTATCACTAAATACCCTCAAGTAAAAATCCAGAAGATTTACTAATTAAAGTTTTATTAACGACGACATCAAGGTACAAATATATTTAGAAATATGTAATGTCGTAATGAGAGGGAGAATATATTGAATTCTGTTTTTTTCCTTCACCACGGTTTTTTCCCATTGCTTTTTCCTGGTATGGTTTTAACAAGACAAACTGAATATGTGTCATAACCCCCAAGGATTAATGTACTCTTTTTCCTTCATCAAGTTTTGTCCCAATGGGTTTTCTTGATAAGGTTTTAATGAGGCATATTTTTCAGTGAATATCCAAGGGGGAGTGGTATGAAATATTTATTAAGTGGATGATTCAACATACCAAAAGAAAGTGTGGTCTATCTCCAACAAGAATATAGTGATGGTATTTTATGAGGATATTATTGCTTGTACCATAAATAATTATAATGACTACATCAAATGAGACAAAACAGAACATATTTCACCAAAGTCTCCTACACACACGAGGTACAGAAGAATGTGAATATTGACATTTGACAGATACAATCACGCACGAATTTTGTAGATTTTCTTGATGAAATCATTGTCAACCACAATATCCAAAAAGTAGGTCCACAATATTGAAAAACGACAACTAAGAGATCTCTTGCCAACATCAGGGGGAGCCTAATCAAGACTTTACTCTTTTCTCTTCGTCCAAGTTTTGTCCTAATGGGTTTTCTTGGCAAGGTTTTAACGAGGCAGCGTTTCAATATGATTAGTTCCATCTATATGTAATCTTTTCCCTTCGACCAAGTTTTTGTCCCACAGGGTTTTCTTGGCAAGGTTTTGACGAGGCATATTTTCTAATTGATGGACATCCAAGGGGGAGTATTATGAATATATTATTTTATGGTGGATGTCCAAAGGCCAAAGGTCTTTCTATTTATTACTTGTAAATGTAGAATGTGAAGGGTCTTAAATTGTCCTATAAATAGAGGATCATTTCTTTGTAATAAACTAGTAATTGATTTTGGAATACAAGAATATAGTTCTATCTTCATCTTTACTTTCTTATTCTTTTTAGTTTATAACAATATGTAGTGTGTTGTGTAAATTATTGTTTTTTTGCTTTATGGTATGGAGCTTTGTTAAAATCAGAAGTATGTGATAGACTATCTTTTGCCAGTAGGTAGATTTATGAATGATACTTGGGCATTCATTTTTTTGTTAATTTTTTTATTTTAGATTACGCATTCGTTTATATTAATACAAGCTCGTTTAGGATTCATCTGGGTAATAATTTCCTTTTAATTCGAATTGTACAGTAACATTTATATTGTGACAAGGTTATTTTGTCTGCTGACCGGTTTGGGCCTGACGGAGAGTTGATGTTTGGTTGGGATTCTTTTAGTGAACTAACTATACACGTCAACAATGCCTTGCCTTGCCTAGGAAATTGATCATTTCACAGTCTTATGAAAAAATGAGTGGTGGTTCAGAATCTAGCACAAAATGGATTTGTGATCACATAGACTGTGATCACATAGACGATATTATAGATTCAACATTATCTTTCCATATGATGAGTAATCAATATACTCAGTTTGATATACTTATTATATCATCAAAAAGGTCATTGTTACATTCAATTTGCGTTCAATTTTTCTAAAAAAATAATTTCTTCTTTATTTCTTTTGTATTAATCGAGATAAAAAATATTTATCACAGTTTGTGCCATGGATTACACATGTTTTAGGACACTAATAATGCAAATAAAACTGAAAACTTCATTAGAATCAAAGTCTTCTGTAGGTTATCTTTCACGAAACACAATGATGCAATTTCATTACCATCTTTATTTTTCTTGACTTAATATATTGTGATAATGTAGGAAAGTTATGATGTGGAGGTTATTCCTGCAAAAGAATATACATTAACATCTTCAGATATAGGTGCACCAGATGAGATTAAATAGATGCTGGTGATGCTTCTAGTTAGAAGACCAGAGCTCTTTAATGGCGAACTTCTAAAGACTTGTCGAGGTATAACGATTATATCACATATAATACAACGGAAAATTATAAATTGCAGTCCTACAAATATAATCTAGTTGCAATTTATAAATTTAAAATAATTTCGATTACGTACCTTAATCCTTTATATGATAATCGAATTGGAAGTGACTAATCCCTACTTCAAAAACTTGAAGTCTCCATGCTTTGCACACGGAGTTTTGATCCTTGTGAGCTTTGATCCTTGCTTTCAGAGTCAAATTTCGACTTGGAGACTAAGACATTTTTTTTTTTGGTTTTTCTTGGGAGAAAACTAATGAAAAAGTTATATGTGTATAATGATTTTCTCATTATCCTTATATTTACTCTAGAGGATAAAATGAAAAGACAATAAGTAGAAAAGTTAGGAACATATAATGAAATCAATTACATAATAATCTGGTCCACTACCCACTTCGGAAGTGTACTTGGACCTTTTACATTATACAAAAAGACTTGACTAGCCCAGCGGTTCGTGACATATTTCACACTATTGGAGGTACGTGGTTCGATCCATGAACTTGTAAATTTTTTCTTTTTTTCTTTTGTCTTAGATTGGTCTTATATTAGAATATTAATTTGTGCTAGCAAATTGATATACATTTATTTCAAGTATATAATTAATTAGCATTTATTATCTAATAAAAAAATTAATTAACGTCATGAAGCAAGATCAATGCACTCGTTAGTGTGAGACTACGTGGGTTCATCGTTAAACCAGTAGTAGTTAATTTAACTAACTAGTAATCGAAGTTGGCGTCTAACAAGAACAGCCGAAAAACGTGAAGTAACTCTGTACAAAAAACCTGGTGAAGGATCATACACGTATTCCCTCTATCTTTATAGCTTCAGATTGTCCTGGGACATGGTACAACTATCAAATCTCATTTAAAAATCAACTATGTTACACGTCGATTATCACCGATTTGTGAATGACCGAAGAAAAAACTTTGTTCATTCATTCTATCACCTTGGCCAAGGATTTGATACAATTGTTATAATCTTATGACATCGTAAAGCTCAAACTCTTTACCTAGAGTTGATAGATTTCATATTGACTCATCCCTAGGAGGATATATACTTAGTTGTGTCCAATATCCTTTCGACTAGCATTATGACACACTAGTAGTCCAGTATCAAAACACAACAAGCATATACATAACAAGCATATACTCAACAATAGTGATAATCTCAGATCAAAGGATTAAAAGCATAAAATTCCTTTTAGAGATTAACCTAATTGAAAGTTCAAGGTAATTAATCATTAGGAATCTCTAGATTTTAGTCGGTTCGATAATCTCATCTCTATGTGCATTATCTATGCACCTAACTCGATAAACGAGAATTATCGATATATATCAAGTAAATACTTGTTCGCTACATATTAATCTAACTGGATCATCAAAGTCCTATCTCGATGATCCATTGATTAAGAATTTTTGAAGTTAAGTCATATGGGATAGATTCTCATTTTCATAACTCTTTATGATATTTAAACCTAAACTTAACCAATTATCCGCGATTATAATATACATAAATGCATGCCACAATATTTAAAGAAACGATTTTTTTATAATTAAAATTGAAATCATCAAAATATGATTAATCACTAGCGTTCAAATACTGTTCGAATTTATTACAAGAGATGGGGTCTGGGGAATAATTCCAACAATCTCCCACTTGACCTAGACCCAATAGTTCATGCCATATATTAAAAGAAACGTAAATATAATCTTATTTATTTAGATAAAGTGTTTAAAAATTACAGAGACTCCTTAGTCACACTTACAATACTATGTAACTATTGATATCCCTCCATTGGAAAATTGTTTTAATCCAACTACATTAGAGGAAAAACACGAAATTTAAAATATTTCATTCAAATAATTTTAGAAGAACCTTTAATATTTCGAGGACTCCATACATGACTGAATTTCTCATTTGGTCGTGTTTGTCAATTGTCCAACTCCTCGAATTCATAAAAATTATTACAGTTGTTGCATAAGTGTGATGATGATTCCATGACAGGAATCTGTCTTCATGAAAATAACTTTGAACATTATCTTCTTGATTTCCCCTTATTATCAAGTCGGAATCAAGCTAAATCCAAATTCAAACATTATTAAAAAATTAACATAAAAAATATTCTTAAATTGTTGAAAATAATTATCGATAACCAGAATTTAACAACAATTTGTATATAAAATATTGAAAATATTATCAATTTACAGCTTACAACAGTTATAAAACTACATAATAAAAGTACATCATAACCCATAATATTTGTAACAACATTACTTGACAACTTACTTAAACAACAAATGGATCTATGCAATAACAAAAGGATTGATATCTCTAAAATCTCAATTTTATTGTCTTAACTCTAACTCAAATAAGATTGTAGTTGGTTGTGGTGTCTCAATGAGAGGACAATGCATGGCATATATAGCAATGAAAGAGTTTTCTCCGTAAAGCACCACTCAAAAGCATTAAAGGTGAAAACCTCATAACGAGGTAGGTTGCAATCCATTAAATGGGTTATTATACCACATAAATGCATTAATCACATTGAAGAACTTGGATGCATTTCTTAGCAAGTGTAATAACTTATTTGACACCATGAACCTAAATGTACTTATTAGCAAGTGAAGAAGTTTATTTGACACCTTATCATGTCAATCGATCTGAACAAGTTTCTTAATAAGAGGCTAATGTATCTACTCTACGTCACGTCACGTCTCGACCATACTCATCTTCTGGGCATCGTCATTGGTGCAGGTGCGAAGCCATCTATGGCGTATTATTTATTCTTTTTTCTTCCATGCATGAATAATGTAATTTATTTAACTAATTCCATCACCAGCACATCGTGGTATCCCTTTTTGCATTAATAGATACTTTCATATATGTAATCATACAAAAAATATAAGCAAGTAAATTTATAGGTGACATATGGGTACGATAAGAGAGATATTAAAACTTAGCATTAGTCAAACTAAACTGAAACTATGCATGATAATGCGGGACATAAAAGTTAATAAGCGAAAAGAATACAATTCTCAATGGTGGGAAACGGTCTGTGGCTAGTTGCAATTCATTGTTTGGTTTGAGTGATGAAGAGGACACACGACTATCAAAATTGGTTAATAAATTTTCTTTTCTCGTGTGGCCTAAGAAGGTGGAAAAAATTAGCTCCATATTTTATCGAGTGATGGAGACTAACAGGTCACGAAAGTAGAAATTGCAAGGCTACGAATATGTAATGGGAAACACCCTTAACGAGGTGAGGCATCCTGGGCCAATTTCTTACAAATAAAAATGTAAAGATGTCGAGCTATAAAATGTAATGTATATAGGGCACCCAATTATTTACATGGTTGAAGACTTAGTCGATGAATCTTTTCCTTCAGACGAAAAGGTTGATGTGAGATACAAAAAATTCTTGGTAACCTGTCTAGTAGAACCATTGTGTGTCGTGATTGATGAAAAGTAATTACAATGAATGATACTTTTCCATAGGATGAAAAGGCTAAGAAGAACGTCACTAATAAGGGTGACTGGCTAGTTTTGCATCTAATTAGACAACAATTTTGTGGATAGAAACCAGTTTAGTTGTAAAATAATATATATGTAACAGTAAACCAATTACATATATCGCTGGGTAAGAGGTACTTCATATTTTTGTGTTGTTGTTCATGAGTATAGTGGTTTTAATCAACTAGACTTACACGTGATTTTTGTGCTTAAGTTTGTAGATTTTGGACGCATCGATGAAGAATTGGAATGTTAGTGCGAAGAAAGGCACGTGTCGATACCGGGGAGGAACATAATTGGTGAAATTATTTACCATCAAGGGAACTGGAAATTTAAACCCATGATTCCGTCAATTTTCCGTGTAATATCTAGTGTATTTTTCTCATTATCTACCATAGGTTTTCCTTGGTGTGTGTTTTTAGTGAATTAGAAGTGTGAGGATGATAAGAACAAATATATGCTTTTAGTGATGAAAAACTGTAAGAGGATATTTAACACTAGTAATATTTTCATGATGCCTACAAAGATAAAAGGTACTATGTAAGTTCTATTAACTTGGTTTACAGTGACGTTTATTGGTTTAAGACCTTACAAGAGAAGGTTCAAAATAAAAAACCATGTTTCTCGATGTAGAATTCTTCTTCTTCTCTTCTCTCTCTATCATAGTAATTTTGGATATGCATTGAGACCAATCAATTTTATTCATGTGAGAATTATTGAAAAATGGTAAATCAATAAGAAGTGTCTTATTTTAAACTCAAAATAATAGTGACTTCCGTAGCTCACCAAAGTTGTAGTCCTAATATCGGAGATTAATAAAATGCTATTACATGGTAAAAGTTATTTAGTATTGAATAAAATATTTAACTCTCTAAATAACTATTTTAAGTGATGAGGAAAATTCACACATTGAAAAAGGTTTAAAAAATTAATCTGGTATGACATAGTCATATGAAGCCTTTTGCAAAAATTTATGTATGAATTATTTAATTAATCTCTATAATTAGTTATACCATAAAAATGATCAAAAATACATTTTAATGAACTAAAATTTTTGAATAAATTTATTCTTTTATTTTTAAATAAAAATACTTAACTTTTGCAAAAAAAAACTTTCTTCTCCAGCAAATTTCTCTAAATACTTGTCTTTCTGAAAATGTACGTTTTCAATATGGTTACTTTTGGTACCTTTTTTTGAAAGGGGCCTAACACGCCTATAAATATAGGCCATCTACTAAATTTGATCATTCTTTTTTTTTCACAATTTTTTTAATATTGAACCCAATTAGAGAAAGATAGACAAAAAGAAACTATATAGATTTACCATAAAGCATCTAAACCAATAAATTTCAAAAATTTATGGATCAAAATGGAAGGAAAAACAGGTAAAGAGAAAAAAGAATAAAACTTTTACTTGTAAATGTAGGTTTATAATGGGCATGCCATTAAAGTTTAAATATAGAAGAATAAGAGCCCGTTTGGAAGTACATATTTTAGAACTAAAAATACTTTTAATTAGATTTTTTTTATTAAAATAAAAATATTTATTAAAAATAGTAAAAAGAAATATGAATTAAATATGAATCATTTTAAGTGCTTATTTCAAGAAGCACCTTTTGGTACTCTTCTAAAAATACCTTTTCTAGTTTAGAATATCTTTTAAAATTTAAAAGTATATGAAGTTCTTTTTAAAATAAGCACTTCTAAACAGACACTAAATCCTACAATATTTAGAATTTGCTTAGATTACATAGACAAAAAAGAGAGATACAATTCCAATCAAAAGAGAAACATTATATATTTAAAAAAGTAACATGGCTTTAGTTTTTTGGGTCAACCCACTATGTTTTTTTTGTAAAACTTAAACTCAAATGATTCTTTATTTTCTAACTAAAAAATATCATTAGATTAAGTAGGATTGGACTTTTTATATATGGCGATTCGGTCTTGAGATGAACCAATCTTAGATAACCCTAATTTTCTTTTTTAATCACAATTACTTAATTAGACATATCATCTCTTCACACTTCCCCCTCCTACCCTACCCAGCCGTTCTCCTACACATCTATAACAGATAGCTAAAAGGGAGAATATTCTCAACCATCATCAATCTTGCAACGTCATAAACACTAAAAACTATCTATGAGTACCCAAATTAAGGTAATAAATATTTGTAAATAAAATTTGATTCAATTTCAACCAAATCTGTTTAATATTACAATATTCAGATATATCAGATGTAAATCTATGTTTTATTGAACACTTGTATATTATATTTTAAAACAAATTTTAGGTGGATACTTGATTTATCTTAATGACAGAAAAGTTAGATCAATTTCACACAGTAGCTTGGGGTGAATAATTATATTGGGTGAATATCTACATTTAGTAATTTAAAATAATTCCCCTACATTAGAAGCCTTTACCTTAGAAATATTGATGTGCTGAGTATAGCGTATTTTGAGGGGATGTCGTATGAGTTTTTATGAAACTATATGAATAGTGTTATGTTTATCTCTTTACTATACATTTTATTTTCAATTAGTTAAAACAAATACTTTGTAAAATTGTAAATCTTGCAATATGGATGTTTGTTGCACAACAATTTATCATGCTATTTTTTTTGGTTCCAAAAGGAATTTTCATTGTTTTTCTACCATACTTTGCTTGTTATTAATAGACGTTGAACCCCAAGCATTTGGTAATTATTTACTTTATATTACATGATGACAGAAATATTTGGAACCTAATTTGAAGTATGTTGAATTCAAGTAAACGGAGCAGGAACTTGGGTTTGTGAGTTCTTTATCAATTAATTGACTTGTATTCAAAAAATTAAACATTAATTGTTTGAGACCAAGTATAGTTTTCCTTGGACTACTTAGATATTCTAAGAAGAGGCCAAATATCCAATCTTGGATTGGTCATTAAACTAAAATATATCCAAACTTTTGTTGTAAAACTTACCTTAGTTGTTTATTTGGAAGAAGTGAAACAACATGTGATACAATGAAAATGTTTAAAGAACCCAAATGTGTTATCTATGAAGTTGTTGGAAGAAAGAGTTTAAAAACCATAGTCTAAACTACATCTTATATTTGTCATTTGTCTTTATTCTGTATAGATTTTGTCTATTTAGAAACTAGTCAGGTTATATTTGTATATATTTTATTTATGTTTATTTATAAGTCCAGCAACGACAATGCTAAAGGTAATTAAATTGTATAACAACTTAATGCATTCAAGTTTAAAAAAGCTTATTTGTTAATGGTTTTTCTTATATTATTATTTTAGGAAATTTGGATAATAGAAACATATAGATGTTATAAGATGGTATTTGGTAATGATTTTATGTATTCGTAGTTTGTTGGGTTCTATTTAGAAATATCTTTTATAGAATAATATCAATAAAATTCTTGTTAAGAATGGATAACTTATGAGTGATGGGAAACTTTACAACGCCCCCTACTATTTGCACAAAAAGCACCCAATGTTATAATTAATGGTAACATAACTTAGAGTACTTTGGCTTAATCGTAGAAAAAAAATTAAATTTTATTAAATAAGGATTTTATTAATTTTAGACTACTATTTGTCCATATATAGTGAGATTTTTTTTCAAATCTTCTCTTGAGATAAGGATTTAGTTCCATTTGGGTCAATTTTATTGAAAATGTGTCAGTAGTGCATCTTATTTAGGGGAAATTAGTGGCAAGTTATATCTTATTATTAAACCATCTAGAGGATTGTGGCAGGATGATCCCGTCTCCTCATTCCTCTATTGTTTAGTCACTCAAGCTTTATCGACTTTTATTCAAAAGGCTAATATTAATCTAAATGTTAAGGGAATCAAAATTTCAATAAGTTATCCTAGTGTTACACACATTTTTTTTGCAGATGGAAACTTCTTTTTTCTCGAGGTTAATAAAATTATATGAGGGTTTCTTAAGAATCTTTATTTAAATATAACTTTGCTTCTGGCTAACAAGTCAACTTAAATAAAAGTGGTATTTTTTTACCTATAACACTCATGATGAGGTTAAATAGTTTTTTTCTAGTATACTCAAAATGAACAATTTGGTTGATTTTGGTAAATACTTAAGGTTCTTTACTTCTTTGTAGTAGATTAAAAGTCAAGGGTCTAGAATGGCTTTAACTTTCTATTCTCTCCAGAATTTCGGTTTCATGGACATAGATGAATGTATCAACATTATATATGGTCAGCGCCGAAGAGCATCAAGCTCAAACTCAAGCACAAGGCCAAATTCTCGTCACTGCCACTACTACATTCTGGTTGTTTACAGACGACACACGTCGTCTGTAATCTGTCGTCCCTATCGATTCGTCGGTGATTGGTCTATTAGCGACGAAATGTTGTAATTTCGCCCCTAATTACTCAGAAGATTATCGACGACGCGTGTCGTCGCTATGTTTACGAGTTACCGACGAGGCGAGGTCGTCGGTAATTAAGTAATTAGTTTTTCTTCTTTTTATTCGGTGATTAATGAATTACATTTTTTTATTACACTAACGACGGTATTTTAGCGACGGATATTTCGTCTCTTAGTATTTTTTAATTTATTTTTTATTTCACGGTAAATGATTATATATTTATTTATTTTACATGTTAGCGACGACAATGATGTCGTCGCTAATCAATAATATATATTTTTTTTAAATTCATTTTTAATTGTTTATTTTTTAAAAAATTTGTTTTATTTTTAATTTTTGTTTTTATTTGAAATATAATTCAAAATTCATAATAAGTAAAAATCCAAAAATTTATTGAAAATACGATCGAAAAATTGAAATAAAAAATAGTCTTACATTCGATAATAAAATTCAAACATAGCCAAATAATAGTCAAAGTTAAGGTCAAACATAGGAAAAAAACGTAAAGTCATATTACACAGCAACTTAATAAAATAAATATAATCAAGGATCACTCAAATTCTCGTCTTCATCTTCTCTCTCTTCATCTCCTCTCTCCTAACTAGTGGGTTGGGGGCCGGGTACGATGATCGCGGGAAGTCCTTGGGCGAGTCTCATGCCGTTTAACGCTTCGAGGAGCGTGTCCATCATGCTCGGCATCTGACTCGGCCGACTCGAAAAGCTGTGAGCCCTTTCGATGCGGAGGCCGGATCCGGTATAGGGTCAAGTCCTTGAGCCACGCGAAACTCGTTCATTCCTGCATGCATCGCCTTGAGAAGCTCCTCGTTTTGCCTATCCGGGTGTGTAGGAGTCCGGGCTCTATTTCGTACCGGACCAATGGTGGGCACCCAATATTTTGTCTTGGGTGGGGCCAGGACCTCCATGATAGTCTCGAGCATGGCATCCATCT